>JAHRHZ010000008.1:4434275-4483878 GCA_024137785.1 Ginglymostoma cirratum | reverse complement strand
GGGGGTGTGTTGGGGGGTGGGGGTGGGGGAGGGTGTGTTGGGGGGTGGGGGTGGGGGTGGGGGAGGGGGAGGGGGTGTGTTGGGGGGTGGGGGTGGGGATTGTAAGGGTGGAGTGACGTGTAAAGGACAGGTGGGGGCGTGTCTGGGAAAGGGGCATGCTGGGAAGGCGGTGTGTTCAGGGACTTTTTTTGTGAATGAGTGCTCCGCCCTCCCCTGCTGCGCCTGCGCAGCCTTTGCGCCTCTCGCGAGATTTCTCTGGAAGTGGGATGTGATCGGGCTGGAACCGTCGGAGCCTCTCCCGCGGACTCGGCCTCCCTCTGGAAAGGCGTGAGGCGCAGTTTGATTTACATCCTGTTCCTCCTCCTGTTTACTCTCTCTCTGTCTCTGTCTCTCATGCTTCCCAGCGCCGCTCCTTTCCCTTGGTCTCGCAACCCAGAAGCTTCCCGGGCCTCAGGCTGGGGCACGCTTCTGATTGGACACAAGTAGCCCCACCCCCGTTTGCCATTGGCTCTTGCCCGTGAGACTGGCCCTCATTGAATTGCGCGCCCTGCTGTTGATAGGCCGATGACCGCCGGCTTGCGGCCCCCTCATTGGTTACTGTGACCGGTCGTCATTCTGAGATCCCCTGCGGATTGGCTCCGCACTCTCATACCCTGCGTCCGATTGGTCGAGCCCTCACGTTCCCCCTGTCAATCAACCCTTAAAGGGGCAGCGCCATTCTGGGAAGTCAACTTTAACTTCAAAAGAAATCATAAGTTGCCCGCATTGTATGTCATAAATCTCTAGGAACAAAGGAGGAGACCTTTTGGCCCCTCAAGTCTATTCCATTTGTCTGGCTGATGATTGATCTCCACCTGAGGCCTGCCTTCCCAGGTTGAGAACAAAGGTCTATTAGTTACAGAAGGGGCTAGCAGCAGATGTGATCCATCGGCCTTTCCACTTCTCTACCCCAGAGGGCGGTGGGTGCTCAGTGATTGAATACATTCAAAACAAAGGTCAGAGTTGTGGCTGCCGAAGGAAATGAGGGCAGTGTGGAAAAGTTGAGTTTATGTGGAAGATCTGCCATTCTTTCATTGAATGGTGAAACATGGTCAAAGGACCAAACGGCTTATATTTACTCCTAGATAACACGGTGTGGGGCTGGATGAACACAGCAGGACAAGCAGCATCATAGGAGCAGGAAAACTTGACGTTTCGGGCCTAGACCCTTCATCAGAACTCCTTCCTTATATTTACTCCTTCCTTGTGCCCTTGCCGGGGAGGGAACCCGTGTAGCCTTGAAAGAGTGAAACTAATAGAAGTGTTTCGGAGATAGTAGGAACTGCCGATGCTGGAGAATCTGAGATAACAAGATAGTGGAGCTGGATGAACACGGCCGGCCAAGCAGCATCAGAGGAGCAGGAAGGCTGACGTTTCGGGTCAGGCCCCTCATTTCTGAAGAAGGGCCCAGGCCCGAAACGTCAGCTTTCCTGCTCCTCTGATGCTGGCTGGCCTGCTGTGTTCAACAAATAGAAGTGTGTTTTGTTTAAAATGGGCCGTGTCCAAGGTGACTGAATTATTTTGTTGAGGTACCATTCAGTCGGCTAAGCCCCTTTGTCTCCCTCTCGTCAATACTCTAATCTCCATGGCATCTCTTTTGTCAATGTTGTCTCCTGTGCTTCTAACTGACAGGAAAGGAAGCATTTCCTACGCAGCAGATATGGCGGATTGGCACGCACACTTTCAGAATGAAGATGAGGCGGATCACGAAGAGGCTGAGGATAATGAAGGTACAGAGAATGTAAATAAGATCTGTGCCTAAAAAAAAAACCCTGTAAGGGCAACACATTTTACACCTATTGCATCACAGATAAGAAACAGGGTCTAAAGTAGGCCATTCAGCCCCTGAAACCTACCCTTCCGTAAGATCATGTCTGAGTCTGCCAGAGGTCTCAACTCTTCTTTTGATCCAATTCCTCATAACTCTCAATTCCATAATATTTCAAAAATTTACCCCCCTCCTTTCAATACTTAGAGTGATCTAGCCTCCACAACTCTCTGGAGTATAGCTATCACTATCCTCTAGGAGAAGAAATTCCTTTGTATCTCAGTTTTAAATGATTGTCTCCTTATTCTGTGGCTATATCCATTAATTTGAATCTATCCTACTAATGGAAACATCTTAATATCTGCCCTGTCAGGCCCCCTCAAGATTTGTATGTTTCAATAAGGTCACCTCTTATTTTTCTAAATTCTAATGAATACATGCCTAACTTGAATTGATAGGAATTTTTTTTGCCATATGTTTTTAATATAAATACAGTGAGAAGTCTATACTGTCACCATGAATCGGCACCATTCTCATTAACTTAAAACAAAATTGAAAAATAACTTAAAGAGAGTCCAACTGTTCCTTCCCTGCCTTTGCAGTCACGCCCCAAGCTTCACCAGCTCCCACTATACTTAGAAATTAGAATTATAAATGTGGAAGCAGGCCATTCCACCCATCAAGTCCACACCAACCCTCGAAAGA
This sequence comes from Ginglymostoma cirratum, assembly GCA_024137785.1. Taxonomy (NCBI): domain Eukaryota; kingdom Metazoa; phylum Chordata; class Chondrichthyes; order Orectolobiformes; family Ginglymostomatidae; genus Ginglymostoma; species Ginglymostoma cirratum. The sequence goes on along the minus strand of JAHRHZ010000008.1, from coordinate 4,481,366 downwards.
GCATCCTACCCAGATCTACACCTCCTACCCTATCCTTGCATTTCCCATGGCCAGTCCAGCTAACCTGCACATCTTTGGACTGTGGGAGGAAACCAGAGCAAACCCGCACAGACACAGGGAGAATGTGCAAAGTCCACACAGTCGCTCGAGGCTGGAATTGAACCTAGATCCCTGTGAGGCAGCAGTGCTAACCACTGCTGTTCTTGAAAGTCAACCCCTTCAGTCCAGAAATCAGCCCAGTGAATCTCTTATGAACTGCCTCCAACACCAGTATGACCTTTTAAAATATGGGACCCAGAACTGTGCAAAGTACCCCAGTTGCAGCCTCACCAATACCATGTACACGCATAATGAGACGTCCTATTTTTAAAACTCCTTAAACCCCCCTAACAATAGAGGCCGTAATTCCCTTTCCCTTCTTAATTACTTGCTTCACCTGTGTGCTAACTGTTTGTGTTTAACGCACAAGAACACCCAGGACCTTCTGCGCTGCGCTATTTTGGAGAATCTCTCTCCAATTAAGTAGTGGTCTTTCTTTTGATTCTAACGATCAAAATGCAAGACCTCACACTTTATTAAATTTAACTTCAATCTGCCATGTTTTGTCCACTTATTCAGCCTATCTTTGTCCCCTTGCAGATTCCTGTGTCCTCATCATAACATGCCTTCTCTCCATAAGTGGCGACTTGTAAACTTTTCACTGTATTCATTGAAGTACATGTGACAATAAAGCTTATTTAATTCAATTCAATTATGTAATATCAACAAATTTGGATACCTTACGCTCTGCCCCTCCTCCAAGTCATTAATATAGAGAGTAATAGTTGAGGACCAAGGGCTGAAGTAGATAAGACTCTACCCATTGAGATGGGAGTAAATTCAAAGTAGCTTTCTGTTTGAAGGAAACTCAACTTGTCCAATGGAGCAGATTAAACCATTTTAGTAGAACACACTTAACTTATTCGTTGTATTATTAAATTTAAAACATATGGACGATATTGAAAAGAAATGTTGAATGGAAAAGAGTTGCCTGTGGGTATGTAGATACCAGTATATCAGTACTGGCTACTCCCCTTAATTAAATACATAGACCCTGACTGATTCCACTGAATTCCAGCAGTACCCCAGTTCAGCCAGGCTGTGCTCCAAGTTCCTGCTATGCTTGACCCTTCTAGTGTTAATTATTAACACTGAAGAAATCACTGCTTACATTTTAAGGAAATTTTTTTTTTGAATCCTACTCGGATGACCCCAGTGCAGCTAAGGACTTGCCGTGACTTCCCCTTCAAGATGTTTAATGACCATCAGCTCCCACGCTCTGGCAGAATTAAATACATAGCAAAGCCAGTATTGGGGAATGATTGAAACAAAAAACTGCAGATGCTGGAAATCTGAAACAGAAATAGCTGGAGAAACTCAGCCGGTCTGGCAGCATCCGTGGAGAGAAAGCAGAGCCTACGTGTCGGGTCCAGTGACCCTTCAGAATTGAAGTACACCTATTTCTGTCTATGTTGGGGAATAATTGTCCTTGTTATGTTGCTGTTAGGGTATGTGCAGTCATAAGAAATAGGAACAGGATTTGGCCATTCAGCTCCTCGAGCCTGTTCCACCTTTCAATAGGATCATGGCTGATCCAACATTCTTCACATTTACTTTCCTGCCTTTTCTCCATAATCCTTGATTCCCCAACTGTTCAACAATCTTCTAACTGTATATCTCCCTTGATCTCTGTCTCTCTCTCTCTCTCTATCTACCTTTCTCAGGTTTAAATATACTCACAGACTCTGCCCCCACAGCTCTCTGTGGCAAGCAGTTCCAAAGACATTCACCCCTCTGAGAGAAGAAATTCCTCTTCTTCTCAGTCTTAAATTGGTGCCCCTTTATTCTGAGACTATGCTGTCTGGTCCTAGGCTGTCCTGTGAGAGGGATCATCCACTCAGTATTTACACTGTCAAAAACCCTTAAGAATCATATCTGCCTCACTGAGTTCACCTCTTTCTTCTAATTTCCAATGAGTAGATTCACAACCTGTTTAACCTTTGCTCAGGAGATCATCTTCTCCATTCTAGGGATCAGCCTAATGAACCTTCTTTGAACTGCCTTCAAAGAAATATTATCTTTCCTTAAATAAGGGGACCAAAACTGTTAACAATGCTCCAGATATGGTCTCATCAGAACTTGTATAGTTGCAGGAAGACTTCTCTACGCTAAGGCACCAACCCCCTTGAAACAAGGGCCAACATTCCATTACCCTTCCTGATTTTCTGCTGCCCCTGTGTGCTAGCTTTCTGGGTTGCATGCACAAGTTCCCCCCCACCTCTGTTCTCTGAAAAGAACCTGCACATAAAATCTTTTAAAGTTGGGGGTGGGGATGGAATCTGTTACACTGCAGCTATCACATGGTTCTAACTGAGCAGGAAGCTCTCCTGCTCTTACTGCCTGCCATCGATGTACCGGCAGAATTTGCAGACGGTCAGTCAGTCTGTTTGGTGGCATTATGACATATCTGTTGTGGCCATCTGGTCCCAAGGTAGGACTTGAACCTGCTGCTCTTTATAAAGCTCTAGTTAGGCCCCATTTAGAATATTGTGTCCAATTTTGGGGCCCACACCTCAGGAAGGACATACCGGCACTGGAGCCTGTCCAGCGGAGATTCACACGGATGATCCCTGGAATGGTAGGCCTAACATACGATGAACGGCTGAGGATCCTGGGATTTGTATTCATTAGAGTTTAGAAGGTTGAGGGGAGATCAAATAGAAACTTACAGGATAATGCATGGCTTAGAAAGGGTGGACGCTGGGAAGTTGTTTCCATTAGGTGGGGATACTAGGACCCGTGGGCACAGCCTTAGAATTAGAGGGGATCAATTTAGAACGGAAATGAGGAGACATTTCTTCAGCCAGAGAGTGGTTGGCCTGTGGAATTCATTGCCACGGAGCGCAGTGGAGGCCGGGACGTTGAATGTCTTCAAGGCAGAGATTGATAAATTCTTGATCTCGCAAGGAATCAAGGGCTACGGGGAGAGTGCGGGTAAATGGAGTTGAAATGCCCATCAGCCATGATTAAATGGCGGAGTGGACTCGATGGGCCAAATGGCCTTACTTCCACTCCTATGTCTTATGGTCTTATGGTCCTAGTCCAGAGATAGGGACACCCATCACTGGGTCACAAATTTCTTATCCTTGGAGTGGTATGCTTGTCTCTGGTGCCCGTGAGATCTTGTGGGTTTGAGTGCCAATCCTGTATTTGAGCACCTAATCGGGGCTGACACTCCATTGCAGTACTGAAGGAGTGCTGCACTGTCCAAGGTGCCAACTTTCAGATGAAATGCTAAACTGATTCCATGTCTGTCTTCTAAAGGATCCTGTAGCACTGTTTTCAACAAGGGATTCTCTCTGGTGTCCAGGTCGATATTTATCCCTCAATCAACATCACTAACGTGGATTATCTGGTCATTATCCCGTTGCTGCATGTGGGCATTTACTATGTGCAAATTGACCGCTGTGCTTCCGACATTACAACAGTGATTACATTTCAAATATTCTTCATTGGCTGTAGAGCCCAATGGAACATCCTGAATGTGTGAAAGATGCTGCAAGATCGTGTACGATCTTATCACAGCATGGTTACGACACAGGAGGCCATTTGGCCTATTATTTTCATGCTGACTCTCTGCAAGAACAACTCTTTTATTTCCACTTTACATCTTTTTCCCGTAGCCCAGCTTTATTTTTCTCTTCAGCTAATTACCCTTTTGGGAGACACAGTTGAACCTGTATCCATCACACTGTCAGAGAGTGCACTTCAGATCATAAACACTCACTACATATAAAAGGTTTCTTCATCTACCTGTTGCTTCTTTTACCATTTGCCTCAGGATGGTGCCCTCTGGTTCCCTACCCTATCCCCAAAAGGAATGGTTACTATCTACTCCATCCAGATCCTTGTGATTTTGAACACCTCTATTGAATCTGTTCTCAACTCGCTGTAGGAACAGTCCCAGCTTCTGCATGTTCCTCATCCGTGAAACCATTCTCATGAATCTTGTCAGCACTCTCCCCAAGGGGAAGGAGATGGCCTGGTAGTACTATCGCTGGACTTTTAATCCAGAGACGCAGATAATGTTCTGGGAATAGTAGGAACTGCAGATGCTGGAGAATCTGAGATAACAAGGTGTAGAGCTGGATGAACACAGGGTCTAGGCCTGAAACGTCAGCTTTCCTGCTCCTCTGATGCTGCTTGGCCTGCTGTGTTCATCCAGCTCCACACCTTGTTATCTCTAATGTTCTGGGGACCCAGGTTCGAATCCCACCACGGCAGATGATGGAATTTGAATGCAATTTTTTTAAAAATCTGGAATTAAGAATCTAATGATGACCGTGAATCCATTGCTGATTATTGGAAAAACCCATCTAACTCACTAATGTCCTTTAAGGAAGGAAACTGCCGTCCTTAGCTGGTCTGGCCTCCATGTGACTCCAGACACGCAGCAATGTGGTTGGCTCTTAACTGCCCTCAGGGCAGTTAGGGATGGGCACTAAATTCTGGGCCAGCCAGTGACACATTCATCCTGTGAATGAATTTTTTAAAAACCTTCCCGTAAACCAGTAACCAGAATCAGACAACAGACTCCAGCCGAGGGCAAACCGATGATTTACAAAGTTTCACCGTAACCTGCTTATTTTTTACTAAATATCCCTATTTGTAAAACCCAGGATCCCGTATGCCTTTTCCAACCTGTCCTGCCAACTTCAGTGATTTGTGCGTATATACCCCCAAGTCCCTCTGCTCTTGTACACCCTTCAGAATTATACCCTTCAGTTTAAGGCCTGACTTATTTTTCCCTCCAAAACACTTGACGTTTCTCTGTATTAGTGTCGTCTGCTATGTGACTGCTCATTCCATCGACCTGTCCATGAATTTGTTTTAGTCACTGATGGGATATGGGCATCTTTGGTGAGGCCTGCATTTATTGCCCATCCCTAATTGCCCCTTGATTATTTCAGAGGCTACGTCTGAGCCACGCCAGTAGATCTCCCTCCTGAAAGGGGATTAGTGACCTACATGGTTTTTAGTGTCAGTTAAAGGTGGCATGGCTGCCATTATTTTATCTTTTAATTCGAGATCATTATTCAGTTCACATTTCACCGCCTGCCCTGGTGAGATTTGGACCCAAGTTCCCCAGAGGATTCTGCCCAGTGACATTACCGCTACACCACTCCCTCCTTCCCTCCTTTCTTGAAGTTTTAATGCTGTCCTCTTCACAGTTCACAATATTCCAAGCCTTTCTTAGTTTTGTTTTTACAAAAGTTGTGTCATTGTAGATGGCACAACAGAAATGTTCCTGCTGTGCGTCTTAGCCACAACCTCCAAAAGCTGTGAAGATGGTCCTTGCCCCGAGTCATGAACTCTTTCTCACTCTCTCTCCTCCCCCTGCACAACTGGTGCCACATGCTGTGCTTCCAGCATTTTCTGTCTTCGTTGCAGATTTCCAATGCCTGCAGCACTTTGCTGTAGTTTTGAAGAGGCTGATGCCTGCACTCCCCCAAGTCAATCTGTATAAGGCTGTTAGACCACAGTTACAGACTTCTATTTACAAAGGGGAAACGTGTATCAAATGCATTGGGATTTTGCAGAGTCACTGTTCTTCCGAACAGAAATAATAAGAACTAGGAGCAGGAGTAGGCCATAAGCCTGCCCCGCCATTCAAGAAGATCATGACAAATCTTTTTGTGGCCTCAGCTCCACTTACCTGACGCTCACCATTATCCTTAACTCCTTTACTGTTCAAAAATCTATCTTTGCCTTAAAAACATTCAACAAGGTAGCCTGAGCTGCTTCACTGGGCAGGGAATTCCTGGGTGGGTCAGAGCAGGAATGATGTGGTTACTCACGCAGTCACCTTCCTCACTTTTCCATCTGTTCTTTTAGAGGATATCAGATATGCTGGAAGGGACAGCTTAATTTTTCTCATCGATGCCTCAGAAGCCATGTTTGAAATGAACGATGACGACACCTCGGCATTTGACATGACTATGCAGGTAAGAGAAAACTGATAAGGTAAGAGATAACTATTGGTATGTCCACTGCGGACACAGCTATGCAGCTCTGATAGTGTCGTGGTCACAGTGCAGGCTCACTCACCCAGCAATTGTGTTCAAATCCCACCATGGTCTCTTGGGTTACGAGATACAGTGCAGCAGCTCACTGAGGCTCCTTCACCTGACTCACAACCACTCCCGTTCAGAAAGACAAGAATAACAGACACGTGCACCACCTGCAGGTTCCCTGACTGTGCTCAGCTCACATCTGTCACACTTGATTACTGAAGTAAAACAACTTTAAAATCAAGGGGAGAAAAGCAACACTTTTCATCATGACCTTGGAAGAGACATGGGATTTGAAATGGCTTCAGATTTCAGGAGAGATAATTAGTCACCCTCTAGTAGACCAGAGGACCTTGACAATAGTCAAGGCTTGAGAAGAGAAAGTTTCATTTTAGAAATAAAATAATCCCCTGTGACTAACACAGTGCAGCCTTTCTGCCCTTACAAAACTGCATGCTCTCCGACTTAGCATGAGCGATGGCACGGGAAAGCTGCCAGATTACAACTTCTTTATTGTGGAATTTCATTGATGGCACTGGTATTATTACCCATCCTTAATTGCCCTTGAGAAGGTGGTGGAGAGCTGTGATCCGTGTGGTGTAGGGACATCCACAGTGCTGTTAGGGAGGAAATTCCAGCGTTTTGAACGAACAGTAATATACTTTCAAGTCAGGATGGTAAGTGGTTTGGAGGGGAACTTACAGGGCTGGTGTTCCCATGTATCTACTGCCACTGTTCTTTGAGAGGTAGAGGTCAGGGGTTTGCAAGATGCTGTCTAAGGAGCCACAGTGAGGTATAGAGTCATAGAGATGAAGAGCACAGAAACAGACCCTTTAGTCCATACCAACCAGATATCCTAAATTAATCTAGTCCCATTTGCCAGCATTTGGCCCATGGCCCTCTGAACCTTTCCTATTCTTGTACCATCCAAATGTCTTTTAAATGTTGTAATTGTACCAGCCTTCACCACCTCTTCTGGCAGCTCAAACCATACATGCACCATTCACTGTGTGAAAAAATTGTCCCTTAGGTCCGTTTTAAATCTTTCCCCTCTTAAACCTATGTTACAGTATATCTTGCAGATGGTACACACTGCTGTCACTGTACATCGATGGTGGAGGGAGTGAATGTTTAAGGTGGTAGCTCTGGCGTGCTTTTGAATTGCTTTAAGCTAGATGTCCAGATGTTCTGTTGTTCCACCAAGAACCATATCTAGTTCTGCTGCTAACCGATGTGACTCTGTGCTTACAGTGTGTTCACAGGGTATACACCAGTAAGATTATCAGCAGTGAGCGTGATCTATTGGCTGTCGTGTTCTTTGGGACTCAGAAGCACAAGAACTCTGTAGACTTCAAGCATGTTTACGTTCTCCATGACTTGGACTCACCAGGTAATGTTCGGTACCTAAAACAGAGGTTGCAGGAGAAGCTCAGCAGGTCTGGCAGCATCTGTGAAGAAAAAAATCAGTGTTAACATTTCAGGTCCGGTGACCCTTCCTCAGAACTGTTCGGTACCTGTCTGTTTAAACCTGCTACGGAGTATCTCCTGCCTGCATTCTTGGAGTCTTGCTCCATGCAAATTGTAATGTAGAAAATGTAGCAGTGAACACCAACATGATAATGACAATGGGTAGTCACTGCCCTAAGAGACCTAAAGGTTTTATCAGTGTACTAGAGGTGACATCTCAGGTTAGACAATGCATTTTAGGTGTGAGGCTTTGTTTAGAATCTTGTCTGTGTTTTAACTTGGAGTCAGACTGATTTTATTTCCAAAGTAGGGCAATGACTTGAAAGTAACTCTGGGATTTGCATATTAATCAGTTGAAACCTGCATCTCCTTTCTAACTGATTAAAGATTTAACAGCCATCTTAGGTTTGTTTGATACATTTATATCAGTTCTGTGATCATTTGAGCTTTTGCTTATAAATTCTGTGTCTGATGCCACCACTCTCTCTAACACCTAAAGAAGGAGCAAGATTCCGAAAGCTGTGTCTTCAAATAAACCTGTTGGACCATAACTTGGTGTCATTTGATTTTTGACCTTGTCCAGACAAGGAGTCGGAGGGTCTATCTCCACCTCTCATTTATCCTTAGCCCCTCCCCGACCCTGTCTTCTGCATAAAAACCAACATTTTCCCAGCTACTATCCATTCTGAGGAAGGGTCACTGGACCTGAAACATTAAGTCCAATTTCTCTTCACAGATGCTGCCAGACATGCTAAACTTTTACTGTGTTTTCTATTTTTGTTTCTGATTTCCAACATCCGCAGTTCTTTCGGTTTTCGTAATGACCAGGCTGTTTGTTAGTGGCTGAGAAATAACAATTGGGCAGAACAGTGGGACATTTCATTGACTGGTTAACTCTTGGGGATGTCTGAAATGGTGAACGGTGATATATAAATGCCACTATTGCTGGTGTTGCTTTTTCTTTCCCCTTATCCCATTCACCCACCTTTCCTCATTGGATAAAAGCAAAATACAATGGATGCTGGAAATCTGAAACAAACACATTGAATGCTGGAGGAGTTCAGTATCTGTGGAGAGAGAAACAGAGTTAACGTTTTGAGTCCAATATAACTTCTCCAGAAGAAGCTCTTTGCAATTCTTTGCTTTGATCTATGGGGCCCTGGCACTACATGAGGGGAAGTGAAGAAAGAGAGTTAATTTGCTGAGACAGGCACCACTGAAACTGCTGTGGGCTCAGTAAACAAGAAAATTTATATTTAGACTGGCGCGCCTGGAGGATCATGAACTCCGTGAAAGATGCTCTTTGGTCTGCCTGAAACTTGTTGGTCTTCCAGAGCAAGGGGTGTTGCAGACTGGCACATCCCAAGGTCCAGGACTACATGCTGAGGGACGCAGTAAAACTTCGGGCAGCTGCTGCCATGGCACTGTGGGGAAAGACCACCGTGGAGTTCTTTCTGCCCAAGTTAAATGGGGGTCCACTCAGTTATTGGACCCAAGTGGTGCCCCAAATGCACATTATTTATAATCTTGTAAGGAATGCCTCGAGTTAGTTTGTTGGATAGAGTCAAACTCGAATGTTTGTTTCTTCATATATTACTGTACAGGGTGTTACATGAGCTGACAAATAGCAACGAATTTCAAGGCAGGTTATATCAGCATGATTGCATTGTGTTTTGATGTTCTTTGTGTCAACTTCAGTGAGACACAGTTTAAAGAGAAGGACTGATACTTAGCTAATGGTGGCTTAAGTGAGTCAGTCCCTCTAATTGCCTTAGCTTTACGGCAGTGTTAGCTAAAACCTGCATCTGCAGCCCACTATGCATGTGCATTCATTTGAAGAACATTTGTGCGCACGGTTCTCAACACAATGCACACAATTTGTCCAGACTTGATTATAACTTGCTTTAATCAGCACCATGTGCTGTAATTCCACCTTGGTATTATCTAAGGTTTGAGGCAGCAAGGTGGCTCAGTACTGCTGCCTCCCAGCGTCGGGTCCCAGGTTCAATTCCAGCCTCGGGCAACTGTCTGTGTGGAGTTTGCACATTCTCCCTATGTCTGCATGGTTTTCTGCTGGGTACTCCGGTTTTCTCCCACAGTCCAAAGATGTGCAGGTTAGGTGGATTGGCCATGCTAAATTGCCCCATAGTGTTCAGAGTGTGTCGATCTAGATGTGTGAGCCATGGGAAATGCAAGGGGACGGGGGAATGGGATGCTCTTCGGATGGTCGTGTGGACTTGTTGGGCTGAATGGCCTGTTTCAACGTCATAGGGATTCTACGATTCTCGAACTGCTTTAGTGACTATATATGTATATAAAGACATTTTTATGACTAAGTTATATTTTAGAAATAAAGAAAAAAGTAGGGTGTGGATCAGGTGTTAGAAACTAAAAGTGCAGTCAGGTGAAGGGAGATTTAGAAACCTGTAAAAGCAAAGTCACGGCCAATACAGTAATAACCAGCCGAGTTGGACAGAAAAGGACAGAGTCTAATGGTGAGGGTGCATTCACAAATAAGGCCTGTGCAAAGAACAGCAGTTAAAACAGTAGGAAAACTTCTGTCTCTGAATCTGAAAGCACTCGTAACAAGATAGATAAACGGGCAGCACAATTCGAAATAAATGATTCAGATCTAATCATCATTACAGAGATATCTGGGAAACACATTTTGGTGCAAGGTGGAGCCTCCACAACCTTCCTGCCTCCAATATTCTGCAATGAGCCAAGTTCAAATAGCAATCACATGGTAAAAGATTCCCTGGGATAAAATAGTCATAATGCAATTAAATTCCATCTTAGTCTGAAAAGTGTAAGGGCAGGTTTCTGAAGTCTGTGTCACTATGTTGGATAGAGAGCAGGATGGGCCGTTCTGTGATGTGTGTTTAGTACATAGATGTTCTAAACTGAATCCATCCCTCCGGACACAGGTGCTAAGCGAGTGTTGGAACTGGACCAGTACGAGGGAGAGAAAGGGAAACATTCCTTCAAGGAGCGGATAGGACACAGCACGGATGGCTCACTGGGTGACGCTCTCTGGGTCTGCTCCAACCTCTTCAGTGATGTCCGGCTCAAGCTGAGCCACAAACGCATCATGCTGTTCACCAACAACGACAACCCGCACGCTAAAGACAACTCCAAAGCACGAATGGCCAGAACCAAGGCCAACGACCTCCGAGAGACAGGTGGGTGGGTGATACTTACCGTCAGACATCGTTATTTATTTGTCAGCAACTGGGCAAAAGAATTACAGTACAGTATATCCTCACTTAAGGCTGCAGCTTCATTCCTAAAATCTGCAACTTTAGGTATTTTCTAATCAGCCTGTTGCAGAGTCGTAGAGTCATACAGCGCAGAAACAGACCCTTCAGCCCATGTCAACCATGTTCTCAAACTAAACTAGTCCCATCTGCCTGCACTAACCCCATATCCCTCCAAACCTTTCCTATTCACGTACTTACCGAAACATCTTTTAAATTTTGTAATTGTACCCACATCCACCGCTTCCTCTGGAAGTTCATTCTACACATGACCCACCTTCAGTGTAAAAAAAAAAAAAAAAAATCACCCCTCATGTCTTTTTTAAATCTTTTTCTTTAACCTTAAAGATATGCCCCCAGTCTTGAAATCCCCACCCTAGGGAAAAGGCACCTGCTATTCAACTTATCTATGCCCCTCATAATTTTATAAACCTCTATAAGGTCACACCTCAACCTTCTACGCTCCAGTGAGATAAGGCCCAGCCTATCCCTACAATTCAAACCTTCCATTCCCAGCAGCATTTGACATAGAGTTGTTGAGTAAAGGTGCTTAGAGCTGTTATTACACACAGATTTGAACCCAGGTCTCTCAGTTCGGGGGTAGGGACACTACCACTGTCCCACAAGACAGCCCCAAGTATGACTTTAACTTAAAGCATTTAAGATGTTCCCATTAAAGCCTTTTTAAAATTAGGTTCCGTCGGATTTTTCTCATCGAGTATAAACACTAAATCCTATAATTTGAAATATTTCATTATGCTAAATTCATGTATTGGTAGATGAAATAATTACTAAAATAAAATTGAAGATATGAACAGACATCCCAATTGCTGCTCTCCTCCGAGCCAGCTTGCTGATCTCCCTCCCTCACTGCCCATACACCCCCAGCAACCTCACGCAGCATCCCCTTGTCACTGACCTTCTGGTCACTGCCGATCATTCCTCTGGCTCACAGCCTCTGCCGTTCCCTGACCCGCCCTCGAGGCTGCGATAGGGAGGGACAACCTGCTGCCTAGAGCCGGGAAGTGCGAGATGTCGCAGGTCAGAAGGTTAGCGGCTGGGAGCGGGGTCGGTCCATGAGTCGGAGGGTCACTGGGAAGGAAGGGTGATGTGTCAGAGGGTTAGGGAGCGGGTGGCGTGGTGAGTTGAAGGGTCAGGGAGTAAGTGAGGATGGGTTCGTGAGTTGAAATGAAAAGGAGTGATGACGTGTCGGAGGGTCACGGAGTAGGAGGGATGGCAAGTTGGAGGATCTAAGAATGAGAGGGTGGGTCAGGCAGAATAACACTGATCAAGTCAAACTGTCAAACATTAACCCCAGTTTGAGGTGACTCAAAGACGGAACTCTCAATGTTAAACATGATCCACTAACTGATCCCTACAAAAACGGAACAACTTAAAACAGTGACATCCTTCCAGTGACCGACACTTAGTCTCTGCACAATACTGTCCCTCTGATACAACAACAACTTTCATTTACATATCATCTTTGACATTGCATAACATCCCAAACCATTACTTGGGAGTAAGGGAACAAAATACGGCACTGAGTCATTGGAGGAGATATTAGGAGACAGACAGAGAGAGCTTTTGATCAGGTAAATTTTAAAGAACACCTTAAAGATGGAAAGCAAGGTAGACAGATTGAGAGGTCCAGACAGAGCAGCTCCACATTGGGGCACAGCTGTGCCTTGTGGAGCGAGCGAACTGGGCCGTGCATAAGTGGCGAGAAATGGAGGAGCATGGAGATGATGGAAGGTTATAGACTCATACAGCATGGAAATAGACTTTTCAGTCCATAATCCCAAACTAAACTAGTCCCACCTGCCTACGCTTGGCCCATATCTGTCAAACATTTCATCTTCATGTACTCATCGAAATGTCTTTTAAATGTTGTAACTGTACCTACATTCACCACTTCCTCTGGAAGTACAAATCTCGATAAGGTCACCCCTCAGCCTCCTAGATTTCAGTGAAAATAGTCCAGCCTCTGGGGCTTCAACCATCATATAGAATTGGACCCCATATATAAACCCATACAGATCGAAACCGGAAATGACAGTACTCACCATAACAGACTGGACAGTATAAATTCCAAGCGGAGTAGAATAACGTTGCTTCATTGGAGGCTCCACTGATATTGTCACCTAGCATGGTGACGAAACGTCTGAACAAAAGCAAGCCAGCTCGGCAAGCAAGTCAACAACCTCAGTCCCAGCCTCTCCTTATAACTCAAATTTTCCATACCCAGCAACATCCTGGTAAATTTCCTCTGAACCCTCTCCAGTTTAATAATACCCTTCCTATAACAGGGCGACCAGACTGGACACAGTATTCTAGAAGAGGCCTCACCAAAATCCTGTACAACCTCAACATAACATCCCAACTCCTATACTCAAAGGTCTGAGCAATGAAGGCAAGCATGCTAAACGCCTTCTTAACCACCCTGTCTACCTGTAATGCAAATCTCAAAGAATTATATACCTGGACCCCTAGGTCTCTCTGTTCTACAGCACTACCCAAGGCTCTACTTTTAATTGTAGAAGTCCTGCCCTTGTTTGTTTTATCATTATTTAATACCTTGTAGGGCCATGTACTGTGACAAAGGTAGGAAGAGCCAAGACCACAGAGGGATTTGAGTAGCTTAAAAACTGTGCTTCAGATCCATTCGAGAACGAACAGGGTTGGGCTGGGTGAAATGGAGTTCCATCTGATATCCTCTTCACTGCTTTGGCTGTCAGGGCTCACACATGAAACACGGTCCGTCAGGAGTGGCCATGAGATAATTTCACAGCAGAGGCCCACCAGTGTACAAAACTGAGGGGAAGGGAAGGACTTGCTGCGTGTTCGGAGCCTGTCCTACACCATCCTCACAACCCGAAACATTTCCTTGTGTCTTCTCCTCTCCTCACACCTCCTGACCCACAAGCAGCCATTGACTCGAGCGAAGAAGATAAACAGGGCCCATGTTAACACCCTGTTTAGGCAATCAAAGCCATCCCAGGAGATCACATAGGTCAAAATAATCGAAAGAAAGACCCTCATCTTCTAACAGGAACAGAAATTATTAGAAAGCTCAGCAGGTCTGGCAGCATCTGTGGAGAAAACTCAAGTTTAACGTTTTGGGTCCAACGACCATACTTCAGAACTGATGGTGGCTGGGAAAAGGTTGGTGTTTATGCAGAAGATAGGTTGGGAGGAGTAAACGATAGGTGGAGATAGAGCCCAAAGATAGAGCAGTTGGACAGACAAAGGAGTAGATAACAGTCAGCCTGGGAGAATAAATAGCCTCTCTGCTTGTCATAATCTCTACCTCAGGCAAGAACTTGAATGATCTAAGGAAAGTTGGGAGAGAAGATCTTTCCTTTTGTGAATAGATATTTTTGATAGAGAAATGTTAATAAAAAGCGTTGCCTTGTTGGTGTGAGTGGAGTGTCAGTCTCACTGTTCTTGTCTGTGTGCAGGCATCATCTTGGACCTAATGCACCTGAAGAAACCCGGTGGGTTTGACACGTCTCTCTTCTACTGTGACATTGTCAGCGTCACAGAGGACGATGATGGCGCCACGCAAGGTGTGGAATCAGCCAGGTTGGATGATCTGCTGCGGAAGATGTGGGCCAAGGACTACAAGAAAAAAGCCACCGGCAGGTCAGCTATCTCAGGAACAGCAGAGAGCCTCCAGGGTCTCAGGAGACTCTGAAGTTTCTGATTGAGTATCTTCCCTATTAGATTGCGGCGGCAGTCCTGTGGCACGGTGGGTAGTGTCCCTGCCTCTGAGCCAGAAGCTGCAGGTTCAGATCCCAGCCTCGGGACTAAGGAAGGTTTTGTTCATAATGCGGCTACACGCTTTATTTATCAACCTGTAAATCCTTCCAACGCACAGCAGTAGGTGGCAAGAGTCATAGTCAGCCCTGCCTGACCTGGAGCTGCACCTCTCAAAACCTACAGCCTCTGGCAACCCTTTTCACAGCAAATAACACTGCAGCGTTTCAGCTGTGAGTAGTTTAGATCCGTACTCACTGGAGTTTAGAAGAATGAGAGGAGACTTAATTGGGCTATGTAAAATGCAAAAGGAGATTGACAAAGTAGATATAGAGCAAATGTTTCGTCACGTGGCTCAGCCTCGTACGAGAGGTCATAGTTTTAGGATTGCAGATTTGAAATAAAGATGAGAAATTATTTCTCTCAAAGGGTCATGAATCACTGCCCCAGAGTGCAGTAGATGCTGGAACAATGAATAAATTTGAGGAGGAAATATTCGTTAGTAATAGGTTGAAGGGTTATGGAGAGCAGGCGGGAAAGTGGAGCTGAGGCCTAGATGAGATCAGCCATGATCGTATTAAATGGCAGAGTAGGCTCAAGGGGCTGAATGGCCTCCTCCTGCTGCTCATTCTTATGTTCAGAGACTGAACAGGCTGGCGTTGTTTTCCTTGGAGCAGAGAAGGCTGAGGGGAGAACTGATTGAGATGTATGAGATTGTGAGAGCATAGATAGAATTGATAGGAACAAACTTTTTCCTTTGGTTGAGGTGTCAGTTGTCGTGGGCAAGAGGCTTAGAGGAGATTTGAGGAGAAACGTTTTCACCCAGAGTGTGGTGGGTACCTGGAACTCACTGTTTGAAAGTGTGGTAGAGAAAGGAACCACCACAGCATTTAAAAGGTATTTAGATAAACTTTTGAAATGCCATTGTAACGAGTCTCTGGGCCAAGTGCTGGGCAGTGAGATTAGAATAGATACAGTAGATGCTTGATGACCAGTACAGACAGGATGGGCAGAAGAACCTCATTCCATGCTGTAGTATATATGACTGTATATGCAGATGCAAACACGTGCTTTGTCTGCCTGATGTGATAATACATGTAAGAAAGCTATCAAGATGAAGTGGATCTTGGCAGACTTTATGCCTGAGCTCGAATTTGCAATCTGTTCAATGAGGGCTTGTGTCACTCAAACTCAGATTCAAACCGTAATTCCCGGCTGCTCTTAGGAAGGGGGGACATCTCAGCTTCTTCATGTTTTCTATTGAAGTGGAATTAAAAAGCAGCTGTTTATGTGGATAGGTTTAAACGTCAGGGAGGATGAACCCACTAGGTGTCTCTTCTCTTGTCAAGGTGTAACAGACATCTTGAAAAGACTGAAATATTTTGCTAGAATAGACCCCAAGGGATGCATCTTCACTCACATGGAAGAACAAGACTAGAGATCATCATTGTGAGACAGTGACCAAGGAACCAAATCAGGAATTTCGTCACCCAAGGAGTGGTGAGAATGTGGAACTCAATACCACAGGGTGTGGTTGAAGAGAACAATGTGGATGTATTTACAGGGAGCCTAGACAGACAGATCCTAATAAAGTTAAACAAAGAGAGTTAGGAAGCGGTTTGTGTGGAGCATCAATAACATGGTGGGCTGAATGGCCTGTTTTGAGATATTTTCTAATTAGCCTGTTCAGGGAAGTTATAACAAACCTCTCAAGCAGGTGGGACCTGGACCTGGACCTGGACCTGGACCTCCTTAATCCAGCGGTAGTGACACCACCACTTCACCACAAGAGCCCTTTGAAATGTTATGGAGGGCAGAGATAACGTACTCCCGCCACTGCAGTGCCCGGCTGGCCTGTTTTTACGCTGTAAATTCTGCACAGGAACATCAGGTGCATCATGTTGCTCCTGAAGCTGTACTGATGGTAAATATGGCAACTTTTGTCCACTAACGTTTCCACAGTGAGACAAATGACTGTTTCTGTTTGTTGATTGTTAATGGAAGAACAAATGTTGCCCAAGAAAGGGCTCCCCTCCTCTTTTCTTTATTCATCCACAGAATGTGGGCATCACTGCCTGGGCCAACATTTGTTGCCCATCCCTAGTTGCCTGTGAGAAGGTGCTGGTGAACTGCCTTCTTGAACTGTTGTAGTCCATTTGGTGTGGGTAGACCCACAATGCTCTTAGGGAAGGAATTCCAGGATTCCAACTGGAGGAACAACAATATATTTCCAAGTCAGGATGCTGGTGCCATAGGATCTCCACAATGAACTAACTAGGTAGTCAAGATCTCAGTTTAACCTATCGTGCCTAAACAGTCACCTTTTCCAACCATCAGTAAGTGTCAACTTTAATGTATTTCTGCCCTTTTGCCCCTCTTTCTCTTTTGCTGACAGTGTTTGATGTTCTGTTCTTCAGACTGCACCTGAATCTGGGAGAAGGCGTGGAGCTTTCTGTCGGAGTTTACAATCTGATCCGGAACGCCAGCAAGCCCAGTGCAATCCGCCTTTACCGAGAAACTAACGAGCCAGTCAAAACCAAAACTCGCTGGTTTAATGGGGAGACAGGCAGCCTGCTCCTGCCCAGTGACACCAAAAAGGCCCAGGTAGTGAACTTTGTCATTGCTGAATCTTACAGATGACATACATACGGGCTAGGACCAGGAGTGAGGAGGTTGTGATATATGGTAATGTCCCTGGACTAATATCTTTGAATCTCATGGAGACATGGGTTTCAATCCCACTGTGGCAGATGGTGAAATCTGAATTTAGTGAAAATCTGGCATTAAAAGCCGAGAATAATATCCAATGTTGATTGTCCTAAATACTCATCTGCTTCACTAATGTCTCGTAGGGAAAGAAATCTGCCACCCTTACCTGGTCTGGCCTACATATGACTCCAGTCCCAGCAGCAATGTGATTAACTCTTAACTTTGAAATGGTGAAGCAAGCCACTAAGTTCAAGGAGCAGTTAGGGATGGGTAGTAAGGACAGCACGGTGGCTCAGCGGTTAGCACTTGCTGCCTCACAGATCCAGGGTCTCGGGTTTGATTCCAGCCTCAGGCAACTGTCTGTGTGGAGTTTGCACATTCTCCCCATGTCAGTGTGGTTTTCCTCTGGGTGCTCCGGTTTCCTCCCACAGTCCAAAGATGTGCAGGCTAGGTGGATTGGCCATGCTAAATTGGCCCATAGTGTCCAGGGATGTATAAGTTAGCTGGGTTACCCATGGGAAATGTGGGGTTAGAGGAATAGGGTAGGGGGCTAGGATGCTCTTTGCAGACCCGATGAGTCAAGTAGCCTCTTTCCACAGATTCTGTGATTCTTCCCTGATTCTAAATTCTGGCCTTGCCAATGACACCCATGACACCGACAATGACACCCACATCCCAGAAGTGGGAAAAAAGATCATTTGGCCCCTAGAGCTTGCTCTGCCATTTAGTAAGATCAAATCCGCACCTTGATAACCTTTCACTCCCTTTGCTTAACCAGAATCTATCCACCTCTGCCTTCAAAAGATTCAATGGCTCTGCTTCCAGCAGATTCTCAGGAAGGCATTTCCAAAGATTCACAACCCTCTGAGAGAAAAAGAACCCCACCTGCTCTCTGTTTTAAACAGGGGACCCCTGAGTGACACCTCGTTCAAGATTCTCCCACAAGAGGAAACATTCTCAACACGGCCATCCGGTCAAGCCCCTCAGGTTCATATTTGTCCCTGTCGCTTTGCTTCTTCCTCTCCGAAGCTCCAACAAACTCAATTGTAACTTGTCTAAACTTTCCTTACAGACAACCGTCTCACTCTAAGTATTGGTCTAGTAAACATTCTCTGAACTGCTTCCAATACATAACTGAAGCATAATCTCCCTACTCGTGTATTCAAATCCCTTTGCAATAAATAATATCATTCTGTTAGCTTTCCCCAAACATGGAAACATCAATTTGTAACACAACCCTGTCCAGGCCGTGCAGGTCTCTCAAACTAATCTAGTCCCATTTGCCTGTGTTTGGCCCATATCCCTCTGAACCTTTCTTATTCGTGTACCTATCTAAATGTTTTTTGTATGTTGTAACAGTACCTGCATCCACCACTTCCTCTGGCAGCTCATGCTTACGGCCATACTAGTCTGAAAATGTCTGATCTTGGAAGCCAAGCAGACTCTGGCTTGGTTAGTACTTGGATGGGAGACTGCCTGGGAATACCAGGTGCAGTAGGCTTTTGGGTGACACGGTGGCTCAGTGGTTAGCACTGCTGCCTCACAGCGCCAAGGACCTGGGTTCGATTCCACCCTCGGGTGACTGTGTGGAGTTTGCACATTCTCCCCCTGTCTGCGTGGGTTTCCTCTGGGTGCTCCAGTTTCTTCCCACAATCCAAAGATGTGCAGGCTAGATGAATTGGCCAGGCTAAATTGCCCATAATGTTCAGGGATGTGTAGATTAGGGGATGGGTCTGGGTGGGACGCTCTGTGTGTCAGTGTGGATTTGTTGGGCTGAAGGGCCTGTTTCCACACTGTACGCATTCTATATCTAATTTAAAAAATTCCTCACACAAATCAGCCTATGTGTGAAAAAGTTGCCCCCCCCGGTACCTTTTTAAACCTCTCACCTTAAACCCATGCGGTGTAGTTTTGAACTCCCCCACCCTAGAGAAAAGACCTTGACTATTCACCCTATCCATGCCCCTCATGATTTTATAAACCTCTATAAAGTCATCCCTCAGCCATCTATGTTCCAGGGGAGAAAGTTCCAACCTATCCAGTTCTCCTTATAACTCTACCCTCCAGCCCCAGTAACATCCTGGTAAATTTTTTTCTGGGCCCTCTCTAATTTAATAATATCCTTCCTATAGCAGGGTGACCGGAATTGCACACAGTACTCCAAAGTGGCCGAACCAATGTTCTGTACAGCTTCAACATAACGTCCCAACCCCTATAGTCAGTGCTGTGGCGAGGGTGTACCAAACGCCTTCTTCACTACATTGTCTACTTGTAATGTCACCTTTGAGTGTTATTGGATTATCTCTGCTAATCTGATGTGAGAAAATATAACTGGGGGGAGGCGATGGCCTAGTGGTATTATCGCTGGATTGTTAATCCAGAGACCCAGATAACGTTCTGGGGACTTGGGTTCGAATCCCGCCATGGTAGATGGTGGAATTTGAATTCAATAGAAAGCTGGAATTAAGAGTCTAACGGTGACCATGAATCCATTGTTGATTATCAGGAAAAACCCATCTGGTTCACTAATGTCCTGGAGGGAAGGAAACTGCAATCCTTACCTGGTCTGGCCTACATGTGACTCCAGACCCACAGCAATGTGGGCAATTAATAAGTGCTGCCTAGCCAGCAATGCCCCTTGCCCCGTGAATGAATAAAGAAAAAATTGTCTTATGAGTAATGAGTGCTGAGCATGTCTTTGCCTCTCAGCTCAGTTTAAAATTAGTGTGAACAGGTTGTGCACTAGTGTCATATAAGGTGATATTGTAGTCCCAGAGGACCATAGGGCTGCTCGCTCGTTAGTGAGAGAGAGATAACTGATGGTCACTTTAACCTGGGGGTACTGTGCCTGTGGCAAAGGGGCTACATCAAAGTTGAGAAGGCAGGGCCTTCACGGTAACCTCAGCGGGTGCAGCAATTAAAGCCTTGCTATTGGCTTCACATTGTATCACAAACGAACCATCCAACCAACTGAGCTAACCGCCCCCACCGTGTGATTAGTTCTGGTTCTCAGTTGAGTTTGAGATGGGAGTTCTGAGCTGAGAGGCATAAACATGCTCAGTACTAATAAGACTGGTCATATTTTTTCCACATCGGATCAATTCTTGTTTTCAAATGACTTTGAGATGGGAGATCGTCATCATTACATCAACATCAACTTACAAACTCAAATCATACAATCATCATAGAATCATGCCTGTAACCTAACTCATACAAAGCCCACTTCACCCCTGTGGCCAGCAACCTACATTGTTCTAGCAATGCCTGAATTTTCAAATTCTCACCTTTGATTTGAAATGCCTTCATGGTCTCGCCCTTCCCTATCTATATTCCCTCCTGTAGCCCCACACAACTGGGAGATCTCTGTACCTCACAGATATTGTCTGTTGCATATCCCTGATTTTCATCATCATTGGCAAGTGTCCTTCGGCTGCTGGGCCCCAAGTACTGGAATTCTCTCCCTAAACCTCTCTGTCCACCTCTCTCACTCCCTCTTTTCTCCTCTTAAGACACTCTGTAAAATCAGCCTCTTCAACCAAGTTTTTGTTCTCCTGAACTTATCTCCTTATGTTACTTGGTGTTAAATGTCATTTTATAGTGCTCTTGTGAAGAAATTTGGAAAGATTTGCTATGTTAAATTTGCTACATAAAGACAAATTAGTTTTATTTATTCTTTCACGGATGTAGGAAACATTGGCTAGGTCAGAATTAGTTGCCCATCCCTAATTGCCCTTGGGAATGGTGGTGAATCACCATGAACTGCTGCAGTCCATGTGCTGTAGGTAGACCCACAATGCTGTTAGGGAGAGCGTTCCAAAACTTTGTCCCAGTGAGACTGAAGAGACAGTGATATAGTTCTAGGTCAGATGGAATGTGGCTTTGGAGTGCAACTTGAAGGTGATGGTGTTCCTATGCATCTGCTGCCTTCGTCCTTCTAAATGGGAGGTGTCACAGGTTTGGGCAGGTGCATTAGAAGGTGTTGTAGTGTATCTTGTAGATGGTACACACTGATGGAAGTAGTCATGTGTTTGGAAAATATTTTTTAAACCGCTTTGGTGAATTTCTACACTGCACCTCAGAGAAGGTATACGTTGCTGTTACTGAGCGTCAGGATGCCTTGGTCTGGATGATGTCGAGCTTCCTGATTGGTTTGGAGCTGCACCCATCCATGCAAGTGGGGAGTAATCCACCACCATCCTGACATGTAGATGGTGGACAGGCTTTGAGGACTCAGGAAGTTAGTTATTTAAAAGGTTTTTAGTACAAATTCGGGCAGATGCAATCCTGATCCTTGTTCCTTTTTTTGTTCTGAGGTTTACGGACGCAGGCAGATTGTTCTGGAGAAAGAGGAAACAGAGGAGCTGATGAGATTTGATTCTCCAGGCTTGGTCCTCATTGGTTTCAAGCCACTGTCTATGTTAAAGAAGCACCATTACATCAGACCATCCCAATTCATTTACCCAGAGGAGACAATGATAATAGGTAAAAACCAAAAGAACTGCGGATGCTGTAAACCAGGAACAAAAACAAAGTTGCTGGAAAAGTTCATCAGGTCTGGCAGCATCTGTGAAGGAGAAAATGGAGTTAACGTTTCGGGTCCGGTGACCCTTCCTCAGAACTGATGGTGGCTGGGAAAACAGTTTCCCCAGCCACCATCAGTTCTGAGGAAGGGTCACCGGACCCGAAACGTTAACCAATGATAACAGATAACCCGTGACCACAGTTACAGCTACCAGCATGGCTCGAGGCTTCATTATTTGTCCTCACTGAGTTGATGGTTCAGCTTACAGACCCAGAAGGGAGAAATGATGGGGATACTGTGCTGGCAGTATGGAGAGTGAAAAATACTTTTTACTTAGCAGCGAATGTTCCAATATGTTGTGGGAAAAGATATTACCATGGTGGGGGTTTGTGGCATTGCGTCCACTTACATTGCAACCAGACTAAAGAGAGCTGGTGCTAGTGTGTCATTGTTCAGAATACCTCTATTTTGGGGAACTCATCACTGTTTGATATGACCTGAGAATTTTGATGACTTAGAGATGGGAGAATGGCATTCAGCTCTTTGTAACTGCTCCCTCTAGCCCACTGCCTCCTACTAGTCTATGATATTCGCTGTCCCCCAGCGATCAGCAGAGGCTGAGCCATTGAGTACATTGAAGGCTCAGTTAGATTTTAGATCACTAAGGAAGTCACCAGTTATGGGGATAGGCATGCAGGTGGAGTTAAAGCCAAGAACAGATCAGCCATAATCTTACTGAGTAGCTGTGAGGACACAAGTTCAAATCCTGCCACAGCAACTAGTGGAATTTAAATTCAACTCATAAGTCTGGATTTCTCCAGCTAATTTCAATAGCAATAAGCATGACAATGATCATCAATTGTGATCAAAATGCATCTGGCTCACTGATGTCCTAGAGTTTATAGCTCGAACAGAATTTGGGAATTGCTGAAGAAACACACATTTTGTCAAAGCTTTCCATTGTGCCTTCATCAGGACAACTCATGAGAAACCCCAAAGTAAAGGAGAGCATTGGTTAGTTCGCAAGTGGACCCTGGTCGAGGCATTGTCATGGAGAATTAATGATGATTGACACTTGATGATTGACGAGGCAATGGCCTAGTGGTGTTATCACTAGACTGTTAATCCAAAGACCCAGGAGATTTTTAGAGGACCTGGGTTCAAATCCCACCATGGGGAAACTGTGCTGGCAGTATGGAGAATGAAAAATACTTTATACTTAGCAGCAAATGTTCCAACATGTTGTGGGGAAAAAAAAACAGTCTGGAGTTAAGAGTCCACTGATGACCATGAAGCCATTGCTGATTATTGGAAAAATCCACCTGGTTCACTAATGCCCTTTAGTGAAGGAAATCTGCCATCTTTACCTGGTCTGGGCCTACATGTGACTCCAGACCCACAGCAATGTGTTGACTCTTAACTCTCAACAGTTAGGGATGGGGCAATAAATGCTGTCTCGATCCAGTGGTGCCAACATCCCAAGAATGAATAAAAAAAACTACCAAGCTTTGTTTAAGTTTTCAACCCGGCAAGTTGACTCTGATTGGTCAAAGCATTGCCCTGAGAAATGAACTGGAGAATGGTCGTTGCCTTTTTTCTTAAGTTAAAACTGGTGCAGTGTATGTGCTCAGAGATAATAGGAACTGCAGATGCTGGAGAATCCGAGATAACAAGGTATAGAGCTGGATGAACACAGCAGGCCAAGCAGCACATAGGAGCAGAAAAGCTTGATGTTTCGGGCCTAGACCCTTCATCCAGCTCTACACCAGTGCATATGTACATGTTCTTTCTGTCTGTGAAGAACAGGGTTCTCTGTGTATTCCAGTACACACAATCAGACAATCCTGAATTGGTTGGTGTAATTCTTCACACGAGTCTTGGTTTTTACAGACAAAAGGAATGTGTATATGCTGCACATGTTTTAATTCAACATAATAATTGACAGCTTTTGTCTGGTTCCTATGTCAAGGCAATGCCTTGATCAGTCAGTTGTTGTTTAAACTTTAAACAAATCTTGGCAGTTACTGTCAATTGTCATTAACTGATACATTCCTCATGGCAATGCTTCTATGAATCAGAATCCACTTGCCTAACGATCAGCATTCTCTTCTCACACAGTGTAAATGTTGTTCTCCGTTTTTTTTTTTGGTAATTCTTGTGACATGTCCTAATGGCAAGAAAAAATGCTCCAACAAAACATGTATTTTTCTCAGCCGTTTCTACTGTCCTTCAGAGAAGTAAATCTGCCGTCCTGACCTCGCCTACAGGTGACTCCAAATCACAGCAATGTGGTTAACTCTTCACTATCCTCTTGTGAGTGAATTAGTCCGAGGGCAATCAGGGATCGTAAAGAAGGACTAGCCAGCAATACCGACATCCAGTCATAGAATAAATAAAGGCACAACAGGTTCAACGGCCAAATGGCCTACTACTGCTTTTATTTTTTATGATCCTGTGTGTCTGGTTTATAAGGAAGGATGTTGCTAAACTTGAAAGGGTTCAAAAAAGATTTAGAAGGATGTTGCCCCGACTGGTGCGTTTGAACTATAGGGAGAGTCTGTATAGTCAAGAGCTATTTTCCCTGGAGCATCAGAGGCCAAGGGTTTTTTTTTCCCCTTCATTCATTAACGGGAAGACAGTGTTGCTGGCTAAGCCAGCATTTACTGCCCATCCCTAATTGCCCAGAGGGCAGTTAAGAGTCAACCACATTGCTGTGGGTCAGGAGTCAAATGTAGGCCAGACCAGGTAAGGATGGCAGTTTCCTTCCCTAAAGGGGATTAGTGAACTAGATGGGTTTTTCCTGACAATCGACAATGGATTCACGGTCATCATTTGACTCTTAATTCCAGATATTTTTATTGAATTCAAATTTCACCATCTGCTGTGGCGGGATTCAAACCCAGGCCCCCAGAACATTATCTGGGTCTTTGCGTTAACAGTCTAGTGATAATACCACTAGGCCATTGCCTCCTCATTAACTGTATGGAGGTTCATAAAATCATGAGGAGCATGTATTGGGTGAACAGCCACCATCTGTTTCCTAGGATAGGGGAGTCCAAAACTAGGGGCTGTAGGTTTAAGGTGAAAGAGGAAAAATTTTAAAGAGACCTTTCTCACGCAGAGGGTGGTGTGTGTATGGAATTCACTGCCAGAGGAGGTGGTGGAGGCTGGTACAATTACATTTAAAAGGCATTTGGACAGGTACATGAATAGGAAGGGTGTAGAGGGATATGGGCCAAATGCTGGCAAATGGGACTAGATCAGATTGGGATGTCAAGTCCATGCAGATGAGTTGGACTAAAGGGTCTGTTTCCATGCTGTATGAATCTGGTTATGTGTTGAATGGCAGTCAATTTTCTGTCCATTTGCTCTGTCTAATAGATAATTCCAAAGGGTGCTCACTCTTTGAATATAAATGTCATGTTCAGGGTCCTCTTACTCTGGATGAACATGAAATAATATTCTTGGCTGTCTTTACTGTCACCATTTGTTAGGTGACACGGAGAGCCCTGCTCCTCAGCTCGTGCTCCTCAACAGTTGCTTGCATTTGGGGTCAGAGCTGATGCAGGTTTTGCTGAGGGCTGTGTCTGTGTTGACATTCCTGACAGGAAGCACCACTTTATTCAGTGCGCTGCTTACCAAGTGCCTGGAGAAGGAGGTGTTCGCTGTTTGCCGGTACACTCCCAGGAGGAACATCCCACCCCGATTCGTGGCGATGGTCCCACAAGAGGAGCAGCTCGATGATCAGAAGATGCAGACCATCCCTCCAGGTTAGTGGCACTTCCTGACTGGGTGAGTAACATTTAATTTTCATCTTTGTTCAGGTTTGAGGTTCTCCACCTTCACACTGTCCGCTGACTGAAGCCAAAGAGAGACTTGCATTTCTAAAGCTTTTTTCATCACATCAGTATCATCCCAAAACACTTTACAGCCAGTGAATGTTTGGCTTGCGGATGTTGTTGGAAAATGGGAATGTGGCAGTCATTTTGCACGCGTCAATTTCCCACAAGTCGCAATGTGAAAATGAGCGATGCTGATTGAGGAGTAAAATATCAGTCAGGTCACCGAGGCGAACACTCCTGCTAAGTGTTCAGAATAGTGCAAGGGATTGTTAACTTCCAGCCAAGAGGGAAGATGGAATCTTGGTTTTCTGTTGTTAATTGTCAAAGTGCCCAAAGGTTCCATAGGACCCCCGCCACTCCCCCCAGGAAAAGACACAGTTGTAGTTTGCAGGAGGTAGTTGTAAAGATCGTTACACTTACTGGTGGTGGATGTGCCCTCTCTTGTGTAGAAATGTTCATCCTGAGGCCCATCGAGGACACCATCTCTAACTCACGCAGACTGTAAGTGCAGAACACGTTACCAGCTCTAGATACCAGTAAAACTGTTGCAACATTTTCCCATCAGGATTCCACCTCATTTTTCTGCCTTACGCCGATGACATCAGAAAGGTGGACTTTACGGAGAAGACCGTGGCCAACGAGGATCAGATTGAGAAGATGAAGCTCGTGGTGCAGAAACTTCGGTTTAAATACAGGTCGGTCTTGGGAATATTCTCTTAGCTCTTAAAAGCTGAGCAGAACTCAGCCATTGCTGTACTGAGGAGGGCTCTGTGTGCTAGACGCCTTTGCAAGGGTTGAAACTGCTCAGACAGAGCTTACATTTGTATAGACCTTATAGGTTAGAACACCTTCACCGGAGTGCAGTTGGGTGACATTTGACAATGAGCCATTTAAGGAGATATTAGAGCGCATGACCAAATACTTTGCTAAAGAGGTCAGTTTTAAGAGGCATCTTAAAAGGTGGAGAGTGAAGGTTATGGAAGGAGTTTACCTTCAGGGCTTATCACAGGGCTTCCCCCAGTGAGGACCCCAAATAGGATCAAGAGCTCTGAAGCAACAATGACTGACCCTCTTCTCCCTGAGGTGTTCCCCACTGCCACCACATTCCCCCCCCCCTCCCAGTTTCACCAAGGGGTGACAGTGATTGTCAAGCTTCAGAATGGGGTCACAGCGAGGGAGGAAAAGTTTTGGAAGCACTGGCTTAGTATTGAGGTGGCTGATGGCAAGGCTGCCAACACTGGAATCATGGAATGGAATCCTGACAGTGTGGAAGCAGGCCATTTGGCCCACTAGTCTGCATTGTTCCTTCGAAGAGCACCCCAGCCAGACCCTGTCCCTGTAACTCTGCATTTCATGTGGCTAACCCACCCAGCCTGGACATCCCTGAACACTACGGGCAATTTAGCATGGCCAGCCCACCTAACATGCACATCTTTGGACTGTGGGAGGAAACCGGAGCACCCGGAGGAAATGCACGCAGACACAGGGAGAATGTGCAAACTCCGCACAGACAGTTGTCCGAGGGTTGAATCGAACCAGGATCCCTGGCGCTGTGAGGCAGCAATGCTAACCACTGAGCCATGGCACTGCCCATGGAATGTTAGGAGTGGGGGAAAGACACCAGTACCTTTACAGCCAAGGAGAATTTCACGTTTCAGTTTGGGTGAAAGGCATATCAAGGCTCCCCGCAGCCTGACACCGTGTCTGGCCTTTGTGATTTTCCTCTTTCGCTGTTTCTCAATCAGCAAGCGACATTAGGGGGTGGCACAGTGGCTCATAAGGTGGCGTTACAAGCACTGCAAATGTAACCAACTCAGTCAGTTTAATTAAAGCGAGGTAAGTTGTGTCAGTAAGTTGCCCCTCTCAGGGTAGAGTTGAGCCACACAGACAAGGAGGTTCCTATCCCATCCTCCAACAGTATTGAGTCAGCTCAACACTAGAAATGCCTTTCACATTCCATCAAAGCAGGAATTGAAAGCTGGTTTCAGTGATGAGATTGTTGGGGGGAGAAAAATACCATCTGGTTCACAAATGGCCTTTAGCGAAGGAAATCTGCCAAACTTCACCTGGTCTGGCCTACATGTGACTCCAGACCCACAGCAGTGTGGTGTGAAATGGCCTCACACATCACTTAGTTCAAGGGCAACAAACACTGGCCTTGCTCACTTCCCCAAAAAGACTTAAAGAACTAGAAGATTAAAAATGATATGCGCTTGTGCAGATGAACAAGAAATGGATATTCCCTACAGTGTTTCCTACAGATAACACAGTGACATTTCCTATTTCTCTGGCAACAGGCCTGAGAGCTTTGAGAATCCAGTCATTCAGCGGCACTTCCGTAATCTGGAGGCTTTGGCACTCGATTTAAAGGAGCCAGAAGAGATGGAAGACTTGACATGTGAGTATCCCACTGTGTAGCTCCTAGAGACTGCCAAATGACAAAAGAGGGTATGTGACACTCTTGTTACAGAGCAGACAAGCCTGCTCAGCTGCACCCTATATGTATAAATGTCCATAAGGAAGCTCACCAACTTTTACAGATGCACCTTAGAAAGCATTCTACCCACATGCACCGTGGCTTGGTACAGCAACTGCTCTGCCCAGGACCGTAAGAAACTACAGAGTTGTGAACAGCCCAGTCCATCACACAAGCCAACCTTTCATCCATTGGCTCACCTACACTTCTCGCTGCCTCGGGAAGGTAGCCAACATCATAAAAAAACCTCTCCTACCCTGGTTATAATCCCTTCCAACCTCTTCTGTGAGGCTGAAGATGGAAAAGCTTAAGCACACTGACCAACAGATTCAAGAACAGCTTCTTCCCCGCTGTTATTAGACTTCAAAATGGGCCTTGCAAATTTCACATCTAATGTTGATCTTGCTTTTTGTGCACCTTCTTTGCAACCGTGACATTGTGTTCCCACTCTGTTGTATCACCCTATGATCTTTGTTTGGTATGATCTGCCTGCACTGCACACAAAACAAAACGTTTCACTGTACCTAGGTACACGTGACAATTATAAATCGAATCAAAGCCTGCAGCAGGTTAGTTGACCGCATCACCACAAAATAACAGGGAAGCATTTTCCAACTGAAGAAACATCCGCAAAGCAGTGAGATGGAAATGAGCCATGATTTCCCCTCCCAATGGGTCTCCATCCTGGAAAATCTAAATGTGTGAATTTCAGGTGAATATTGGGAGCTTGGGGGTGGAGCGGGCAACTGGGTGTGCAAGGTGGGAGCTTAGGGAAATGTGGGAGCAACTGAGCTAGATGGAGTTATGGTAGGGTTGAGTGTTGGCAAAGGGACTGCATGTTGGTGAAGAGATGTTTTGGGGCTGTGGAAGTATAGGCATGAGGGCAGGAGAAGACGCAATGGGTGATCTTTGGCTTTAGTGGAACCCGGTGAGCTCAGCAACAACCTCATCCTGACCTGCTGAGAGAGGTACAACTCACACGCAGTGTCTAATATCCATGGCCCCAAGCCCAAGCACAGATCAACCTGGAGGCAAGGGGACAACCTCCAAACAAGGAAATTAACACACACACATATACACGTACATACACCCAGACAAACACACATACCTACACAGAGACACACACACAGATACACACAGTCGCACACCGAAAGAGAGACACACACACATACGTACACACCGACACATACGTACACACCGACACACATACACACACACATATACACAGACACACACATACACGCGCGCGCGTGACAAATGAAACCTAAACAGTCTGTTCTCCACACAGTGCCGAAGAATGATGTGATTGACAAGAGGATTGGGAAGCTGGCTGAGGAGTTCAAGGATCTGGTCTACCCTCCAGACTATAACCCAGGGGCAAAGACCTATCACAAGAAGAAGCTGGGTAAGTGGAGTTTAATTTAGATACATGCGAAGTGTTGCATTTTAGTGGGCAAACCAAGGCATGACCTACACAGTCAATGGTAGGGCCCTGGGGAGTGTTACAGAACAAAGAGATCTAGGGATACAGGTTCATAGCCCCATGAAAGTGGAATCACAGGTAGGCAGGTGAAGGAGGCTTTCAGCATGCTGGCATTCATGGATCAATACATTGAGTATAGGAGTCAGGACATCTTGTTGCAACTGCATAAGATGTTGGTGAGGCCACATTTGGAGTACTATGTGTCCTACAATAGAAAGAATTTATTAAACTAGAAAGAGTCCAGAGAAGATTTACTAGGATGCTACCTGGACTGGAAGGTTTGAATTATAAGAAGAGGTTGGATAGGCTGGCACTTCTTTCCCTGGAGCATAGGAGACTGAGGGGTGACCTTATAGAGGTCTATAAAATCATGAGAGACATAGAGATAAGGTAGATAGGCAACAGCTTTTCTCCAAGGTAGGGGAGTCTAAAACTAGAGGGCATAGGGTTAAGGTGAGAGGGGAGAGATACAAAATCGTCCAGAGGGGCAACTTTTTTCACACAGAGAGCGATTAGTATCTGGAATGGGCTGCCAGAGGTAGTGGTGGAGTTGAATACAATTTTGTCATTTAAGAAAACATTTGGACAGCTACATGGATAGATATGGAAAGATATGGATCGAACACAGGCAAATGGCACTAGATTAATTGTGAAAACTGAGTGGCGTGGGCAAGTTGAGCCAAAGGGCCTGTTTCTCCGGCTCCATAAGTGCCCAGGTAAGAGAAGCAGATTGTGTTCATAACTTGTACCCGTGAGCCATGCAGACAAGGCCCCTGTCCAATCATCTGACACTGTCGAGTCAGCTGATCACTAGAAGGAAGAGGGCTTGTGTTTCTTTAGCACCCTTTCACATCCCCAGGACGTTCCAAAGCAATGAATTTCTCCAATGAAAGGGAGGTGATGGCCTTGTGGTATTATCACTGGACTGTTAATCCAGAAACTCAGATACTGTCATGGTGTCCTGGGTTCAAATCCCTCCACAGCAGATAATGGAATTTGGATTCAATAAAAATCAGAATTAAGAGTCTAATGAAGACTATGAATCCATCGTCAATTGTCATAAAAACCCATCTGGTTCACTAATGTCCTTTAGGGAAGGAAACTGCTATCTTTACCTGGTCTGGCCTACATGTGACTCCAGACCCACTGCAATGTGGTTGACTCTTAAACTGCCCTCTGGGCAATTAGGGATGGGCAGTAAATGCTGGCCTGGCCAGCAACATCCACAACCCATGATGTGAATTTTAAAAAATTAAATATTTTGAAGCAAGAATTCTTCATGTTGTGACAAAGGGTCACTGGACTCTCTCTTTCCACAGATGCTGCCAGGAGTTTCTCCAGCCTTTTCTGTTTTTGTTTCACATCTCCAGCACCCACAGTTCTTTGTTTGATTTATGTCGCACAGCCATCAAGTGATAATAAAAACTGAAAGAACTGCAGATACTGGAAAGCAGAAACAAAAACAGAAATTGCTGGAGAAACTCAGCAGGTCTGGCAGCATCTGTGTGGAGAGAGAAAGCACAGTCAACGTTTTGCATCCAGTGACCCTTCTTCAGAAATGATACCATGTAATAATAGCCAGTTATTGAGTCATTGAGTTACACAGCACAGAACCAGACCCTGTGGCCCAACTCGTCCACAGTGACCTAACATCCTCTGATTTCTGGTGAGTGAGTGATAAACTGTTGCCAGGGAATTAGGGAGACTTCCTATCTCATCATTCAAAATAGTGCTGTGGGATCTTTGACAGCCTCCTGACTGAGCCATCAGGATATCAACGTCATCTAAAGGATGGCACCTCTGAACGGCTGCTACTCTTTCAGAGCTCAAGTGTCAGGTCTGTGTTCTGATCTCTGGAGTGAGCTTGAACCTACGTACGGAGCAGGAGTAGGCCACTCAGTGTCTCGGGCCTGTTCCACCATTCAGTAAGATCATAGCTAATCTGATTACTCCACTCTTGCCTACTCCCATTAACCTTTCACCCCCTTATTAAGAATCTGTTGGCTTCCGCCTTAAAACTATTCAAGTACTTTGCTTCCACTGCCTTTTGAGGAAGAGAGTTCTGAAGATTCATGACTCTCTGAGAAAAACATTCTCCTAATCTCTGTCTTAGAGGGGTGACCACTTATTTTGAAACAGTGACCCCGAATTATAGACTCTTCTCCAAGAATAAGTATTCTTTCTGTATGCAACTAGTCAAGACATCACGGAACCTTATAGATTTCAGTAAAGTTGCTGCTTATTCTTCTAAACTCTTCCAGCCTGTCCAACCTTTCCTCATTTTCCCTCCTACGCTCAGAGGCGAGAATGCTAATTAAAACCAAGACTGCCACCCACAAAGACATTAACAGTAGGAAACCAGTTTACTTATCCTAACATAAAGACAAAATATTGTGAATCATAGAATCCCTACAGTGTGGAAACAGGCCCTTCAGCCCAATAAGTCCACACTGACCCTTGGACCATCCCACCCAGACCCATCCCCCTATAACCCACATAATCTACAGACCCCTAAACACTACGGGCAATTTAGCACAGCCAATCCACCTAGCCTGCACATCATTGGACTGTGGGAGGAAACCGGAGCACCCGGAGGAAACCTGCACAGACACGGGGAGAATGTGCAAACTCCACACAGACAGTTGCCCGAGGCTGGAATCGTACCCGGGTCCCTGGCGCTGTGAGGCAGCAGTGCTAACCACTGAGCAACCATGCCGCCCGTGGATTTGAAATCTGAAATGGCAACAGTATTACTGAAAATGCTCAGCAAGTCTAGCAGCATTTATGGAGTGAAAAGTAGAGTTAACATTTCAGGTCCGGTATGACTCTACTTCAGAGTCGCTTGTCCTAGTGGCCATTCTCCATTTCCAAGGCTGCTCATCTCAGAGGGAGCAGCGATCGGAACGTAGTGTTGTGGTTTTGTTACCAAACTCAGTGAGCAATGACACAGACAGATGGTTGGTGCTGCAAAACCTGGATATTGTTACAAAGAGAAGACAGACTGTCAATTCTTTTCTACTCATCAGGACAGATGCAAGAATGCCAGATTTCAAAGGGAACAATAATTTACGATTATTAGTCAGGCTTGCTTAGGTTTGCTTGAAACTGCATATCTTGATGCCCAGGGACCTTAACACCTTGACCAATCAGAATCGACTTGCCGACCAACCAGCACAATCTCTCATCCAGTATGAACTGTTGCTATCTTTGAAATTTAACACTTTTGTATCTGTCCTGATGCATGCGAGACAAACATGGTAGTACTCTTGGCTGAATATTTAATCCCAATCCTCAGGCTAAATTCTGACAGAGTCCCTGGACTTGAAACATTAACCCTGTTTCTCTCTCCAAGATGCTGCCAGACCTACTGAGTTTCTCCAGCAATTTCTGTCTTTGTTTGTTTCAGTCCTCCAGCATTTGCAGTTCATTCTTCTATGTCAGGCTAATGTTTTGGGGACATGGATTGGAATCTGACTGTGACAGATGGGAGAACTTCTAATTCAGTAGAAATCTTGAATACAAAACTGGTCTAACGGTGACCATGTAACCACTGTCAATTGTCAGAAAAACCCACCTGGTTCACTGATGTCCTTTAGGGAAGGAAACTGATCATCCTTACCTGGTCTGGCCTACATGTGACTCCAGACCCACAGCAATATGATTGACTCTTAACTGCCCCCTGGGTCATTAGTGATGGGCCCAGCCTCTGACACCCATGTGCCACCAGTGAAAACAGCACATTCCAGGTGGGTCCATTGCAGCTTTTTAATTGGGAATTTTCACAGTGACTGTCTGAAGAATGGACATGTAAACCGCTGTTTTCTGTCGCAGGCGATGCTGCCGGGGGAGCAGAGAAGAAACCGAAGGTCATTGAGTCGCTGGGGATGGATGAGATCAGACAACACGCACAGGGTGGGACACTGGGAAAGCTGACTGTGCCAGTACTTAAGGAGGTCTGTAAGCAGTACGGCCTGAAAGGAGGCAGCAAGAAGCAAGAGCTGATCGACGCCATCACCGGTCACTTCACTGACAACTGACCGAAACTGAGTTCAGGCGATAAGACGGGGTCCGCTTTCGGGTTTGTTTCGCAAATGGTGGGTGGGGGGCGTGGTGCAGGGTCTGCCATCCCTACACGTAACTGAGGCATCGCAATCACAGAGATAGCAAACCTCCGACTCTAGCAGCAGCCTGCATCTGAGTCAGTCCCAATCCAAATACAACAGAACCGAGGCCCACTCTGACTCCATCTATCTTGAGCTTCTCTACATCATGAGGATAGCACGGGCTTCCCTTCTGAGTTCCCCTGGACAGGAAGCTTTAAAACAACAAAACAATCCCGCACAAGATATCTTTATACCTCCCAAAATTTGTCACAGGTTTGTTTTATCTTTAACATTGTACCTAGCGCTTGTAACCAACACATCTTCAGGGATGTAGTGGGAAATGTCAGAACTGTCTCCCTCCCTGTTGTTTGTATGAAGGGTGCAGGGATGATTGAGATTGGTCATGTCTATACATTACTGTTTAACAACCAACCACCATTGTTCATGCCTAGTATAGTGAACCTTGGCTGGTCCCTTGGAAACCGCGAGTTAAGGTACAGTTGTAGATCTAGCAAACAGAGGATAGGTTTAGTGTGGATTGAGGGAGAGACAGACAGACACACAGTTTGAAGGAGCCTTGCATGAACCTAAACCAGGGTTTAACAAAAGTATACACTAATAGGGAGATTGGGAGACTTCACTTTAACTGGCTGCAGGACTGAGACTTTTCTGATGGGAGGGAGTGAACCTCTGGATGGCAGCACCACAATAGGAACAAGATGAAAAACTGAAAATGCTGGTATCGCACTGCAATTCAGGTAGCATCGGTTAACATATCAGTTCAGTAATCTTTTACCAGAAACAGGACCAGGCCATTCACTCTGATCTGGGTGACAGCATCCAAGGTTAATCTGAGGATAAGAGTTCACTGGGAAATTGTATAACAAACCGTCTTGTATCCCTGTTACTCAGCATGCTATCTAACTTCCGATCCTTTATTTTAGGGTATCTGTATTTTGTATCGATAACGAGAGTTTAGCAAGGTCTTTTTCATGCGTTTTGTTTTTGCCTGTTTTGTTGAGTTTTTCTTTTGGAAACATTACAGTTTTCTCCCTTCCTCCCTCGGAGCTCCCCGCGGCTCCCTTGGTGATCCCCGCAGCTCCCTCGGTGATCCTCACAGCTCCCTCGGAGCTTCATGGTTGTGCCCTTGTAGTTCTGCAGCACTAGTGCTCACCTTCCATAGACACAGCAATACAATGCAGCCGCCTGAGATTCTATTAAAGTACTGACATGCCTCTCAATATTTAATCTTCAATTTCGTTATTTTTCTAAATTAACTCTTCCTTTAAATTGTTTGTATATTGTTTGTATCTAAGACCCGATAATGTGGAGAAATAAAAATTATTCGATGTTGAGGATTGATCTTTGTAAAGTTAAAAAAAAATCTAATTTTGACTATTTTTGAAAACCTTTCTGCTTTTCTGTCACAGATGTTTTAGGAAATTAAATTTTACTTTGCTTCGCTTTCTAAGCTGGTTTTGGCACTAGACTGAAAGGGTTAAACTCAGCCCGGTGTAATTCTTTAAGCTTCTTACCATGGATGACGGAGTGGTTGACCCTCTGTGAGGCTCGGTGTGTGCTGGAACTGAAAACTACAGATTGGTACCGGTGAAACAGGCTGGCACTCATGGCACTACCAAGGTGCTGTCGAAGAGCCTTCTATCGGTCAGTTTTGTTGTTGGGACTGCTTTCCTGCCCTAACTTCATTTGTTTCTTTCAACAGATATCAGATTTAAATGCCATCTCCCAGTGTTGTAAGGAATTTTTGAGGGTGAAAAGTGCATTTGCAGCAAGAAAGATATATTTAGTATTAAACATGGCTATCATAGAATCCCTACAATCTGCAAGTAGGCCATTCAGCCCATTGAGTCTGCACCAACCCTCTGAAGAGCATCCCAGCCAAACCCAACCCCCTACCCTATCCCTGTAACCCTGCCTTTCTCATGGCCAATTCACCTAAACTGCACATTCCTCAACACCGCGCAATTTAACATGGCCAGTCTACCTAATATGCTCATCTTTGGACTGTGGGAGGAAACCCACACAAACTTGGGGAGAATGTGCAAACTCCACACAGATGGTCACCTGAGGCTAGAATTAAACCTGGGTCCCTGGCACTGTGAGGCAGCGATGCTAACCACTGAACCACAATGTAAGAATAGGCAGGCTAATTGGCTATAACTTCCCTGTTTAGATTAGGGCCAACAGGTATTTTAAAACCCTAATCAACAGCAGTTAGGGATGGGAAATAAATGATGGCTTGGCCAACAACGTCCACAGAGTAGGAATGAATAAATCTTAAAAAATAGTTATAGAACATAAGAACTAGGAGCAGGAGTAGGCCATCCGGCCCATCGAGTCTGCTCCGCCATTCAATAAGATCATGGCTGATCTTTTTGTGGACTCAGATCCACTTACCCGCGCTCTCACCGTATCCCTTAATTCCTTTATTGTTCAAAAAAGTATCTACCTTAGCTTTAAAAATGTTTGCTGAAGTAGCGTCAACTACTTCACTGGGCAAGGAATTCCATAGATTAACAACCCTCTGGGTGAAGAAGTTCCTTCTCAATTCAGTATAGCTGTCAACTTGAAAATGTCCCATGTATGACTACTGTTTGAATCCTATAACTATTCCCATATTCATGCTTCCCCAAGTGCTTATCTGCTGTATTAAAGACACATGGCTTGCAGAGTACCTTTTGGAAATCCAAGTATATGACATCTACTGGTTGCCCTTTACGTACCCTATTAGTTAAAATTTAAAAAAACACTAAAGGTTTGTCCAGCACAATTTCACTTCCATAAAACTGCAAACAACAAGGGGTGGGCAATGGCCTGGTGGTATTAATCCAGAAACCCAAGTGATATCCTGGGGACCTGGCTTCAAATCCTGCCATGGCAGATGGTGGAATTTGAATTCAGTAAAAATCTGGAATTTAAAATCTAACATTAACCACAAAACTATTGCCAATTGTTGGGAAAACCTGTCTGGTTCATTAATACCTTTTCAGGAAGGAAACTGCCATCCTTACCTGATCTGGCCTACATGTGACTCCAGACCCACAGCAATGTGGTTGACTCCTAACTGCTCTCTGGGCAATTAGAGACGGGCAATAAATGCTGCCTGGCCAGCGACGTCCTCATCCCGTGAATAAATGAAAAAAAACTAAACTAAATCCTGGAATTACAACAGCTCAGAACCAGATCTTTCAGTCAACCAGTCCATGCTGAACATAATCCCAAACTGAACTAGTCCCACCTGCCTGCTCCTAGACCATATCCCTCCAGACATTTCCTATTCATGTAACTATCCAAATGTGTTTTTAAACTTGTATCAGTTCCTCGTGAAGTTCATTCCACACGCGAACCACCTCCTGTGTAAAGATTTTGCCCCTCCTGCCTTTGTTAAATCTCTCTCCTCTCACCTTAAAAATGTACCCCCAAGTCTTAAAATCTCCCATCCTAGGGAAAAGACAACTACCATTAAGTCTATCAATACCCCTCATTATTTTATAAACTTCTACAAGAATGCCTCTCAACCTCCAATGCTCCAGTGGACAAAGTCCCAGCCTATCCACCCTGTCTTTACAACTCTAACCTTCTATACTCGGTAAGTCTCTCCTGAGCACTCTCCAGCTTAATAATATCATTCCTATAACTGGGCAAGCAGAACTGCAGAACTGTTGTGACTTGTTGACTTTAATTCCTGACTTGCTAAATTTTTGTAATCTCTTTGGCTTCTCAAGCTTCTCAGATCCTCAGTGGAGGTAGTCCCTCTAATTGGATCTGTTTTTCTCTCTGCTGCAACAAATATTGTTCCAATTTTTAATCAGAATATGTTGCATATTTTCTAATCACCCTGTTTAGAGCTCTGGAGTAGGTGGAATTTGAACTTGGGCATTCTGGCTCAGAGTTAGGGTCAGTATCTATACACAAGGTGTCATGAAGTATTTTTAATCAACCCATTCAGACATGTAATGATACATCCTTAGGCCAGGATAGGTGGCATTTGAACCCAGACTTTTCTGGTTTAGAGGTTAGAACAATACCTGTAGTGGACTGGTGTGGTTTTATGCAGATAGAACTTGAAAGGATTCAGAAAAGATTTACAAGGATATGGCAGGGTTGGAGGGTTTGAGCTACAGGGAGAGGCTGAACAGAGTGGGGCTATTTTCCCTGGAGCGTTGAGGCTGAGGGGTGGACTTATAGATGTTTATAAAATCCTCAGGGGCATGGATAATAGCCAAGGTCTTTTCCCCGGGGTGGGGGAATCCAAAGCTAAAGGGCATAGATTTAAGGTGGGAGGGGAAAGATTTAAAAGGGATGCGTGTATGGAATGAGCTGGCAGGGGAAGCGGTGGAGGCTGGCACAATTACAACATTTAAAAGGCATCTGGATGGGTATATGAATAGGAAGAGTTTAGAGGAATATGGGCCAAATGCTGGCAAATGGGACTGGATTAATGTAGGATATCTGGTCAGTGTGAACAAGATGATCCAAAAGGTCTGTTCCTGTGCTGTACACCTCTTGACTCTAGATGCAAGTCAAGGTTACAAAGGTTCAGGCAGGTTTTAATCATATTGTTTAAACTTATGCAGCCTTGTGTTAAAACTGCAATTTTCAGTCCTCCCAATTTTCAGCAGCATTGCCAAAGGACAAGATCAAAAACGGTGCTGCTTCTCAGCAATTCAGGCAGCATCCAGAAAGAAACAATTAGACCAATGACTTTTCTCAGGTGCAAGCCATTCATCCCCTCGACTTTATTCTGTCTGAGAGCAGTGAGGGTTAATCTGAGGTTAAGAATTCACTGCGCAGTCACAGCACAGACCAGTTTATATCACTGTTCACCAGCAAGCTAACCAAACCCCAATCCTTTATTTTGGGTTGACATTAGTTTTGCAACTGATGACAGTGCAGATTTAGTGGTTTTGTTTTTAAAGTTCTTTTTTGCTAGCATAGTTGCTTCCCCGTCTGCTGTTCTTTTGGATCTTCCTACTTCCTCCCTTGGAGTTCCACTGCAGTGTCCTCAGACTGTGAGTTTCATAGTTGTCACTCCTATGTTCTCCAGGCAAAGTCACCATATTTCTCCCAGACTGCAGGGCAGCTGTCACATGAGAGAATGCTGGGGGTTTAACCCAAGAGTCACCATTCCCCAGGCCAGGGGAGAGGTTGAGAATGAGAGTCCGTCATGGTGACCTCAGTCAATGTGGGAATTGAACCAATACTGTTGTGTGGGGGGAGGGGTTAGAGTGTGGGGGGAGGGGTTAGAGTGTGGGAGAGGAGTTAGAGAGTGGGGGAGTGGTGAGAGTGTGGGTGGAGGGGTTAGAGTGTTGGGGAGGGGTTAGAGCGTGGGAGAGGGTTTAGAGAGTGGGGGAGGGGATAGAGAGTGGGGGAGGGGTTAGAGTGTGGGGGGAGTGGTGAGAGTGTGGGTGGAGGGGTTAGTGAGTGGGGAGAGGGGTTCAAGTGTAGGGGTAGTGGTTAGAGAGTGGGGGAGGGGGTAGTGTGTGGGGGAGGGATTAGAGTGTGGGAGATGGGACAGAGAGTCAGGGGAGTGGTTAGACAGTGTGGGTGGGGTTAGAGCCAGGAGTGGAGTGAGAGACTGGGGGCGGAGTTAAAGTGTGGGGGGCGGGGTTAGATTGGGTGAGGGGTTCGAGTGTGGGGGGTGAGAGTGTGGGGGCGGGATTAGAGTGTGGGGGATGTGGTTAGAGTGTTAGGGGTGTGGTTAGAGTGTGGGGGTGGGGTGAGAGTGGGGGGGTGGGGTTAGAGTGTGGGGGGGTGAGTGTGGGGGTGGGGTTAGAGTGTTGGGGGTGTGGTTAGGGTGTTGGCATGGTTACAGTGTGGGGGGTGTGGTTAGAGTGTTGGCATGGTTACAGTGTGGGGGGCGTGGTTAGAGTGTTGGCATGGTTACAATGTGGGGGCGTGGTTAGAGTGTGGGGGATGGGATCGAGAGTGGTGGAGTAGTTAGACAATGTGGGTGGGGTTAGAGACTGGGGGAGGAGTTAGAGTGTTGGGGGGTTAGAGTGTAGAGGCGGGGTTAGACTGTGGGTGGCAGGGTTAGAGCCAGGGGTTGGTGTTAGAGGCTGGGGGAAGGGATAGAGGGTGTGTTTAGACAGTGGGCGGAGGTGTTAGAGAGTTGGCGGGGAGGGGTTGGATGCTGCCAGAGGGGTTAGAGACTGGGGGAGGTGTTAGAGAGTTGGTGGGGGGAGGTAAATGGATGCTGCCGGTGGGGTTAGAGATCGAGGGAGGGGTTAGAGAGTTGGGTGGGGGGAATGGATGCTGCCAGAGGGGTTAGAGACTGGGGGAAGGGTTAGAGAGTTGGGGTGGGGGGGTAAATGGATGCTGCCAGAGAGGTTAGCGATTGGGAGAGGTGTTAGAGTGTTGGGGGAGGGGCTAGCTCATGGGGCAGGGTTAGTGATTTTGGGGGACCTGCAGTGGGAATGTCACTTGGGAATGGCCTTAAACTCTTATCTCATCTCCGGGTGAACGATCTTTCCATGTTCCTCCAGACTCTCTTTCACTCTCACCGTGCCCCCCGAATTTCTTCCAGCCCCACAACTTTCACACATAGGAACCCAGAAACGGAAGTAGTCACCTCTAAACTCTCTCTGTACTCGAGATCATGGCTCATCATCTACCTCAACACAGCACAGGAAAAGGCCCTCCAAGCCTGCACCAACACATTTTGCTCTTTTATGTTAAAACTGTCTTCACTTACAGGATCCGTATCCCTCTACAGGTATATCTGCTATAATGCATGTCTTGTTAACGTGAATTGGCTATAACGCTGTTTGGGTACTGCAAACTTTCTACTGTATAGGTATACCAATTTTCTATAGCTATTTCCCTATAACGCGAATTTCTATAGCGCGAGGTCACACAGGAACTCAAATTTCTCATTATAAGAGAAATACCTGTATTCCCTTCCTATTTATATATTCATCCAGGTGATTCTTGAATGCTGCTATTGTGCCTGCTTCCACACAATGCGTTCCAGGCACTCACCACCTCTTGTCGAAAAACTTGCCTCTCACATCTTTTTTAATCTGCCCCCCTCGCATCTTGAGCCTGTGTCTCCTAGCAATTAACCCCTCCACCCTCCACTCTATCCGTGCCATTCACAATCTTGTAAACTTCTATTAGGTCACCCCTCAACCTCCTGCATTCCAGTGAAAACAAACCCAGTCTAGCCAACCTTTCTTCGTAGCTAAAATCCCCCAAACCAGGCAACATCCTAGTAAACCTTTTCTGTACCCTCTCTAAAGTATCCACATCCTTCTGGTAGTGTGGTGACCAGAACCGTACATAATATTCCAAGTGTGGCCTAACTAAAGTTCTACAAATCTGTAGCATAACTTGTCTGTCCTTATACTCAATGCCCCTTCCAATGAAGGCAAACATGCCATAGGCCCTTTTTACTCCCTTATCTACCTGTGTTGCCACCTTCAGTGATCTGTGGACCTGCACACCCAGATCCCGCTGCATATCAATACTCTGCCATTGACTGTATAATTTCCACCTGTACTCGACCTTCCAAAATGCATCACCTCATATATGTCTGCATTAAACTCCATCTGCCATTTTTTGCCCATGCCTCCAACTAATCTATACCCAGCTGTATCCTCTGACAATCCTCCTCACTGTCTGCAACTCCACCAATCTTTTTATCATCTGCAGTTACTAGTTAGACCAGCTACGTTTTCCTGTAAATCGTTTATGTAGATCATGAACAGCAGAGCTCCCAGCACTGATCCCTGTGGAACACCACTAAATCACAGCGCTCCATTCTGAAAAGCATCCTTCCACCGCTGCCCTCTGTCTGCTATGACTAACCCAGGTCTGTATCCATCTTGCCAGCTCACTAATACCATGTGACTTCACCTTTTGTACCATCTTGCCATGAGGGACCTTGTCAAAGGCTTTACTGAAATCCTCGTAGACAACATCGACTGCCTTTCCCTCATCAACCATGTTTGTCACCCCAAAAACTCGATCAAGCTAGTGAGGCATGACCTACCTAGCACAAAACCATGCTATTTCTAATAAGTCCATTTGCTTCTAAATGCATATAGATCTTGTCCCTGAGAATCTTTGCCAGTAAATTCCCCACTACTGATGTGAGACTCACAGGCCTATAATTTCCAGGATTATCCCTACTACCCTTCTTAAACAATGGGACAATACTGGCTGTTCTCCAATCTTCTGGGACCTATCCTGTAGCCAAAGAGGAGACAAAGATGTCTGTCAATACTCCAGCAATTTGTTCTCTTGCCTCCCTCAATATTCTGGGATAGATCCCATCAGGACATGGGGTCTTATCTACCTTAATACTTTTAAGATACA
Source organism: Ginglymostoma cirratum (assembly GCA_024137785.1). Lineage (NCBI taxonomy): Eukaryota > Metazoa > Chordata > Chondrichthyes > Orectolobiformes > Ginglymostomatidae > Ginglymostoma > Ginglymostoma cirratum. The sequence continues at coordinate 4,439,298 of JAHRHZ010000008.1, read as the reverse complement.
CGCCACCACTTCCTTTTTAATAGCACTTTGGCTTAGAAACTCAACACTCCCTTCCCTGAAATCATCGTCCATTAATTCCTTCTCTTTGGTGAATACTAACGCAAAGTATTCGTTTAGGACCTCACCTACCTCTTCTGGCTCCACACACAGATTCCCTCCTTTGTCTTTGAGTGGGCCAACCCTTTCCCTGGCTACCCTCATGCTTTTTCTAAGTGTATAAAAAGCCATTTCCCTACAATATCCCCATATCCTTTAGTGTCATTCATATCTAGAAATCTCTTCAACCTTATTCATGAACATTTTCTGTGATTGAGTTTCCACAGCCCTCTTGAGTAGAGATTTCCAAAGATCCACTGCCCCTTGTTGCAGCTGTACAGGACGTTGGTTAGGCCACTATTGGTATACTACATGCAATTCTGGTCTCCCTGCTGTAGGAAGGATGTTGTGAAACTTGAAAGGGTTCAGAAAAGATTTATAAGGATGTTGCCGGGCTTGGAGAGTTTGACCTATAGGGAGAGGCTGAATAGGCTGGGGCTATTTTCCCTGGAGTGTCAGACACTGAGGGGTGACCTTATAGAAGTTTATAAAAACATAAGGGACATAGATAGGGTAAATAGACAAGGCCTTTTCTCTGGGGTGGGTGAGTCCAAAACTAGAGAGCCTAAGTTTAAGGTGAGAGGGGAAAGATTTCAAAGGGACCTGAGGGGCAACATCTTAATGCAGAGGGTGGTATGTGTATGGATTGAGCTGCCAGAGGAAGTGGTGGAGGCTGGTACAATAACAACATTGAAAAGGTATCTGGATGGGTATATGGATAGGAAGTGTTTCGAGGGATATGGGCCAAATGCTGGTGAATGGGACTAAATTTATTTAGGATATCTGGTCAGCTTGGACAAGTTGGACCGAAGGGTCTGTTTCCATGCAATATATCTCTATATTTGAGTAAAAATAATTGTCCTCTTCTCAGTCCTAAATGGCCTGTTCCTCATTCTGAGACATTGTCCTCTCGGTCTAGACCCACCCGCCTTTGGAAACATCCTGCATCCGATCCGTCAAGCCTTTCAAGAATTTCATTAAGTTTCAATGAAGTTAACTCTTCATTCGTCTAAACTCTAAAGATTACACATCCAGTCTCCTCAGTTTCTCCTCATAGAACAGCCCCACCATCCCAAGAATCAGTCTGGTGAACCTCAACTACAATCCCTCCATGGAGAGTGTATCCTTCTTAGGCAAGGGGGCTTAAACTGCACACAATACTCTACGTGCCATCTGGCTAACGTTCTATACATTTAAAGCAAGACATCTTTACTCCTGTACTCCAATACTGTAGCGATAAAGGCCTTCTGAATTGGGCGGAGTACAATGAAGATTTACAAGAAAAGGATACCTGGACATCAGGGGTTTAATTATGAGAAGAGACATTACACAAATTAAGCTTGTTTTCTCTGGAAGGTTAAGGGGTGATCTGGTCGAAGTCTTCAAAGCATTAACAGGACAAGACAGGGTTGCTAAAGATAAACTGTTTCTACTGGTTTGGGATTCTAGAGCTAGGGGTACAGTCTGAGAATTAGGGCCAGAGATATTAGGAAGCACTTCTAAACACAAAGGGTGGCGGATGTTTGGAACTCTCTTCCACAAACAGCAGTAGATGCTGGATTATTTGTTAATTTTTAAATCTGAGAAAGATCATTTTTTGTTAAGCAAAGGTATTAAGGGATATGGGCCCAAGGCAAGTACATGGAGTTAGGCCACAGATCAGCCATGATCTCATTGAATGGCAGAACAGGGTCAAGGAGCTAAATGGCCTATTCCTGTTCCTGTGTTCCAAATTGCTTGCTGCACCTGCACATTCACTTTCAGGCACCCAGATCTCCGTACTCCTGTAATTCTGACATCTTGTACACCTCCCAATTTTAGTCACTTGACCCTCAGCAGCCACTTCAGCTACCTGGATACTGAGTTCCAGAATTTGCTCAGCGAACTGTTCCAATTCACCACCTCGAAGAAGACTAACCCGAGAAAGTGTCCCTAACCAAGCCCTGTCCTAATATCTCCTCAAATCAAATCACTTTCAAATCCTGTTTATCACACCGCTCTGATGTTTTTCTTCTGTCAAAAGGACACTATATAAATGCAAGTTGCTGAATGGCAATTACATCTGAATTGTCAGCAGTTAGTGAGTGGGGTGTGTATCTCTGACCAACACTCAATTCGGGTTATACAATTTTCAGAGAATGTATAATTGTGCTCTGTGACCTTGTAATTGCTGTATATTGGCACATAGTTTGCCTGCCTGGAGTTTGTATGTTGTGATTTTGATTGGGTCTGTATTGCCTGAAGGTGAAGCAGGGTTTTCCAGTTGTTCTGGATGTAATTCCAGTGTTGGTCTAGCCTCCTGTAGATAAGCCTTTGGTGTCCATACATCAACACTACCCCTGCTGTTCTCTGGTGAGGAAACTTGTTTTGTGGGCAGTCATATTAAATCCAAGTGTCATCTCCCGGATATGAGTGATGACCTCTTGGAGACTTTGAATTCAACTTGCATTTCACCCTCTTGTCTAGTTGTTACAGCAATGACCTGCCCTTATTATACCTGCTGTGTTTTCTTTTCAGAGGCAGTATCACCAGGCACTCAGCACTCCCCTCACACATCCACTTAAAGGTGTGAGGAGTCCGGACGCTTGCGGAAAACTTGACCCTCAAGATGTCGAGGTACAGTGTAACTTCTTAATGTCCTCTCTTCCTCTTCGGCGGTCCCTCAGGATGGACGACCACTTGCCTCCCCACTAAGCCCAGAGGCCTCTGAGACTCGTAGAATCCCTACAATGTGGAAGAAGGCCATTTGGCCCATTGAGTCCACACCAACCCTCTGAAGAGCATCCCACCCAGAGCCACCGCCCGACCCTGTCTCTATAACCCTGCATTTCCCATGGCTAACCCACTCAGCCTACGCATTCCTGGACATTACGGGGCAATTTAGCATGGCCAATCCATCTAACCTGCACATCAACAGCTTGGTTATCAAGGGGATCAAGGGTTACGGGGAGAAAGCAGGAGAATGGGGTTGAGGAACTTATCAGTCATGATTGAATGGCGGAGCAGACCCGATGGGCTGAATGGCCTAATTTCTGCTCCTATGTCTTATGGTCTTATGGTCTTATCTTTGGACAGCTGAGAGTCAGTGTACTGTCTGCAGATTCTGCCACACATGGGGCTGAGGGGGTTGGGGTTGTGCACTCCCTTCGTTCCCCTGAATCCCTCCCTGCACGTTCCTGATAAGTGTCCAGTCCCTTCCTGAACAAGCCTTCTCCATCTGGGCTCAGTCATAAGGCTGGAGACTCCCAGGAGTCACAAAATGGCGGAGCAATGGACCTCTTTGGGAAGCTTTGAGGACATCAGTGAAATGTTTCCTCGGTTGCCCTGGGAGCCTGTTGCCATGACAGAGTTCCAGGCAGAGTCTGGTGTCAGGCACAAGATCACCATGACCCCTCACAAAATCATCAGTTTTATTAATGCAGGGCTGCTTGGTACCTAAGATGGCGACTTGTAAATTTGTCACTGTGGGTCCATGTGACAATAAAACTAAATCTAATTCTAAAAGAAATCTCCGGGCTCTGAAACCATAAAGGATGTGAAGAGCTGGGATTAGGAAATAGGATTCAGGAGGAGAAGAGGAAGACAGCACAGAAACAGGCCCTTCAGCCCAACACGACCAGGTTTCCCAAACCAAACTAGTCCCATTTGCCTGTGTTTGGCCCAAATCACTCTAATCCTTTCCCACCCATGTACCTGTCCAAACACAGTGGGGCAAAATGGTTATGGGGGGTATAATGCAGAGGGAGCTTGCATGAAAGAGAGCAGTGAATCTGTTGAAGAGTCTGGGTCTGGTACAGCAACAAAGGTTTTGGAAGATGGGGGCAAGGGTTAGGGTTAGGTCAATAGACAATGGTCCAGGAATCATCAGAGCTGGGCAGGGAGCAGGGTCCTTGCAGGGTCCAGCTCTGACTCAAAATGTTAGCTTGCTCTCTCCACGGATGGAGGCTTTGATTTCCAGCACTTTTTGTTTTCAGTACAGTTTCCAGCTTCTGCAGTAATTTACTGTTACCTAGGGTCCTTGAAATCTCTGAAATGTAGGGTCATTGCAATCCGCTACGTTTCAGTGGGTAGCATTCTCACCAGGGGTTGTGTCCGAAGTCAAGGTCAAATCCCAGCTGCCACTTCCAATGCAGTACGCAGGGAATGCTACACTGTCAAAGGCGCTGTCTTTCAGATATGATGTTAAACCCAACTCCGCTCTGGCCTATCTGACAGACCTGTAAGTTCCCACGGCTTTTATTTTGAGAGAAAGCAACAGCTACGGTCCACAATGACCAGGTCAAGGTTTATCTTCAAACCAAAACATGGTTTTGAGCTTTGTTCTTACATTTTAGGGGTCTACCTCAAAATTTCTCAATGCAGCCCTCTGTGATGCGTTACCCAGAAGGAGTTAGATTTAGATCTCATGGTCACCTGGACTCAAGTACAGGGGTACAATGAAACGTGTACAATGTCACCACGCACACTGCCATCTTAAGTACAAAAATTCACAGGTGTGGAAGTATAAAAGAAGTAAAGGTTTAAAAGTTAGGCGTTACCTTCACAGCATGAGTTAGATTTAGTTCTTTGGGCTAAAAGGATCAAAAGGTGTTGGGGGGAGAAAGCAGGAACAGGGGACTGAGTTGGATGATCAGCCATGAGCATATTGAATGTGGGAGCGGGCTCAAAGGGCCAAATGTCCTCCTCCTGCTCCTGTTTTCTCTGTTTCTGTTATTATGTTGTGTACTTTCGAGACCTGCAGCTCTCTCTGTCACAGGGTAACTGTTGCCCCAAGTTAGCCCTCCCGCTTTCTCAAGCTAAAAGGTGCGTGTTCATGATTGCAAACTGAAAGCTAGAGGCTAATGTAGGTCAAAGTGCACAGACAAAGAGAGCTGGGGGCTAATGTAGGTCAGAGAGACACAGAGAGAGAGAGAACTGGAGGCTAATG
>JAHRHZ010000008.1:4414945-4426580 GCA_024137785.1 Ginglymostoma cirratum | reverse complement strand
GTCCATTAGCCCCTGCCCTGTCCATTAGCCCCTGCCCTGTCCATTAGTCCCTGCCCTGTCCATTAGTCCCTGCACTGACCTTCAGCCCCTGCCCTGACCATTAGTCCCTGCACTGACCATCAGTCCCTGCCCTGTCCATCAGTCCCCACCCTGACCTTTATTCCCTGCCCTGTCCATTAGCCCCTGCCCTTTCCCTGTAAATGTTGAAGTTGATTCTGATAGTTTGAATTGAAGTTGGCTGCACCTTTACCTCTAGCAGTGACAGCAATCGCTGTGAACATTGTCTTGTTTTTCCACAACACCCCTGCCGCAGCGTTGTTTCTTGTGGTCTTGCCCACCAACTTCAATCATTGTCACCAGGCTTTCTGCCATCTGAAACAGCCACTCCTTGCTGATTGGACAAAACACCAATGTGCTCCTGAATGCCTCTCTCCATCCTGCAACACAGCCTCAGGGGGTACGGCTGCCCGCTGGCTGTTTGGTGCCCCGGGCTGGATGTGGTTTCTGGACAGGGGGAGGCCTGTCAAATAGTGTAGGTGCCCAGCCCACATACCTACCCTCTGCACCTCTCATCCACCCAGAAAAAATTTACAAGGATGTTGCCGGGATTGGAGTGTTTGAGCCATAGTGAGAGGCTGAATAGGTTGGGGCTATTTTCCCTGGAGCGTCGGAGGCTGAGGGGTGACCTTATAGAGGTTTATAAAATCATGAGTGGCATGGATAGGGTGAATAGCCAAGGTCTTTCTCCCAGGATATGGGGAGTCCAAAACTACAGGCCATAGGTTTATGGTGAGAGGGAAAAGATATAAAAGGGACCTAAGGGGCAGCATTTTCACGCAGAGGGTGGTGCGTGTATGGAACAAGCTGCCAGAGGAAGTGATGGAGGCTGGTACAATTACATTTAAAAGGCATCTGGATGTGTACATGAATAGAAAGGGTTTTGGGGGGAAATGAGGCAAATGCCGGCAAATGGGAGCAGATTAATGTAGGATATCTGGTCAGCATGGACGAGTTGGACCAAAGGGTCTGTTTCTGTGCTGTAGAGCTCTATGATTCACCCCCATAACACAGAGGGTGAGTGGGGCATTGAACCCAGCATCCTGAACACTGTACGTAATCTGACGATTAAGGGTCACTTGGGAGCTGTGTGACTCCTGTATCACCCTGCCCTTGCCAAGATACAGGGCACTTCAGAGGTAATAGGACAGGAAAGGGGCAGGTGGCCAGGAGCGGGTCCTATCTTTGCAGGGTGTCCTTTTGTACATCGGGGGGTGAGCCACCATCCAGAAGACAGTAGCATTCCTCCCATACCCCCTGCTACCTTCGTAGATAACTGCACATTCTTTAAGCACACTCTCCAACCTACCCCCCTCCCCGGCCCCTACTGACACCCCTCCCTCACTGAGCCCTCTAGCTCACCAGAAAATCCCCCTGCCCACAGTGATTGGAGCAGGTACTGACCATCATCCTCCATTGCCCCTGTTGGGAGGAGGGGAAGATGGGGGGCTAGCGGGATGCCCTGGTCCCTGCTGGTTTACCCCTCTCCCTGCTGTGTGGCTGAGACATAATGATCAGCAGTCTCTGCGGGCCTTACCAATCGGGGCAGTCAACCCCGGGGAGTGAGGGGGCAGAGAAATTTACCCACGCTCACCGCCATCCCACCCCACCACTGTTCCACCCACTGGCCTCAGTGCTGTTTGCAAGGTGGGGAGGAGGGGTTCAGTCAGGGCCGGATTTGACTCGGCTGTGATGCTCCTGCAGTCGAATAGCCGGCTGACAAAACCCGTTCATGAGAACATCTCCTCCATCAAGGGGCAGGAATATAAACTCATCAACATCCCTGTCGCCCCACCCAGCCATTGCACCCATCAGTGGGTAAGAGGGTGCTGTTGATGCCAGACCCAGGTTGATCTGTCAGTGGTAACAATGCCAGGTATTTACTTTCACATCTTTTTCCAGGTGAGCACCGCGAGGGCACCAATGAGCTGCTGGTGCACGCGGCCGTGGTCTGCGAAGGTGAAGCTCTGAGCTCGCCCGAGTCACTGGCGTTTGCCACACTGCAGCAGGTGCTGGGGGTGGGGGCCCACATCAAGAGAGGAAGCGACATGACCAGCACATTAACCCGGGCCATCAGCAAGGGCACAGCCCAGCCCTTCACCGTGAGTTACCACACAGGTGGGGGGGGCGGGGGGAGGTCTTGTCAGTGGCTCAAGCCCACCCTGTTGGGTTGGGGGGGTCTTTAATTAGCAGGCGCACTTCACCAGTGTGAGCCATCGTTTGGATGGCACCTCAGTTGCAGCCGGGATTGTCCTGACCACTGAGTGATGTGAGGGTGGCTGCACAGAGAACTTGACCACCCTGGACTTTGACCAGTATGACCTTGACCAGTCTGTCCTTGACCACTTTGATCTTGACCAGTTTAACCATGACCTGTCTATCCTTGACCAGTTTGGCCTTGACCAGTTCAGTGTTGACCAGTCGGACCTTGACCAGTCTGACCTTGACCAGTTAGATCTTGACCAGTCTGTCCTTGACCAGTCTATCCTTGATCATCTGACTTTGACCAGTCTGTCCTTGACCAGTTCGGTGTTGACCATTAGGACCTTGACCAGTTGGATCTTGACCTGCCTGACCTTGACCAGTCTGACCTTGACTGGTCTGACCTTGACCAGTCTGTCCTTGACTAGTTTGACCTTGACCAGAGTGGGAACAGTTCCAAAGGGCCGGTGATGACTGTGGTCGATGGAAACTGGTCGACTAAAAATAACTATAATGTGTTGTTTAATGTTGAACAATGACATGAAGGGAGCTTGCACCATCAGCCCCCCTCGTTTATTCAATCACTCCTTCCAGCATCTCCGCACAGTTGTCTTCGTTATCATTCCTTCCTTCCAACTTTGTTCGCAAGCTCCTGTTGGAACAAATTTTCTAACTGGAAATGTTTAGTGATGTTATTACACACCTCTGGAGCGGGTGGGGCCTGAACCCAGACCTCCCGGTCCAGAGATAGGGATGCTACCTCTGCGTCACAAGAGGGCCCCAAGGGTCGTCTTTAACATGACTATTAGTTTTGCCTTAATCCTCTGTAGACATGGGGATTAGAAGCCCAGTCTATGTGGCCCTAATGGTTTTATCCCTTGCTCAGCAAGTAAGGTCTGATCTGCTGAGTGTTTGCCGGTGATGTTGCCTTATGTTTTAGCACTAAAATGTAGTGATTGTAATAAAGGTCAGCCAGGTGGACCCACAGAATATGAATTCCCTGATTGGGGCTGTTAATGTGGTCCAATCAGGGAGCCCTGGCTGACAGATATAAACAGGAGTGTCAGGGGTTCTGTTCACTCTGAGAGCTGGCTCTGAGGAAGCTGGACCAGTGTCAAGGGCTCTCCATGAATAAATAAAGGGAGACTGGGTGACGGGATACCAGCCTCTTCAGAGCTGGTTTGATAAACCACTTCCTCATTCACGACACACCGTGCATACAGCTCAACTCCTCAGCTGAGAGACCAAACCAAAGGTATGGAGCTAGACGAATGAGTCTAATTGGACATTCTTTTGAAAGAACTGGCGTAGACAGGGTCGCTGAATGGCCTCTTTGTGTGTCGTAAAACTGTCTGTTTCTTTCCGCTAGAGGGCCAGCTACGACTCAGTGGGAAGCACACTCTCGCCTCTCAGTCAGGAGGTTTGTGGCTCAAGTCCCACACTGGTGCTCTAGCATAACTATTAAGGCTGATGCCCCACACTGGTGCTCTAGCATAACTATTAAGGCTGATGCCCCGGTGTGGGTCTGAGGGAGTGCTACATTGTTGGTGTTGGGTTGAAAATCCGTTTCATGGAAGTTCCGTTTGCCTGAATATAAAATTCTATCTTGTGAAGCAGGCAAGTTTTCCAACTGTCCTGACTGGTATTTACCCTCAATCAAAAAATAACTAATCACAATCTTGCTGTTAGGGGGAGTCACATGGCACAGTGGTAGTGTCTTACCTCTGGTCTAGAAGGCCCAGGTTCACAGTACTGTCATAGCACCACCAAACAGGTTGATTAAAACATATTTAAGATTGCGGTTTATGGGATTTTGCTGAGCATAAACATTAGCGACAGTCACAGGCTCCAGGCCTAGACTCTTAATCCAGGAACTCAGCTAATGTTCTGGGGACCCAAGTTCGAATCCCACCACAGCAGATGGTGGAATTTGAATTCAATTTTTTAATAATCTGAAATTAAGAATTTAAACCAATGCTGATTGTTGAGAAAACACATCTGGCTCCTTAATGTCCCTCAAGGGAGAGAAATCTGCCACCCACACCCAATCTGACCTACGTGTGAGTCCAGACCCACAGCAATGTGGTTGACTGTCAGCTACCCTCTGAAACGGCCTAGCAAGCCAATCAGTTCAAGGGGACGGGCAATAAAATGCTGGTCAGCCAGCAATGCCCACATCCCACAAGTGAATTTTGAAAAAAGCTACACTTCAAAAGATAAACACATAGTTAGCTGTAAGGTGCTTTGAGGCCTCTGGTGGCAGTGTGAAACATGCTACATAAATGTGAGTTTCTTTCTGTTCATTTGTTTGCCTTTCCCTCTAGGCCTCTGGCTTCAATGTGTGCTACCAAGACTCTGGGCTGTTTGGGGTCTACACCATCTCTCAGGCTGGGACGGCAGTAGATGTGAGTACAGACCTCAATCTCAATCGAGAAGGCCTGGCGATATACGAAGCGGAATTGATAACGTTAGCCACATACACTGCTCTGAGTGGGAATAAAAGCACATCTCTAACATTAGGATGCTGCAGTAACCCTACTACACTTCTTGTTGATCATTCCAATGTTACCAGTTCCCTCTCACTTAACCATCTGTTTGTGTCCTCACCACAACTTAAGGGTCGTGTACAAAATGCTCTTTGGAAGTCCCAATCCAGTTTATGCTGTAGGCAGAAGCCTGTAGTACAATGACAGGGGGAAGAAATCTCATTGCTGCAAAATGGTGTGCTTTCCCTATGGTTGAACTGAAACGTAGGACTATAGAAGCAGGAGTAGGCCATTCGGTCCCTCAAGCCAGCTGTACTGTTCACTATGGTCATGGCTGATCATTGAGCCCAATGCCCTCATCCCGTCCTCCCCACATATTCCTTGATCCTCTCAGCTATAAAAGCTATATCTACCTCCTTCTTGAAAATAGTCGTCACATGACACCAGGTTATAGTCCAACAGGTTTATTTGAAATCACAAGCTTTCAGAGCACTGTCCCTCCATCAGGTGACTTCATAAAATAAAAGTTCATGCCTAACAGGAAATAGAGATTAGCTACAAATGGGTCTATTTCAGGTCGACAAGGTATATTAAATGGTGTGCCATAGGCATCATTGCTGGGACATCAACAGTTTAGAACCGGGTGGCTCAGTGGTTAGCGCTGCTGCCTCACAGCACCAGAGACCTGGGTTCAATTCCACCCTCGGGTGACTGTCTGTGTGGAGCTTGCACATTCTCCTCGTGTCTGCGTGGGTTTCCTCCGGGTGCTCCGGTTTCCTCCCACAGTCCAAAGATATGCAGGTTAGGGTGGATTGGCCATGGGAAATTACCCATGGTGTCCAGGGATGTGTAGGCTAGGTGGGTTAGCCATGGCAAATGTAGGGATAGGGTAGGGGCTGGCTCCAGGTGGGATTTTCTTCAGAGGTTCAGTGCAGACTCGATGGGCCAAACAGCCTCTTTCTGCACTGTCTATGATTCTAATTTCTATAAATGAGTTAGATGAAGGGACAGAGGTATGATTACTGTATTTGCAGACAACCCCAATATAGATCGGAAAGTAAGTTTTAAACACAAGGAACATTTTTCCAATCAACAATTAGAAACCTGCCCAAATATCTGGGACAAGATGTGCCAGATGTATAACAGAAAACTTCTTGCACTCTCCCCCAACCATACAGAAAGAGATAGATTCTTGTTAATCATTGGGTTGAGCGGGAGTGTGAATTTGAGGTCACCGTCAGATCAGCTGTGATCTTACTGAACAGACTTGTGGGGCTGAATGGCCTCCTCCTGATGTATGTTGAATTGAATTCGATTAGTTTGACAGGGCAGGCTGCTCACAGAATATACCTTTCACTTGTTTTGGTGGGGGGCTTGGGAAATCCATGCTGAAGAAATTCAGCAGGAGTGGGAGGTGAAAATTAGAACAATAGAACAAAGAATAAAGAAAATTACAGCACAGGAACAGGCCCTTCGGCCCTCCAAGCCTGCGCGGATCCAGACCCTCTACCTAAACCTGTTGCCTATTTTCCAAGGATCTGTATCCCTCTGTTCCCTGCCCATTCGTGTATCTGTCTAGATACATCTTAAATGACGCTATCGTGCCCGCCTCTACCACCTCCGCTGGCAACACATTCCACAAACAAAAAAATATCAGAATTGCAGGAAGACAAAGTCCTGAGGACAGTGGATACACCAACAGGAGGGAGTAGGGATAGCCATGTAATACCTTCACACTACTTAGAGATGTGAGTAATTGTAGGCAGACCTTAAGTATGCAGGTGAGTCTCCTATTAACGGATTGTGCAGTTCATGGGGAACAATGTTTAGCAGCAGTTTGTGGCTCGGAATCCCATCTGATTGGGGGTCCTGCTATCAACCAGGATGGGGAGGCATGGTAACACTGAGGTATTGTCACTACCCGAGTAATTGAGAAATCTCAGCTAATTCTCAAGGCGGGAATGGACCCAATGACTGCCCAATAGATCCTTGGTGAGATCTTTGTTTGAGTGACTGCTGATTGCAGTCAGGATTGGGCTGGGTGTGGACTTGTGGCTCAGTGGCAGTGTCCTTGCCTCTGGGCCAGGAACCCCAGCTCGCATTTGTTCCCGTGCTGTGCACCTCTTATGACTCTAGTTAATATCCCAGTTTGGGATTGAGCGCATCTAACAGGCGGCTGAATAAAAACGCCTGTTCACCTGATGGATGAGTTTGATGTTGCAGGTTATCAACGCTGCCATGTCTCACATCAAACATGTGGCTGATGGCAAGATAAGTGAGGAAGACATCGAGAGAGGAAAGTAAGGAGGGACAGCTCATGTCCAGTATCTGATTCCAGAGCGAAGAGAGGATGTTGCTTTTGATGTTCCTGAATCAGTATGTTTTGTTAGACACTAGAAAGTCAGTTTGCTCCAGTATGTAGCAGCAGGATTAGGCCATTCGGCCCTTGAAAACCCATTCAGTGAGACTATGGCTGATATAACTGTGGCCTCGACTTCACCTTCCTGCCTGCAACTCCCCCAATAACATAATCCTCGACTCCTTTCATCAAAAAGCTGAATGGGTGAGTTGTAATCTCTCTGTGGATTCGTAAATCCTTATGCAGAGACCTGTGTTCTGAAAGCACAAGGAACATATCTAGGCAGTGTTCAACTACAACAAGAGTCTGAGGAAATGGGGTTGGGGGTATGGGGTGGACAATTATTCCCTTTCTCCATGGCAATGCCTTGACTCAAGTCAGCTTTCTAACCACCTTTACCTCATATTGCATAAGCTACTGTTTCCCCAACTCTCTCGCATCTGTCCCCAAGAGACACGAGAGGGGAAATCACCGACAACACATCCCTTTTTGTCATTTACAGCAACCCTCAAAATCTGTGCCATCAAAGATCCCTTCGTCTTTTACTGTGGATCCCCTTCACCACTCTGCCCCCATTTTACCTCTCTCTGTCATAATGTAATGAGGCTATTACTTTGATTTCTCAAAGACCTTGGAGCTCTGGAGAAGTATCACTAGTTATATCTTCACAAGAAGACCCTCCAATTACAGAGAGAAGAGAGGTTCTCCTGTAACAGTGTCCTCTCTAAATCCAGCTTGCTCACGCCCTGCTCCCCCACCTCCTCCAACACTAAGTTGCCCGTTTTTCTTCTTTATTCATTAACGGGATGACGGCATCACTGGCTTGGCAGCATTTATTGCCCATCCCTAATTGCCCAGAGGGCAGTTAAGAGTAAACCACATTGCTGTGGGTCTGGAGTCACGTGTAGGTCAGACCAGGTAAGGATGGCAGCTTCCTTCCCTAAAGGACATTGGTGCTAATCACTGGAAACCATTTCCATGGGGTGGGGTACATGTTGATCATGTGCCTAACACCAAATTTCCCAAAACAACATCATGACTTGGAACTCAATCACAGCAGGAGACTCTCAGGAGGACAACAGTCATTCAATGGCGTTACCATCACTGAATCCCTCGTTACCAATATCCTGGGGATTACCATTGACCAGAAACTCAACTGGACTCACCACATTAACACAGCGGCTACAAGAGCAGGCCAGAAGCTAGCAATACTGCGGCAAGTAACTCATCTCCTGAATCCCCAAATCCTATCCACCATCTACAAGGCACAAATCAGGAGTGTGATGGCATACTCCCCACTTGCCTGGATGGGGCAGCTCCAACAACACTCAAGAAGCTTGACACCATCCAGGACAAACCGGCCCATTTGTTTGGCCCCACATCCACAAGCTCCTGTTCCCTCCAGTGCCGACGCTCAGTAGCAGCAGTGTGTACTATCTACAAGGGGCAACGCAGAAACTCACCAAAGATCCTCAGGCAGCACCTTCCAAACCCATGATCACTTCCATCGACACGGACAAAAGCAGCAGATACATGGGAACAGCACCCCTGCAAGTTCCCCACCAAGCCATTCACAATTCCAACTTGGAAATACATCACCATTCCTCCAGCGTCGCTGGGTCAAAATCCTGGAATTCCTCCCTAAGGACATTGTGGGTCACCTACAGCAGGTGGACTGTAATGGTTCAAGAGGGCAGCTCACCACCACCTTCTCAAGGGGCAACTAGGGACGGGTAATAAATGCTGGGTCCAGCCAGCGACGACCACGACCAATGAATGAATAAAAACAAAACTTCAGTGATGTCCTCAGATCTCCCTGAAGAGGTCAAACATCCTCCACTGACTGATGAGATGGAAGAGGCTCTTACAGGAAGGTGCCAACCGCACTGAGAGATTTCATTGGGTGGAGGGGTCATTGCAGGGTGCTTCTAAACCACCCAGCCACCCAACCCCTCAAATACCACCTGCCCAACAGGGGGCAGAGTTTGCTGCCATCTCAGACCCCGTTGTGTTGGAGTGGAAGCAAGCCATCCTCAATCCTGGGGTTGGGGGTGGTCTACCCTGGGAGGCAGCCTAAATCTCCATGTATGATCTCTGCTCTGAAGCAGGGTTCAATCCCACAATCTGCAGCACCCATTAGAAACTCAAGGGAATGTTTACATCGAGACTAGGAGCAGGAGTAGGCCATTCAGCCCTTGGAGCCTGCACCCCCATTCAATACGATCATGGCAGATCTTCCACCTCAACGCCATATTCCCACTTTCCACCCGTACCTCTTGATAACTTTAATATCCAGAAAATGTTTGATCTCTTTAGAGTCATACGGCATAGAAACAGACCCTTCAGTCCAAATTGTCCATGCTGACCAGACATCCAAATCTGACCTAGTCCCACTTGTCAGCATATCCCTGTAAACTCTTCCTGTTCATGCGTACATCCAGGTGTCTTTTAAATGTTGTAATTGTACCAGCCTCCACCACTTCCTCTGGCAGCTCATTCCATACACACACCTTTCTTGAATATACTCAGTGACCTGATCTTCTGTGTGAGGCTGACCACCTTCTGAGTGAAGAAATGTTTCCTGATCTCATTCCTAAATGGCCTACCCCATATCCTGAGATGGGGATCTCCTGGTGCAGGGGAAACCTCCTCCCTGTATCAAGTCTGCCTAGTCCCTGTTAGAATTTTATACATTTCAATCAGACCCCCCTCTCATCCTTCTAACCTCTAGGAAGTGTGGCTGAGTCAAACCAATCTCTTCACATGGGACATCCTCAATATCACCCGAGTGAATGTCCGCTGCACTCCCTCTGTGGTAATCGTATCCTTTGTCAGGGAGGGAGACTGAAACCTGACCAAATCCCTGAATAACTGCAGTCAGACATCCCTACCAGTTAACTCAAATCCCACTGCAATGAAAGCCAATATACCATTTTCCTCCCTAATTTCTTGCTGCACCTTCATTGACTGGCATACAAGGACAGCCAGATCCCTTTGTACAACCACACCTCCCAATAGATCACCATTTAATTAATACGCTGCTTGTTTGTTTTCCACACCAAAGTTTATAACTTCACACTCAGCCTCGTCCTACTGCATCTGCCACGTGCTTGCTCAACTTGACCAGATCTCCCTAAGGTCTAAACAAAAATAAAACCAAAGAACTGCAGATGTGGGAAATCGGAAACCAACCAGCAACTTCTGTTTTGGTTTCACCCTGCAGTCTCTTTGCTTTCTCCTCATAACTCAGAGTCCCACCTAGCTTTGTGTCATCAGCAAACTTGGAAATATTGCTTTCGAACCCCTCATCCTAGTCATTGAAGTATATATTGTGATCAGTCCTGCTTCTGGAATTGCTGGAATAACATTTGCCCTGACTAATTTTGTTTGCATTTCTAACCCCACTGTACAGGAATCAGTTGATAGCACGCAATCTGATGGCAGTGGAAACCCTTGACACCTTACTGGAGGAGATGGGGCTGCAGATTCTCACAACCGGGACTTACATCTCACCTGTATCTGCTGTCGACCAGATCAAAGAGATTAGTAAGAAGGATGTGGTAAAAGTGAGTACAGACCATGACAGGAACATTAATGCATGCCTTTTGAGTGTTCTTCAGGGTAAAGAGACCACGGGGCAAAAAGAGATGGCAGTCATCATCACGTGAGGTAATTCAGGGAGAGGTCAGAGGGACGTTCTGCAGCCGTCGTCTTCAGATTGAGTTTGCATCATTGAAGTGGGACTCACAATGTCAGCTGTGGCTCAGTGAGTGACATGCTCAACCTGTGACCCAGAAACTTTTGAGTTCAGGTTGCTCCCCAGGGATCTGTGTACAAAATGTAGATGATGCAGATGTTAATGTAGATTAATGAGTAGCTCAGTAGTTAACGCTGCTGCCTCACTGCGCCAGGGACCCAGATTCGATTCCACCCTTGGGTGACTGTGTGGAGTTTGCTTGTTCTCCCTGTGTCTGCTTGGGTTTCCTCTGGGTGCTCCAGTTTCCTCCCACAGTCCAAAGGTGTGCGGGTTAGGTGGCTATGGCAAATTGTCCCATAGTGTCCAGGGATGCGTAGGCTAGGTGGGTTAGCTATGGGAAATGTGGGGATTCAGTCGATGTCTAGGTCTGGGTGGAATGCTCTTTGAGGGCAAGTGCAGACTCAATGGTCCAAATGGCCTCTTTCTGGACTGGAGGGATTCTATTCTGTGCACCAGTGAGTAGATGGCATTCATTTAATGAAACATTAAATTGAAGCCTCATCTGACTGCAATGCCAGTAAAAAAGATCCCATGGTGCCATTTGAAAGAAATATGGGGCATCAGTCACCATTGTCCTGGCCAACATTTATCCCTCAATTGACATCACAACAAACTGATGATTTATTTGGTTGTTATCACAGTGTTGTTTGTGGGAGCTTCCTGCGCAAAATTGTAATTTCAGAGAAAATAAGTATTGGCCACGCTTCAGGAAAATACTTTATTAGCTACAGAAATAATCGAGGTGCCCTGAGATGCTGAGGAAGTGCAGGTTTC
>JAHRHZ010000008.1:4401019-4411197 GCA_024137785.1 Ginglymostoma cirratum | reverse complement strand
GCAGCTGGTTCTCCCCTCCTTGTCGCTTTGTAAAAAGCAGAGCCATTCACAGCATCCCCAGCCGTGACTGACACCAGAGCTCACCAATGGGAAGTACACGAAGGTATGGTGTAACCAATGAGGTGCTTCCGGTGTTGAGGGCGCGGTCTGCCGTCCAATCGGAGATTGCGAGTGGAATGTTGCTGCCTGAGGCGGTGGCCAATCAGGAGGCGCGGGAGCTGGGTGTATCCATTGTACCAGCTGGAGCTGGTTGTGTGTGGCGCCCCCCGCGCAGGGCACTTCCTCCTGGGCCAGGGGATGAAAGGGAGCCCGGGGCTACCGGCGGGCCCGGTCTTTTCTTATGAGAGCCTGGTTCACGCTGTGGCCGGGGCAGCGGTAAGTCTGCAGGCTGCCTGGAGTAGGAGGCAAATCAATGCAGTGCCTGTCCCCCTGCTATGGGATAGTATCTGCCTGAAACGGGGAATGGCTTGTACAGTTGTGCATTTTGATAAATAATTAGCATGCGGTGGGTTTTGTTTTTAATGGGCTGGTGCCTGGGTTTCAGTTCACGTTTTGCAGGTTTGGAATGTGGAAAGCTGGCTTGGACGGGATTGTCCTCACCTAATGCTTCACTCACCCTGGGACATAGGCCATTCAGCCCCACAAGCCTGCTCCACCATTCAATGAGACCATGGCTGATCCGGGGCCTAACGCTATCCACCTGACTTTGCTCCATGTCCCTTAATATCTTTGCCTAACAAGCACTTATCTTTTGTTTTCTTATTTATTCACCTGTGGGACATGGGCATCGCTGGCTGGGCCCAGCATTTATTGCCCGCCCTCAGTTGCCCCTTGAGAAGGTGCTGGTGAGCTGCCTCCTTGAACCGCTGCAGTCCTCCTGCTGTGGGGTGACCCACAATGCCCTCAGGGAGGGAATTCCTGGAATTTGAACCAGTGACAATGAAGGAACGGCGATGTATTTCCAAGTCAGGATGGTGGTTTGGATGGGAACTTTAGGTGTTCTCGTGTATTTGCTGTCTTCATCCTTCTAGATGAATATAGTCCTGAGTTTGGAAGGTGCTGTGTGAGTATCTTTGGTGAATTTCTGCAATGCATCCTGTAGATTGAATTTAAAAAATAAACTTTCACAGGATGAAGTTGTCGCTGGCCAGGCAGCATTTATTGCCCAGCAGGCAATTAAGAGTCAGCCACATTGCTGTGGGTCTGGAGTCACATGTAGGCCAGACCAGGTAAGGATAGCACATTTCCTTCCCTAAAGGACATTAGTGATCCAGATGGATTTTTCTGACAATCAGCAGTGGATTCATGGTCATCGTTAGATTCTTAATTTCAGATTGTTATTGGATTCCGATTTCACCATCTGCCATGGTGGGATTCAAACCCAGGTCCCCAGAACGTTAACCTGGGTCTCTGGATTAACAGTCCAGTGATAATACCTCTATGCTATTGCCTCAGCTTAAGTACACACTGCTGCTGCTGAGTGTTGGTGGTGGAAGGAGTTAATGCTTGTGGATATGGTGCCAATCAAACGGGCTGCTTTGTCCTGGATGGTGTCAAGTTTCTTGAGTGTTGTTGGAGCTGCACTCATCCAGGCAAGTGGGGAGTATTCCATCACACTCCTGACTTGTGCCTTGTAGATGGTGGACAGGCTTTGGGGAGTCAGGAGGTGAGTTACTCACCACAGTATTCCCAGCTTCTGGCCTGCTCTTGTAGCCGCTGTGTTAATGTGGTGAATCCAGTTGAGTTTCTGGTCAATGGTAACACCCAGGATGTTGATAGTGGGGGAATTCAGTGATAGTAACACCATTGAATGTCAAGGGACAGTGGTTGGATTGTCTGTTATTGGTGATGGTTATAGCCTGGCATTTGTGTGGTATGAATGTTACGTGCCACTTATCAGCCCAAGCCTGGATATTGTCCAGATCTTGTTGCATTTGAACGTAGACTGCTTCAGTATCTGAGGAGTCATGAAAGGTGCTGAACATTGTGCATCATCAGTGACATCCCCACTTCTGACCTAATGATGGAGGGAACGTTATTGGTGAAACAGCTGAAGACGGTTGGGCCTAGGACACTACCCTGAGGAACTCCTGCAGAAGTGTCCTGGAGCTGAGATGCTTGACCGCCAACAACCACAACCATCTTCCTATGTGTCAGGTATGACTCTAACTAGCGGAGAGTTTGTCCCCTGATACCCATTGATTCCAGTTTTGCTAGGGCTCCTTGATGCCACACTCGGTTGAATGCAGCCTTGATATCAAGGGCTGTCACTCTCGCCTCACTTCTGGAATTCAGCTCTTTTGTCCATGTTTGAACCAAGGCTGTAATGAGGTCAGGAGCTGAGTGGCCCTGGCGGAACCCAAACTGGGCGTCACTGAGCAGGTTATTGCTGAGAGGAGACTGATGGGGCAGTAATTGGCCGGGTTGGATTTGTCCTGCTTTTTGTGTACAGGACATACCTGGGCAATTTTCCACATTGCCGAGTAGATGCCAGTGTTGTAACTGTACTGGAACAGCTTGGCTAGGGGAGCGGCAAGTACAGGAACACAAGTCTTCAGTACTATTGCCGGAATGTTGTCAGGGTCCATATCTTTGCAGTATCCAGCGTCTCCTACTGTTTCTTGATATCACGTGGAGTGAATTAAATTGGTTGAAGACTGGTATCTGTGATGCTGGGGACCACTGGAGGAGGCGGAGATGGATCATCCACTCGGCGCTTCTGGCTGAAGATTGCTGCGAAAGTTTCAGCCTTATCTTTTGCACTGATGTGCTGGGATCTTCCATCATTGAGGATGGAGATATTTGTGGAGCCTCCTCCTCTAGTGGGTTGTTTAGTTGCCCATCACCATTCACACTGGATGTAGCAGGACTGCAGAACTTAGATCTGATCCGTTGGTTGTGAGATCGCTTAGCTCTGTCTATCACTTGCTGTTTGGCGTGCAAGTAGCCCTGTTTGGTGGCTTCACCAGGTTGATGCATCATCTTCAGGTATGCCTGGTGCTGCTGCTGGTGTGCCGTCCTGCACACTCTCTCTCAGATTTACCATTAATAACTGATCCTGCATCCACTGCCATTTGTGGAAAAGGGTTCCATACAGTATTGAGTATATTTAAGACATAGATAGGTTCTGGATTAGTAAGAAAATCAAAGTTTATGGGGAGAAGCAGGAGAATGTGGTTAAGAAACACATCAGCCATGATCAAGTGGTGGAGCAGACTTAATGGGCCAAATGACCTAATCCTGCCCCTGTATGTATGGTCTTTGTGTGTAGAAGTGCTTCCGACCCTATCTCCTGAATCATCTGGCCCTAACTCTCAGACAGTGGCCCCTAGCTCTTAAACTATTTCCTCTGGTTGAAGAATCATCTGTACCTACTGTCTATTTTTTGTCAATACAGTCACAGAGCCATACTGCATGGAAACAGACCCTTCAGTCCAGGCTGTCTGTAGTCGCAAACTAAACCAGTCTCACCTGCCTGCGCTTGGCCCATATCCCTCCAAACCTTTCCTCTTCATGTACTTATCCAGATGTCTATTACATATTGTAACTACCCGCATCCATCACTTCCTCTGGAAGCTTATTCCGCGCATATGAACCACTACCTCTGTTTAAAAAAAAGTTGTCCCTCATGTGATTTTAAATCTTCCTCCCCTCACCTTAAAAATACAACCCACCCCCCGGTATCCCCTCAGCCTTGAGCTTCCCCCACCCTAGGGAAAAGACACCTACCATTCACCTTATCTATGCCCGTCATGATTTTATAAACCTCTATATGGTTGCCTGAAGGTGAGGCAGAGCAGAAATCCCTCCTGAGGAAGAAGATACGTGCCAAGGGGAGGTTGAGGCAACCGTGGCTGACAAAGGAAGTCAGGGACAGCATAAAAATAAAAGGCAAAAGTACATCAAGTGGTGAAGATTAATTGGAAGCCAGAGGATTAGGAAGCCTGTCTAGGGGTGGCACAGTGGTTAGCACTGCTGCCTCACCGTGCCAGGGACCTGGGTTCGATTCCATCCTCAGGTAACTGTGTCTGTGTGGAGTTTGCAATTCTCCACGTGTCTGTGTGGGTTTCCTCCCACAGTCCAAAGATGTGCAGGCTAAGTGGATTGGCCATGCTAAATTGCCTGTAGTGTCCAGGGATGTGTGGGTTATAGGGGGATGAGTCTGGGTTGGATGCTCTGAGGTTCGGTGTGGACTTGTTGGGCCAAAGGGCCTGTTTCCACACTGTAGGGATTCTAGCTATCTATCTAAAAACCAGCGGAGGGTAACAAAAGAAGCAATAAGTGGGGAAATGACGAAATGTAACGGTAAGGTAGCTAACCATCTAGAAACAGATTGCAAAGAGTTCTGTTTTTTTAAAGAAATATAAAAGGTAAGAGAAAGGCAAGAGTGCATATAGAACCATTGGAAAATGAGTCTGGAGAAGCAGTAATGGGGAGCAAAGAAATAGCAGAGGAATTGAATCGGTACTTTGCATCAGTTTTCATGTTGGAAGACACAGTACCATCCTGGAACTTCGAGATTCAGGGGGCAGAGGTGAGTGTAGTGGCCGTCATGAAGGAGATGGTGCTGGGGAAACTGAAAAGTCTGAAGGTGAATCAATCACCCAGACCAGATGGACTACACCCCAGGGCTCTGAAGGAGAAAGCTGAGGAGATTGTAAAGGCACTGGTTGTGATCTCTCGGGAGTCACTTGAAAATGGCTGAACTAACACCGCTGTTTAAGAAGGGAGGGAGGCACAAGACAGGAAATTGTTGGTCAGTTAGCCTTGCCTCGGTAAGGTTTTAAAGTCTGTTGTTAAGGATGAGATTGAAATCTTCAGGATCCACAATCAGATCTCCCCTTAACTCTCTAACTTCTAAAGAAAACAGGCCTCGTGTGTAGTCTGTCCTCACAGCCCCTGAAGTAGGGGTACCGTTCTTGTAAACCTACTTTGTACTCCCTCCAATGCCAATGTAACCTTCCTAATGCATAGTGCCCAGATCTGCTCTCAGTACTCAAGTGGGGTCTAGCCAGGGTTTTGTATAACTGCAGTGTCCTTATGCTCCAATCCTCAAAATACCCAGCAACAGGGGACAACCAGGCTCACGTACCCCTCAACACAGTAGTTACCCCTGTGTGGGGTATCCATAGGAGTATTTTGGCGATATTGAGACTAGAGTCATAAAGTTGTGCAGCACAGAAACAGACCCTTTGGTCCAACGCGTCCACGCTGACCAGATATCCTAAATAAATCTAGTCCCATTTGCCAGCATTTGGCCCATATCCCTCTAAACCCTTCCTATCCATGTACCCATCCAGATGCCTTTTAAATGTTGTTATTGTACCAGCCTCCACTACTTCCTCTGGCAGCTCATTCCATACATTTACCACCCTCTGCGTGAAAGAGTTGCCCCTCAGGTTCCTTTTAAATCTTTCTCCTTTCACCTTAAACCTATGCCCTCTAATTTTGATCTCCCTCACCCTGGGGAAAAGACCTTGCCTATTCACTCTATCCATACCCCTCGTAATTTTATAAACCTCTATAAGGTAGTACGGCTCAAGTTGCTTCCTATTGAAAGCCCCTTGGGTCAGCAGGGAGACCCCTCTACAATAAACCCCATTGGCCGACACTAATGAAGCCCTCCTCCCATTGGCAGAGGGCCTTGAGTGCAGGGGATAGCCCTGAACACTATTTCCTATCCCCCCACATCCCCATGGGAACACTCCCTGCACCTCACTGACAACAGTGTTCCCACCTCATCCCACTCCTACCTGCTTTTGATTGTAAATATCACCAGCCCAGGATCCACTGACTGACCTGAGCGGTGAAGACCCTGGGGTTTAACCTCCCACAGAGGGTCAGGATGACCCTGGACTGCTGGGGAACGGGACTGTGGGAAGGGTGTGGGGCCCCTTATAGAATACAGGGGCAGCTCAAGTGGTGAGTATGACCAGACAGCTTGTTGAAAGCCTGGTCTCTATAAGGTGTTTTAACTGGTCGTCTTATGGGAAAAGTGTCTTCTAGAAGATCCGTCAGCGCAGAAAAAGGCCATTTGGCCCGTCGAGTCCACACCAACCCTCTGAAGAGCATTCCACCCAGACCTATCCTGTCCCTATAACGCTGCATTTCCAATGCCTAATCCACCCAGCCTGGGCATACGTGGACACTATGGATAATTTGGCATGACCTATCCACCCTAACCTGCAAATCTTTAGACTGCAGGAGGAAGCCAGAGCACCCGGCAGAGACCCACGCAGACACGGGGAGAATGTACAAACTTCACACAGACAGTCGCCTGAGGGTGGAATCAAACTCAGGTCCCTGGTGCTGTGAGGCAGCAGAGCTAACCACTGAGCCACTGTGCTGCCCAGGGATACTCTTGGTAACTGGAGAATGTATTTGTATTTTGTATTGGGGCTACAGAAAGTGTGCAGTCTTCAAGGCTCACATATATTGGCAGTTTCTCAGGCCCAGTGTAATGCACTCCCACTGCGGTTCGGGTTCTGGGGTGGGTGTCAGCCCAGTATAACACAGTCTGTGCCACACAAAGGGGCCTGTTGTGTTCAAAGTGTGGGCCCTTAGTAGACTGTAGGAACTGCAGATGCTGGAGAATCTGAGATAACAAGGTGTAGAGCTGGATGAACACAGCAGGCCAAGCTGCATCAGAGGAGCAGGAAAGCTGACCTTTTGGGTCGAGACCCTGCTTCAGAAATTCCCTCACCTACAAGACCCAGCTTCACCCCTGAACCGACCACAGCCCCCCTCACCCACTCCCACCCCCTGCCCAAACAAAACCTCCCAGTTTGTAGGGGTCCTGCAAGGCCCAGCTGGCTAGGATGCAGAAGGGCCAAAAGGCCTTATCTATAGCCTTCCTTGTGATCCTGGGATAAGGTGTTACACCAGTGCAGAGCTCTGGTGTGTATCCTCCCTCCACCTCCAACTAATGATAGACCTGGATTGACATCTTTCAGTGGGCTCAGGTCGTGTGTTACAGACCCTGAAGTACTCCCTGTTGTGGCATGGGAAACATGGCCCCGTTTGTGCACAGGAAGATTCCACTTGTGCTGCTAGCTGGTTAGAGCGTGCTTTTTCTAAGGGTAGGGGAATCCAAAACTAGAGAGCATAGGATTAAGGTGAGAGGGGTAAGATGGATGTATGGATCTATATTGTTAAAACTTGGGCAGGCACCAGGGAAGGAGCAAAGAGCATCTAGTCACTCAGCATCAGAACCAAGAGGTTACACATGGAAGACCGAGAGGAACGAGACCATGGGATCCTCTACATCCCTCAGACTCGGACATATTCCGAGCGGGACTGTAGGCTGTGGATGCTGTTGGGGATCTGAAACCGAGGAGCTGCTATGGGATTGTGAACAGGACCCTGTGAAAATCCTCATAGTTTCTCTCAGACAGCCAACCTGACTGACTGCTGACCCCCTCCCCCACCAAACCTCCAGCCCTGTGGGGAAACAGGGTGTTTGTTTTTACTTGACTCAAAATCACCTGTGGACTGTACAGCCTTAACCTCTTCCCCACCCCCTCCAATTCCATCAAACCCCATCACCCCACCTGTAGATCTCCCCACACCCTCTCATTGTTTCCCCCCCAACCACACACCCCCACCCCCATACCTGGGATTGCCATCCACACTGCTCCATTGCTGAGACGGAAACAGACCCTTCGGTCCAACATGCCAACTAGATGTTCTGTATAAATCTAGTCCCATTTGCCAGCATTTGGCCCATATCCCTCTAAACCCTTCCTATTCATGTACCCATCCAGATGCCTTTTAAATGTTGTAATTGTACCAGCCTCCACCACTTCCTCTGCCAGCTCACTCCATACACGGACCACCCTCTGCGTGAAAAAGTTACCCCTTAGGCCCCTTTTATATGTTACCCCTCTCACCTTCAACCTATGCCCTCTAGCTTTGGACTCCTCCACCTTGGGAAAAAGACCTTGGTTTTTCACCCCTTTCCATGTCCCTCATGATTTTATCAATCTCAATGAGGTCACATCTCAGCCTCCGACACTCCAGGGAAAATAGCCCCAGCCTACTCAGTCTTTCCCTATCGTTCAAACCCTCCAAACCTGGCAACATCCTTGTAGATCTTTCTGCATCCTTTTCAAGTTTAACAACATGTTTTCTATAGCGGGGAGACCGGAACTGAACGCAGTATTCCAAAAAAGGCCGAACCAATGTCCTGTACAGCCTCAACATGACCTCCCAACCCCAATACTCAATGCGCTGACCAATAGAGGCAAGTGTACCAAATGCTACCTTCACTATCCTGTCTACCTGCGACTCTACTTTCAAGGGACTATGAACCTGCATTCCAAGGTCTCCTTGTTTGGCAGCACTCCCCAGGACCCTAACATTAAGTGTATAAGATGGGGTTTTGATGGGGAATGGTTTGGGAATTGTTGGGTGAAACCCCATTGAAGCTGAAGCTGCAGCTACAAACTGGGGCCCGTTTTCACAGGCCATCTCCTCTTCTGTTCCAGGGGGGAGCCACAGCAATGACCTTATTCTACCCCTTGGACACTGCCCGCCTGAGACTGCAAGGTGAGACACTGGGATTCAAGCTGGGATTGTCTCCTCCCGCTGCTGCCATAGGGAAATGCTCAAGAGGAGGCAGTGGTCACTGCACTGATAACCCAGGCCCATGCTCCTAGGCCAGGGTTCAAATCCTAGCCCAGCTGCTGGGGGACCTTCAATGAAATGAAAAAATATTGAATGTTGGTGACCAAGAAGCCACCATCGATTTCATAGAATCATAGAATTCCTACAGTGTGGAAACAGGCCCTTCGGCCCAACAAGTCCACACCGACCCTTGGAGCATCCCACCCAGACCCATCCCCCTATAACCCACATAATCTACAGCCCCCTGAACACTATGGGCAATTTAGCATGGCCAATCCACCTAGCCTGCACATCTTTGGACTGTGGGAGGAAACCGGAGCACCCAGAGGAAACTCACACAGACATGGGGAGAATGTGCAAACTCCACACAGACAGTCGCCTGAGGGTAGAATTGAACCTGGGCCCCTGGCGCTGTGAGGCAGCAGTGCTAACCCATAGCAATTGTCTTGGTTCCCCAGGACTATGTGCCGAGTACGAGATTTGTTGTAAAAACCCACTGAGGTCACTAATCGCCATGACAGAGGGGAATCTGCCATCTTTATCTGGTCTGGGCCTACACACAGAGCAATGGGCCCTCTGTGATGGCCCTAACCAAACCACTCAGTTCCAAGGCAACAAGGGATGGCAGACAAAAGCTGGCGTTCCTAGTGCTGTCCAGAAATCTCGGTATCACAGAGGTCACTGAGGGATAGGGACTTGGGGCAGTGCGGTTAAATTGAGATCCAGCTGCCTTTCCCATAGGTCTCCCTAGGCCTGGCACAGCGTGGACTGGTCAGCATTTCTCTGGCTGACTGGGTGAGGACAGCAATCTGAATCCACGGCGATGCTCCACCTGGCCAAGTAGCCTGGATAGTCGGGCTCAGCCTGGAGCACATAGACTATGTAGGGATGATGTTAAATGTGAACTCTGGTTGTCGCCTTTACATTATTAATGTGAAGAACAGTAATAGAGGAGGTACACAGTAGGAAACTTCCCAAACTATTTGGGAAGGTCAAGTCTGGGCCTTGTTAAAAAAGTTTTAAAACTTCCTCTCCCTGTGAAGGAGTTTGACTTTGGAGATATAGAGAAGGCACAGATCTAAAACCAGAGAGGGGGTCCATAACAGGCAGGTGTTCACTCATAAACCCAGTCAGCAATTCAGAAATATTTTGAGTTTCCATGTCGGTGCTTAGGCCATTCGGTCCCTCAGGCCTGCTGTGTGTGTTATGTCCCTATCTGTTTGGAATGTGGTATCAACTCCACTTTCCTGTTTGTTACCCCCACCAGCCCCCTCCTGCTCCCCAAACCAACTGGCAACAGAAAATCCTCCAGCTTGTGTTTAAAGGAAAGGCTGGATAAGCACTGACAGGGAGAGAAAGGGCATGTTGAGTGGGGTGGGCGGTTAGGGAGTGAGAGGAAGTGCCATTGTAAAGCCCAGCTCCCTGCAGCTGTGGGAGTCGGTGTATTCGCACAAGGTTGGGGCTGGGTAATGGGTTATAATGAGGTGGCATCTTATAACAGACTCTGTGTGTGTGTGTCTGTCTCTGCCTCTCACTCCGTATCTCACTCCTTC
>JAHRHZ010000008.1:4374120-4397046 GCA_024137785.1 Ginglymostoma cirratum | reverse complement strand
GGCCCAGAGAGCCGTGCGACCCTGGGGATGAGGTGGGGCCCAGAGAGTGTGTTACGGTTGTGTTGGGGTCAGGATTGTGACATGAGGCCTGTTGTTGGAGGTTTGGCCCAACACGATTGAGTCCTGAGTCCGGGATCTTGTCTAAAGTCAACGATTCGTTTCAAGCTTGGTTTAACCACCCAAAGGGCGGCTGTAATTCAGGATGTTTCTGTCTCCATCTATTTTCCCAGCTTCTCTCGCTCGAGGTCTTCATTATTGGGGCTATTGCCAAGGCTATTGCCACAACAGTGACGTACCCCCTCCAGACGGTGCAGTCCTTGCTGAGGGTGAGTTGGAGAATGTTCCCCAATGGGAAATGGCTGGTTTCCCTCAGCCTTTTCCCTGTCACGGTTAGACTGCAACCCGGAGAATGTTCTAGAAGCAGCAGCTGTTAATGTCACGCCACCTCTGCCAGATTCCTGGTCACATGATCTGCCCCTTGTCCTGGTTTGTCCGGCCTACCCTCAGGCTTGGAGTGGCAAAGATCTGGAGCCTCTTTGCCTCAGTGCCCCTCAACAAGGAATTGGTCAGTAATGACCAAGACTTCGCCTCTGGGTCAAAGGTCATGGGTTCGGGCCCCACTCCAAGGAGCTGAACACACAACCTGGACTGTAGTCCTGAATCAGGTAACAGTGGAGGGCCGCACCGTCGTAGGAGCCTGAGCAAGGTCCATCTACACCCCCTCAGCTGGACGGGAAATATCCCTGGGGGAAAGCAGGGGGAGTTTTCCCAGGTTTGCTTTGTTCATGGGATCTTGCTGTGCTTATAGTCAGCTGCCACATGTCCCGGCATCAGGATGGTCAAAGTCCTAGGAGCATTGTGGGAAAAGCTGTGGGGGTGGACTGGGTATGTTGCTCCAAACCCAGTGAATTCAGATCTCCTGTTGGGTTATTGACCCAGGACTGAACTCAGTTGTGAGGCCCTCTGCTGTTCAATAGTCGCCAGGGGTTTGCAGTCAAGGCTCATGTCTGTAAAGGGGGCCCACTGCCGTGGCCCAGTGTCTGTGGGGAGATAGCAGGGGCTTTCCCCTTTCCCCGTGGTAAATCTGGTCTGTCCTTTTCCCCTGCAGTTTGGCCAACAGAAGGTGGATTCAGAGGGGAGGATTGTGGGAAGCCTCCGAAGAGTGGTCTACATCTTGAGACAAAGAGTGAGGTGAGTTGAGGCGCAGCTGAGCCGGCTCTCAGCTCTTTATAACATTGCTGACAGGGACCAGAAAAATGTCACATACAAACAGGTCCTGAGGGTCATCAAAAAGGTTTGCGGAATGAACGCAAGAATTAGGAATCATAGAATCATCCAGTACAGAGCAGGCCCTTTGGCCCATCGAGCCTGCGCTACTTAAAGTACTCTACTATCTACATAAGTCCCACTTTTTTACACTAGGCCCATGACCTTGAATGTTATGATAAGAGCTCATCCAAGTACTTTTAAAAGATTGTGAGGTTTCCTGCCTCAACTACCCTCCTGGTAGCGCATTCCAGACCCCCATTACCCTCTGGGTGAAAATGTTTCTCCTGCAATCCCCCTCTAAACCTCCTGCCCCTTGTTATTGGCCCTTCGGCTAAAGGGAGCAGCTGCTTTCTACCCACTCTGTCCATACCGCTCCATAATCTTACACACCTCCGTCAGGTCCCCCCTCAGCCTTCTCTGCTCCAAAGAAAACGACCCGATCTTATCCAGCCTCTCTTCATCGCTAAACTGCTCCATCCCAGGCACCGTCCTGGTGACCTTCCTCTGTAACCCCTCCAGTGCTATCACATCCTTCCTGTAGTGAGGTGACCAGAACTGCACCCAGTACTCCGGCTACGGCTTAACCAGCATTCTGTAAAATTCCAACATTGCTCCTGTGCTCTGTGCCACAAGTAATGAAAGCAAGTGTCCTATCTGCCTGCTTAACTATGCTATTCACATGCTGAGCTGACTTCAGGGATCCGTGAATGATTACCCCAAGATCCCTCTGCTCCTGTAAGCTCCCCAGTGTCCTGCCATTCATTAAATACTCCCTCATCTTGTTCCTCCTTCCCAAGTGCATCACCTTGCACTTGTCGGGGTTAAATACCATTTGCCACGGCTCTACCCATCTATAGCTTCCATTTTCACCATTAACCACTCTGCCAATCTTGCTTTTGTCTGCAAATTTGCTCTTAACATTCCCCTGACTTTTCATCTATATCTTATATGAATATATATAAAAACAGACAGTAAGGGTCCCAGCGCTGATCCTTTTTAGTGCACCACTGGACACTGGCCTCCGGTCACTCAAACAGCCTTCTACCCCTATCCTTTGTGTCCTATTATTAAACCAGTTTCTGATCCGTCTTGCCATGTTTCCCATGCACTTTATCCTTCTCAAGAAGTCTCCCGTGTGGGACTTTGTCAAAAACTTTGCTAAGCTCCCTACAAACTACATCAACACAACTTCTCTCCCCCACACACATTTTGGGAAACTCTTAATAAATTTGTTTCACATGACCTCCCTCTGACAAAGCCCTGCTGACTATCCCTGTTTAACCCATGCCTTTTGAAGTGGGGATTAAATTTCTCCTTCAGAATTTTCTCGAATAGTTTCCCTTACACTGATGTGAGGTCTTCCGATGGGTTTTCAAAGTGCACGACGAGAGAGCTGGCAAATTCAGTAGCTCCTGAGGACATTTGTCCAGACTCAACCGGGTTCAAATCCAAGATGTATGTACTCCTGGCCACAACTCTGGTTGTGCATCCTTTTTCTGGAAGTGTTGCAGACTGGGTGTCTCCATACATGCAGCTTATTCCTTGTTCGGGCACTTTGGTTCAGCAACATTGAATTAGCTTTATTGTCACGTACTCACATGAATACCGTGAAAGGCTAACAAGTCACTATTTACAGCACCATCTTAGGTACAGAGCTACCGAGGTACAGTTCTTCGGTACAAGTTCCTTAGGGGGAGAAAAATAAAGAAATAAAATACCCAGCATTGCCGATTGTAGGAAGAAATTAGAACAGCAGACTTTTCAGCAACCATTATGTTTAACAACCAAAAGAACTGCGGATGCTGTGAATCAGGAGCAAAAACAGAAGTTGCTGGAAAAGCTCAGCAGGTCTGGCAGCATCAGTGAAGGAGAAAACAGAGTTAGAGTTTCGGGTGCGGTGACCCTTCCTCAGTAGTATGTATCACTGTCTAGGCCAGCAGTTGTCCTGAGGAAGAGTCACCGGACCCGAAACGTTAACTCTGCTTTCTCCTTCACAGATGCTGCCAGACCTGCTGAGCTTTTCCAGCAACTTCTGTTTTTGTAGCTGTTATCTTTAGTCTCACACAGCGTCCTTTCCATGCCCAGGCAATGATAAAATTGAACTAATGTTTTGGATAAATGTTTTTCTGATGAAGGGTCTAGGCCCGAAACGTCAAGCTTTCCTGCTCCTATGATGCTGCTTGGCCTGCTGTGTTCATCCAGCCCCACACCTTGTTATTTTGGATAACCCATCTTTGTAACAGCCTTAGTTTGTAGCCTTACAGTTGACTGTTTCTCTCTTCCTTTTGCTGTGATAACATTGTCTCATTTTTTAAAAAAAAAGTGAAAATCTTGTTCTTTGAAACAGGAAACAGGGTCTCTGGGGGCTGTACAAGGGATTGGAAGCCAAGCTTCTCCAGACAATTCTCACCTCTGCCCTCATGTTCCTCGTCTATGAGAAGATTGCAGGGATCATATTCCGACTCATGGGAGTGAATCCTCACGTGGGAAATTAGCAGGATGAAGGAACAAGCTTGGCAGCGTTGTCTGCATTACGCTGAACCCTGAGTGTGTTTTCGTCTCCCCCTCCCCAGAAATCACTGCCATCCCAGAGCACTGTACTTTCACAGGGTACTGCTAGTGGTGGGGATGACAGTCCCTGAGCCAGCCCGGTATCAACAGAGGCCGTCATGGATGAGAGAATGTTAGTAATTATTAAAATGAACTTTATTGAAGACCAGTGAAGCCCCCCCCCCCCCCCGCCCCCACCATCTCTCACTGGCGTTGTGTATGTATTGCTTTCACTGGTCTATTGACGATCCAGCACTGAAACAAACTTAGTTTTATTTTCTTTACCTGTTACTTGTGTACAGTACACACTCTCTGTGACCAGCCAGCTCAGAGTCAGTCTCCTGAACTGAGAAGATTCTAAATCCCCTGCTAATACACGTTTTTTCATTTTTTAACAGCAGTAGTGCTTATTTCACAAGCGTGTGTGTGTCTGTGTCTGTGTGTAGGTCTGTGTGTCTAGGTGTGTGTGTGTGTGTGCGTGCGTGTGCACACAGATGGGATCCCACCACACACTTGAGCATCCTCCAGCTGGTGCACACCTTTGTTCTGAGGCAGTGGATGGCAGTGGTCATGAGCTGGACGTCTGCTACCACCCTGCATGCCAATCCCTGTGGCAGCATCCAGCCCAGGCCCCCCTCCACCCAGCACGTCCCTGACACTGGTCACCCCCACAGCCACGGCCCTTCCCTCTGCCAGCCATTTGAACCTGCGATCGTGGAGGTGCGGGTTCCTGAGCTGCCCCTCTCTCATGATGGCCACCACTCCTGCTGGGAGGTAGGTGTGACGCGAGCCGACCATGTCCCAGACAGTGATCAGGTTATCGGTAAAAGACCGGCAGCGCCCTGAGGGTAACCTGCAAACCCTCACGGGCAATAAACAGGAGGTTTGTGTGTCGTAGTGAAGGTTACGGACCTGGTGGGAAAAATACACCACCAGGGGCACCACCGAGGAGGATGCTCAACGTAGAGGTATCGCTGCAAGGTCTGAAGGTGGAAAGTCACCACCTGGGTGTGGGCACACACCAGCGAGTGCCCCCCCTCCTCAATAGGGAGACTCAGAACCTATGCTGTGACCCAGTGTGGCTTTTTGTCCCAGAAGAAGTGAACCAATGTTCCCTGGATGTCAGCGACAAAACCAGCAGGAGGGAGCAAAGGGAGGAGCCGCTCCCACAACATGGAGGCCACTAGCTGGTTTATGACCAGTGCTCGGAGCAGGCCTGTCCAGCGTCCTGGGGCAAACCAGGCCTCTGGCTTCCAGCTCCTGCCAATTCATCCCCGGCCAGGATCCCTCAGCTGGGCTAAGGCAGACCCCCACATAGAGGAGATGGGTGTGTGACCCAGCTGAACCCCCATAACTCCTCTGGCAGAGAGTTCATTGGCCACGGAGCAACCAGGAGTCCGGAATGTTTAGCCTAGTTAATCCTGGCAGAAGATACCACTTAGCGCATCGCCTGGCACTATCACCTCCTCCCCGGGTCAGCCAGGTCGGTGAAAGTGAGGGGAGCCGTGGGAGCAAGCCCGTGCCTGGCTCATGTAGAACCAGCCCCAACAAACTCCTCACCAAGTGGCACAGGAAATGCTCCATGCATAGCTGGCCAGACAAGGGGCAGCCCTGACATAGCCCTCTTCCAAAGCAAAGGGGCACCATCACGGACCCGTTAACTTTAACCAGACACTCCGCCACGGCGTACAGAAGTCAGATCTGGGTGATAAACTGCATTCGGAACCTGAATACCCGCGGAGTCCTGAGCAGATATTCGTCATCGACCCCATCAAACACCTTCTCCTGATCGAGAGACAGGAAGGCCCTCAGTAGACCAGTCCATAAATAGAAATGAATCAGCTCCTGAAAGCTCTTTAGCTGCACTGGTCTAGATGGACAATTACACTTCACTGAGCTACACCCTTACCATCCAGTGGCCCTCCTAGCAGAATTTATACCCCTATTCTCACTATGCTGCTTGCTGCACCCATTCGTTAATCTTAAACATAAAGTGAGTCTCAGGAACAATGACTGTGAAATGACCATTGATTGCCATAAAAACCCATTAGACATGAGACCCTGCTGTCAGAGCGTATCTGCTGAGAGAGGAGAAACATGCTGCCAGAAAAACCTGTGGCTGTGCAGAGGTTCTGGGTTTGAATCCTGCCACAATGAATTCAATAATAATCTGGAAGTAAGAGCCTAATGATGATTGTGAAACCATTGCCAATTTTTAGGAAAAGCCCATCTGGTTCACTAACATCCTTTAAGGAAGGAAGTCAGCCTTCCTTACCTTGTCTGGCCTACACGTGACTCCAGACCCACAGCAATGTGGTTAACTCTCGGCTGCCCTCTGGACACCCAGGGATGGGTAATAAATGCTGGCCTAGCCAGCAATGCCCTCATCCTGTGAATGAATGGAGAAAAGGTTCTGCAATCTTCAACCAGAAAAAGAGTGATGAAATGAGGCTTTGCATAATGCTGAGACACGTTCCAGGCTGAAGAAAACCAAAATTGGAAAAAAAAACTCAGAAATATTTGTAGAGCAAGACCAGAAAACAATGTGTAAGTAATGCAGAGGGCATTGTGTAGGACAGCACTGGCTCAGCAATAACCTATTCGCTGATGCTTGGGTTCTGCCAGGGTCACTCAGCTCCTGACATCATTGCAGCCCAGATCTAACCATGGACAAAAGAGCTGATCTCCAAAGGTGAGGGTGTAAGTGGTAGAGTTTGATCACAGGTGGTATCACTTGGCCTAAAGGAAGATGGCTGTGGTTGTTGGAGGTCAGTT
Organism: Ginglymostoma cirratum; assembly: GCA_024137785.1. Taxonomy (NCBI): domain Eukaryota; kingdom Metazoa; phylum Chordata; class Chondrichthyes; order Orectolobiformes; family Ginglymostomatidae; genus Ginglymostoma; species Ginglymostoma cirratum. The sequence goes on along the minus strand of JAHRHZ010000008.1, from coordinate 4,390,452 downwards.
ATCTCAGCTCCAGGTCAGAAAAGAAAGAACAGCAGATACTGGAGATCTGAAACCAACAGAAATTGCTGGAGAAACTCAGCAGGTCTGGCAGCATCTGTGGAGAGAGGTCATTAACTCTGTTTTCTCTCCACAGATGCAGTCAGACCTGCTGAGTTTCTCCAGCAATTTCTGTTTTTGTTTGTTTCAGCTCCAAAGACATCTCTGCAGGAGTTCCGCAGGGTAGTGTTCTGGACAAACTGTCTTCATCAGTTTCCTCGTTTATGGCTGTACTTTGGGAGGATATTTCCTGTGAATACATCCAGGGAGGTTATTTAGGTGGAACTGAGAAATGGCAAAGGGATGATCACCTTATTGGGATTGTACTATGAAAGCCCCCAGTAGTCAGCAGGAAATTGAGAAACAAATTTGTAAGGAGATCTCAGTGATCTGTAAAAATATTAGGGTGGTTATATTAGGGGATTAAAACTTTCCAAATATAGACTGGGACTGCCACAGTGTTAAGGGCTTGGATGGAGAGGAATTTGTTAAGAGTGCACAAGAAAATTTCCTGATTCAGTATGTGGATGTACCTACCAGCAAAGGTGCAACACTGGACCCACTCTTGGGAAATGAGGCAGGGCAGGTGACTGAGGTGTCAGTGAGGGAGCACTTAGGGGCCGGTGACCATAGTTCTATCAGTTTTTAAATAGTGATGGAAAAGGACAGGCTGGATCTAAAAGTTAAAAGTTCTAAATTGGAGGAAGGCCAATTTTGACAGTGTTAGGCAAGAACTTTCAAAAGTTGATTGGAGGCAGATGTCGCAGGTAAAGGGACGGCTGGAAAATGGGAAACATTCAAAAATGAGATAACGAGAGTCCAGAGACAGTATGTTCCTGCTAGGGTGAAGGGCAAGGCTGGTAGGTGTAGGGAATGCTGGATTAGTAGAGAAGATCAGGTTTTGGTCAAGAATAAGAAGGAAACATATGTCAGGGAGAGACAGCAGGGATCGACTGAATCCCCAGAGGAGTATAAAGGCAGTAGGAGTATATACTTCAGAGGGAAATCAGAAGCGCAAAAAGGGGATACGAAATAGCTTTGGCAAATAGGGCTAAGGAGAATCTGAAAGAATTCTCCAAATATGTTAAGGACAAAAGGGTGACTAGGGAGAGAATAGAGTCCCTTAAGGATCAGCAAGGCCACATATGTGTGGAACTGCAGGAGATGGGGAGACACTAAATGTCCCCTAATTTGGAGTCTCACTTTCCATGATTATGCGAATAGGACTCCTATTTGGGAAAGCAAATGGAATGTTGGTCTTTATTTCAAAGGGAACAGAATATGAAAATACAAACGTTTTGCTGTACAAAACTGTACAAGGCACTGGTCAGACCACAGCTGGTGTATTGATGTACTGGCATTGGAGGCAGTCTAGAGAAGGTTCATGAGGCTGTTCCTGGGCATTGGGGGAACTGTCTTATGGGGAGATTCACAGAGTCATACAGCATAGAAACAAAACCCTTCAGTCATACTGCACGGAAACAGACCCTGCAGTCCAACCAGTCCATGCCGAACATTAGCCCAAATGGAATGAGTTCCATCTGCCTTCTACTGGTCCATATCTCTCCAAATATTTCCTATTCACGCATTTATCCAAATGTCTTTTACACATTTGAGTAAGTTAGACTCGCACTCATTGTTTATCAGAATGAGACCAACCTTATTGCAACATATACTAAATAGGGATTAGGAATCGGTGCAGGCTTGGTGGGCCAAAGGGCCTGATCCTGTGCTGTGTTGTATTGTATATAAGACTCACAGGACACTGAGAAAAAGGCAGGGCAGGTGACTGAGGTGTCAATGGGGGAGCACCTTGGGACAAGTGACCATAGTTCTGTTCGTTTTAAAATAGTGGTGGAAAGTTGATTGGGGGAGGCTGTTTGCAGGTTAGAGGGATTTTTGGAAAGTGGGAGACCTTCCAAAATGAGATAATGAGAGTTCAAAGACAGTATGTTCCTCTTAGTGTAAAGGGCAAAGCTGGTAGGCATAGGGAATGCTGGATGACTAGAGAAATTGAGGCTCTGGTCAAGAAAAAGGAGATATACATCAGGTATAGACAGCAGGGATTGAGTGAATCTCTGGGCAAAAGGAGTATACTTAAGGGGGAAATCAGGAAGGCAAAAAGGGGCCTGGTTGCCTTTATTGGTCAGTGCATTGAGTTTAGGAGTTGGGAGGTCATGCTGCAGCTGTGCAGGACATTGGTTCGGCCACTTTTAGACTACTGCATGAAATTCTTGTCTCCCTGCTATAGGAAAGACATTTTTAGACTTGAAAGGGTTCAGAAAAGATTTACAAGGATGTTGCTGGGAGGGTTTGAACTATAGTGAGAGGCTGAATAGGCTGGGGCTATTTTCCTGGAGCATTGGAGGCTGAGGGGTGACTTTATAAAGAGGTTTATAAAATCACAAGGGGCATGGATAGGGTGAGTAGCCAAAGTCTTTTCCCCAGGCTGTGGGGGTCCAAAGCTAAAGGGGCATAGGTTTAAGGTGAGAGGGGAAAGATTTAAAAGGGACCTGAGAGGCAATTTTTTCACACAGAGGGTGGTGCGGGTATGGAATGAGCTGCCAGAGGAAGTGGTGGAGGCTGGTACAATTACAACATTTAAAAGGCATCTGGATGGGTACATGAATAGGAAGGGTTTAGAGGGATATGGGCCAATTGCTGGAAAATGGCACTCAAGTAATTTAGGATATCTGGTTGGCATGGACGAGTTGGACTGAGGGTCTGTTTCTGTGCTGTACATCTCTATGACTTGACAGGTTAGATAGAGAGGTTGTTTCTCCTTGTAGGATCAGAGGGCAAAATCTCAGAGTAAGGGGTTACCCAATTAAAACAGAGTGGGGCAGCATGGTGGCTCAGTGGTTAGCACTGCTGCCTCACAGCACCAGGGACCTGGGTTTGATTCCACACTCGGGCAACTGTCTGTGTGGAGTTTGCACATTCTCCCCGTGTCTGCGTGGGTTTCCTCCCACAGTTCAAAGAGGTGGGTTGACCATGGGAAATTGTCCCATTGTGTTCAGGAATGTCCTATGGATTAGCTACAGGAAATGCAGAGCTACAGGGAGAGGGTAGGGGACTACGAGTAGGATGTTCTCTGGAGGGTTGGTGCAGACTTGAAGGGCTGAATGGCTTCTATCTGTGCTGTAGGGATTGAATGAGGAGGAATTTCTTCTCATATCTGTAGAATCATTTACAGTCCAGGGATGCTGATTCATTAAGGGTATTCAAGGCTGAGGCAGGCAAATATTTAAGTTGTAAGGGAATCGAGGTGAAAAAGGCAAGGGAGTGGAATTGAGGATTATCAGATCATCCATGGTCTCATTGAAGGGCAGAGCAGACTCGATGGGCTGAATGGCATACTTCTGCCGCCAATGCCTTATGGCCAAATAGCTTTGATTCACAAATTTTAAGAAAGTACACCTTTATTTTATTTCGAAAATATAATTTATTCATAAAATATTCTTTATGTGCTTGCAGTCACAAATGCAGTTCAGTTCTGTGCAGTAGCACATCAAGAAAATGAACAAATATTGCAGTTAGACTCTATCCAAACAAACCAAAGACACCTCTTACATATACTAGCCTCATCAGGTTAAAAATGTGTCTGTGTTTGAGAATGAAAATTAATGGATGAGAACTGACATCAGTCTTCAGAGAATGGTCCTTTCCTCAGTCTGATTGATTATACCTGTTCCACTGCAGTCACTCTGTGTGACTCTATCCAAGGTTGAGATGCAGCACAATTGCATTGAGAGGGGGACAGAGTATACAACAGTGTTCCATGATGTGGGCACATTCTTAAGCAGTCCCTGGTCTGTAGTTAACACAGCATGGCCATGATTTATCAAAGACTCTGTCTGCAGAATGGAAATCTTTCTTACAAAGCAAAGCCCAGAAACAGGTGGAATTTGAATGTTAGTCTTCTGAATTTTTAGGTTTTCAGCTTAAAAGAAATGTTTGCCACGTTAAGGGGACAATAGCAGCGAGTTTAGTGACACCTGTTGTTAATGAATGCGTGTGTTCTCTGTCTGAAGGCAGATCTAACCAACAGGTACATGGTCTCCATAATGGGTAAGGCAGGGAGGTTGGTCTCAAACCCACACTGGCCAGAATGGGGTTTAATCCCCATGTTATTGGCACCAATCTGATCCACAGGTTTTCTTCGAGGTTCAACCCAAGCAGGTCCGTGACTTGGGACTCTGTTCTCTACGTGTTGTTCCCTCGGACAGACACCAAGACAAACGTCAATTATGCCCGGAGCACCATCAACTCAGTGCAAGATGATCTTTGGTTCTGCCTGAAACTTGGTCTTTCAGAGCAATGAGTTGACCCCGACTGAGTGTTGCAGACAGGCACATTCTAAGGTCCAGGACGACGTGCTGAGGGATGCACTAAAGCTTGGGGCAGCTGCTGCCAAAGGGCAGTGGGGAATGACCATTGTCTGCCAAAGTTAATTGGGTGCTGTTCAGTTATCGGACCCTCCTGGTACCACAATTATATGTAACTATAATCTTGTACAAGTAAGAGATGTCTTTAGTTTGTCTTGTTGGATAGCGTCAAACTCCAATATTTGTTTGTCCCTTCATTGCTACTGCACAGAACTGAACTGCATTAGTGACTATGTTTATAAAGATATTTTTATGAATTAGTGAATATGGTTCCAACTTCTTTCCAATACTTGGCCAGCCAGGAATCTTTCCCATCCTTACCTGCCTTGGTGTGTGTTGGGAAGCTTGGCAGGATCCTACTAAGCCTTGCTTAGCTGTATCGCAAACACCTTTTTTGACCAGGAAGCCTTGGAGTGGGACTCCAAAATAAAAACTCTGACTGTGGAGTAGGGCTGCCTGTACCACAAGCTGCTCATTTGCTGTTAGAACAGTGTACCCATTCCCCATGCCACCGCCCCCGCCCCCCCCAAAGGAAGTGATACTCTGGGTGTTGGATCTTTTGTGCAGTTCCACCATTAGCCTTGTGGGGAAACTGATCTCACTGTCAGCCTCCCCAGAAATTTCAAATAATTGTTGCATTTGTTAAAAAAAAAATTAGACTCACAGTAGAAAGTTGGCACTGGCACATGAGAAGGAATTTTTCATTTCATTTTGACAAGTTTCTGTCAACTGTATGATTTTTGTTTTCATTAAAAAGTTGTACCAGGACTGTTCAAGGTTTTATCGAAAAGAGTGAAAAGTTAAAGCTGATACTTCACAATGGAAGGAGCTTTTTGATGGTGAGATTTTTGTTCTTAGGCCCCTACTGGCTGAGAAAAGTACACTTGAAACCACAGAGCCTCATTCCTATCCTTGTTGTTAGCTATGTTTAAAATTAAAAGTCTAAAAATGTTTTATTCACCTTTATTTCACAATTTTTATTTTACTATTTCTCTTTCCATATCTAACTTCATTTTAATTCACTCATTTCCTGCTTCATCTGTTCCAATTCCTATTTTTATGACTCCTTAGTAAAGGAAGAGTTTCAGTTTCCTTACTTGAGAAAGCGTGTACTTTCTGGAGGGGGTAGCAGAGGAGGTTCACTGGGTTGATGCCAAGTTGAAACGGTTGGTTTATGAGGAGCGATTGAAGAGACTGGGGCTATCCTCATTGGAATTGAGAAGAATGAGGGGTTATCTTATAGAAACATATAACATTATGAAAGGAATAGATAAGACAGAAGCAGGGAGGATGTTTCCACTGGCGGATGAAACTGGTACCGGGGGCATAGCCTTAAAACCAGGGGGAGAAATTTAGGACTGAGTGGAGGAGGAACTTCTTCATCCAAAGGGTTGTGAATCCGTGGAATTCCCTGCCCAGTGAAGCAGTTGAGGCTACCTCATTTAATATTTTTAAGGCAAAGCTAGGTAAATGTTTGAACAGTAAAGGAATTAAGGGTTATAGTGAGCGGGTGGGTAAGTGGAGCCAAGTCTACAAGAAGATCAGCCATGATCTTATTGAAGGAGGGGAACACCATAATGGGCCAGATGGGCTAGCACTGCTCCTGGTTCTTATGTTTTTATGTAGGAAGGGGGAGCCAATTGCATTCAGATGAGATCGAGAGATCATTCAGAGATGGTATGGCCCCACTCTGACCTCTCATTCAAGCAGCAGAGATCAATCATGGAGCATGGGTCCATACAGGAAGAGGGGAAAAAAATAACTTTGATCCTGTTTATCCCTACCTCTGAGCCAGGAGGCCTGGCTTCAAGTCCCACCTGCTCCAGAAGTGTGTAATAACATCTCTGAAGAGGCTGGGTTGAAAATATTGAGAGATTTAGACATAATGAGCAAGGACAATATCCATTTACCCATCTCTAACTGCCCTTGAACTGATTGCATTACTGGGTCACATCAGAAGGAAGTAAGAATCAACCACATTACTTGGGTCGAAAGTCACATATAATCCAGATCAAGTAAAGACAACAAATTTCCCATCCAAAACAGCATTAATGAACCAGACAAGATTTTGTAATGATCGGTGATCGTTTTATGGTTACCATTACTGAAACAAGCATTTCAGTCATTTGGGCGGCGGGAGTCCAGAAGGAGGTGCGAGGGCAGCCTGGGAAGGTAAGCTTCTCCTTTAAAAACCTCGTGAATAGGCGGAGTGCACATGGTGCAGGAGCAGACACGGGACAGTTGAGTAAGTGAGCTAATATAGTTGGGCGGTTGCTTCCCCCGAAACACTACTAAAGTAGTGACTCCCACCCACCCTCCTCCTCTAACCAACCGATTTGGTAAGTTACTAGTTTTTTTTCCCAATCCTCTGGTTTTTGGGAATTCAGAACAGTGGGAATGGATGTGAGGGCAGTTGCATGCTCCTCCTGTAGGATGTGGGAAGTAAGGGTCACCACTAGTGTCCCTGCTGACTTCATCTGCAGGAAGTGCACCCAACTCCAGCTCCTTGGAAACCGCTTTAGGGAACTGGAGCTGGAGCTGGATGAACTTCAGATCATTCGGGAGGCTGAGGGGGTAATTGAGAGGAGTTACAGGGAGGTAGTCACACCTCAGGTACAGGAAAAAGGTAGATGGGTTACAGTCAGGGGACAGAAAGGGAACAGACAGACAGAAAGGGATCCCCTGTGGCCATTCCCCTCAATAACAAGTATACCGTTTTGGATACTGTTGAGGGGGACGATTTACCAGGGGTAAGCCATGGGCTACAGGTCTCTGATGCAGAGTCTGTCCCTGTTGCTCAGAAGAGAAGTGGGGGGAAGAGGAGGACAGCATTAGTCATTGGGGACTCCATAGTTAGGGGGACAGAGAGGAGATGCTGCGGGAACAAGAGAGACTCGCGGTTGGCGTGTTGCCTCCCAGGTGCCAGGGTCTGTAATGTCTCAGATCGTGTTTTCGGGATCCTGAAGGGGGAGGGGGAGCAGCCCCAAGTCGTGGTCCACATAGGCACCAACGACATAGGTAGGAAAAGGGACGGGGATGTAAGGCAGAAATTCAAGCAGCTAGGGTGGAAGCTTAGAGCTAGAACAAACAGAGTTGTTATCTCTGGTTTGTTACCCGTGCCACGTGCTAGCGAGGCAAGGAATAGGAAGAGAGAGCAGTTGAACACATGGCTACAGGGATGGTGCAGGAGGGAGGGATTCAGATACCCGAATAATTGGAGCTCATTCTGGGGTAGGTGGGACCTCTAGAAACGGGACGGTCTGCACCTGAACCAGAGGGGTACCAACATCCTTGGGGGGAAATTACTAATGCTCTTCGGGAGGGTTTAAACTAATTCAGCAGGGGAATGGGAACCTGACTTGTAGCTCCAGTGTACAGGAAGTTGAGAGTAGTGAGATCATGAATAAGATTTCAAGGTCGCAGGAGTGTACCGGCAGGCAGGAAGGTGGTTTGAAGTGTGTCTACTTCAACGCCAGGAGCATCCGGAATAAGATGAGTGAACTTGCAGCATGGGTTGGTACCTGGGACTTTGATGTCGTGGCCATTTCGGAGACATGGATAGAGCAGGGACAGGAATGGTTGTTGCAGGTTCCAGGGTTTAGATGTTTCAGTAAGATCAGGGAAGGTGGTAAAAGAGGGGGAGGTGTGGCATTGTTAGTCAAGGACAGTATTATGGTGGTACGAAGGACGTTTGATGAGGACTCGTCTACTGAGGTAGTATGGGCTGAGGTTAGAAACCGGAAAGGAGAGGTCTCCCTGTTGGGAGTTTTCTATAGGCCTCCGAATAGTCCCAGAGATGTAGAGGAAAGGATAGCAAAGATGATTCTGGACAGGAGCGAAAGGAACAGGGTAGTTGTTATGGGGGACTTTAACTTTCCAAATATTGACTGGAAACACTATAGTTCTAGTACTTTAGATGGGTCAGTTTTTGTCCAGTGTGTGCAGGAGGGTTTCCTGACACAGTATGTAGATAGGCCAACAAGAGGTGATGCCACATTGGATTTGGTACTGGGTAATGAACCAGGCCAGGTGTTAGATTTGGAGGTAGGTGAGCACTTTGGTGATAGTGACCACAATTCGGTTACTTTAGCGATGGAAAGGGATAGGTATATACCGCAGGGCAAGAGTTACAGCTGGGGGAAAGGCAATTATGAGGCGATCAGGCAAGACTTAGGATGCATAGGATGGGGAAGGAAACTGCAGGGGCTGGGCACAATTGGAATGTGGAGCTTGTTCAAGGAACAGCTACTGCGTGTCCTTGATAAGTATGTACCTGTCAGGCAAGGAGGAAGTGGTCGAGCGAGGGAACTGCAGTTTACGAAAGAAGTTGAATCTCTTGTCAAGAGGAAGGAGGCAGCTTATGTAAAGATGAGGTGTGAAGGCTCAGTTAGGGCGCTTGAGAGTTACAAGTTAGCCAGGAAGGACCTAAAGAGAGAGCTAAGAAGAGCCAAGAGGGGACACATGAGAAGTCTTTGGCAGGTAGGTTCAAGGAAAACCCTAAAGCTTTCTATAGGTATGTCAAGAATAAAAGAATGACTAGACTAAGCTGAGGGCCAGTCAAGGACAGTAGTGGGAAGTTGTGCGTGGAGTCCGAAGAGATAGGAGAGGCGCTAAATGAGTATTTTTCATCAGTATTCACACATGAAAAAGACAATGTTGTCAAGGAGAATACTGAGATACAGGCTGTTAGACTAGACAGGATTGAGGTTCATAAGGAGGTGGTGTTAGCAATTCTGGAAAGTGTGAGAATAGATAAGTCCCCTGGGCCGGATGGGATCTATCCTAGGATTCTCTGGGAAGCTAGGGAGGAGAATGCAGAGCCTTTGGCTTTGATCTTTATGTCGTCATTGTCTACAGGAATAGTGCCAGAAGACTGGAGGATAGCAAATGTTGTCCCCTTGTTCAAGAAGGGGAGTAGAGACAACCCTGGTAATTATAGACCAGTGAGCCTTACTTCGGCTGTGGGTAAAGTGTTGGAAAGGATTATAAGATATAGGATTTATAATCATCTAGAAAGGAATAATTTGATTAGGGATAGTCAACACAGTTTTGTGAAGGGTAGGTTGTGCCTCACAAACCTTATTGAGTTCTTTGAGAAGGTGACTAAACAGATGGATGAGGGTTGATGTGCTGTATATGGATTTCAGTAAAGCATTTGATAAGGTTCCCCACGGTAGGCTATTGCAGAAAATACGGAGGCATGGGATTGAGGGTGATTTAGCGGTTTGGATCAGAAATTGGCTAGCTGGAAGAAAACAGAGGGTGGTGGTTGATGGGAAATGTTCATCCTGGAGTTCAGTTACTAGTGGTGTACCACAAGGATCTGTTTTGGGGCCAATGCTGTTTGTCATTTTTATAAATGACCTGGATGAGGGCGTAGAAGGATGGGTTAGTAAATTTGCAGATGACACTAAAGTCGGTGGAGTTGTGGATAGTGTGGAAAGATGTTGCAGGTTACAGAGGGACATAGATAAGCTGCAGAGGTGGCAAATGGAGTTTAATGCAGAAAAGTATGAGGTGATTCACTTTGGAAGGAGTAACAGGAATACAGAGTACAGGGCTAATGGTCAGATTCTTGGTAGTGTGGATGAGCAGAGAGATCTCGGTGTCCATGTGCATAGATCCCTGAAAGTTGCCACCCAGGTTGATAGGGTTGTTAGGAAGGCGTACGGTGTGTTAGGTTTTATTGATAGACGGATTGAGTTTCGGAGCCGTGAGGTCATATTGCAGCTGTACAAAACTCTGGTGCGGCCGCACTTGGAGTATTGCGTACAGTTCTGGTCACCGCATTACAGGAAGGATGTAGAAGCATTGGAAAGGGTGCAGAGGAGATTTACCAGGATGTTGCCTGGTATGGAGGGAAGGTTTTATGAGGAAAGGCTGAGAGTCTTGAGGCTGTTTTCATTAGAGAGAAGAAGGTTAAGAGGTGACTTAATAGAGACATACAAGATGATCAGAGGATAGGATAGGGTGGACAGTGAAAGCCTTTTTCCTTAGATGGTCATGGCTAGCATGAGGGGACATAGCTTTAAATTGATGGGTGATAGATATAGGACAGATGTCAGAGGTAGATTCTTTACTCAGAGAGTAGTAAGGGCATGGAATGCCTTGCCTGCAGCAGTTGTAGACTCACCAACTTTAAGGGCATTTAAATGGCCATTGGATAAACATATGGATGATAATGGAATAGTGTCGGTTAGATGGGCTTCAGATTGGTTTCACAGGTCGGCGCAACATCAAGGGCTGAAGGGCCTGTACTGTGCTGTAATGTTCTATGTTCTAAGCCTTCAATTCTAGGTTTATTAATCAGCTGTTAGGCAAGGGATTTGAACACAGTCTCAATGACACCATTGTCAACTCATAATTGAAGCCCTAGAGTGTGGAAACAGGCCCTTTGGCCCAACAAGTCCAAACTGACCCTCAGAACATCCCACCCAGACCCAACCCCCCTTTTACCCACCTAATCTACTCATCCTGAGCACTACAGGCAGATTAGCATGGCCAATCCACCCTAACCTGCATTCTTTGGACTGGGGGAGGAAACCCATGCAGACACGGTCCGCACAGACAGTCACCCGAGGGTGGAATTGAACCCAGGACCATAGTGCTGTGAGGCAGCAGTGCTAACCACTGAGCCACCAGGGAATAAACAGTTCCCAGCAATCAGCTGCCAAATGAAATCTAATCCAGTGTGATCCAATTAACACAAGTAGAAGAAAACCGAAGTGGAAATCTGAAAATAATAAACAGCCAACATCATCATGAGCTGATCTGATTGCATTTGCTCTGTTAATTCCTAATGGTACAATGAGATCTGGTAAAGTTATGCAACAGGTTGGATTATTTCATTTTCCAACTGAAAACAACTCTCCCAAGGCATAAATAAATTATTTTGGGTTTGAAAAGCGTAATTAATGCCACTGTTGGAAAATCCAGAGTATCAGAAATTCTTAAATGTTGTAGCAAGTTGGAGCTGGGTAATCGGCCCAGGATAGGGTGGGTAAGCACATTTGTCCCAGTCCTGAAAGTTTGCAAAATTCAGCTTTGATATTGTTACAAAGTTGTGTACAATACTCATGAAGTGGAAAGCAGGAGCTAGAATTTGTTTGCAAAACTGATTCGGGGTTTGGCCGGGGAGGGGGGGGGTGGGGGGGGGGGCGGGGGGGGAAGACTGTGCGGTCCCTTTAAGAGATAAAGTGCTTTTCTAAGCTTGGAGATTAACACAGAAAATATTGAAGCAGCTGAAGGGGTACAGCCAGTTCTGAAATTGAAACGTGTATCAATTGGCTGTATGATTGGAAACCTTAGGCTTGTTCTGATGTTTTGGGAACTAGCTAAAATCAGCCAATTAATTTAAACCAAGCACTTAGCCAATTGAATTTAAATTGTTACAGAGATAGTAGGAACTGCCGATGCTGGAGAATCTGAGATAAAACGTTGCGGAGTGGATGAACACAGCAGGCCGAGCTGAAGAAGGGTCTCGACCCGAAACGTCAACATTCCTGCTCCTCTGATGCTGCTCGGCCTGCTGTGTTCATCCAGCTCCACAACGTTTTATCTCTGAATTTAAATTGGATGGCCTTAACAACCTTAAACCAAGGCTATTGTAAGAAAATTGATACATCATCCAAAGTATACGAGGGGGGCTGCCATCTGAGGAATAAACACCTAGCTGTCACAGAAATCTCGAAGCTCTCTGAGAAAGAACCATGTATCCATCAAAAGTACCATGGCACCTCGAGCTAAAAGTCCTCAAGGAAGAATTCACAGGGAAAATACACAACATTGTGGAAGACTCACCCTATTATGGACATTGAGTTCTAAGTTTTAATTTAGTTTTCTTAGAACTTGGATTTATATAAGGGTTTGTGTTTAATGGAACAGCATCCCAGTAGAATTTTGTTAGGGAATAGCTAGTAGTGAGGGGGGAATTATTCGGTTTGTTAGTAGTTCTGTTAATTTGTTCACTGTTAGGGCTAAATAAATAAGTTGTTACTTGTGGCTTATGAAGTGAATATCACAGATTTTCTTTCATTCATTTAACCATTCCTTTTTAACAGATTAGGCAAGGGGAAGGTGAGCCTCTCTGGCTGTTTCGGGTTTAATTATTAGAAGGGGACCTCTACTCCCGCTGTAACAGATTGGGAGCTTGCGTTTCAATTTTAATAATCAGAGGACCTCAACTCCCCCCTTTATAATATGCTTTATATGTCTGAACAAAAACACTGAACAGATTAAGACCCTTTCCTCTAGAGGAGAGTTTGAGATAACCCAACAGATACTTTAAAATCACGGAGGTGTTTGATAGAGTAGACAGGTAGACAAGGACAAGGCAGACTCCAAAATTAGGAGTGATTTCTAAAGCAATTTGTTCATGGGGTGTGAACATTATTGAGTGGGCCGTCATTTATTGCCCATTCCCTAACCACTCTTAAAATGGTGGTGGTGAGCTGCGTTTGTGAACCTCTGCAACCCTTAGGGTGGAGGTACACCCACACTGCTGTGTGAGAAATACCAGGATTTTGACCCCATGACACTGAAGGAATGGCAATTTATTTACAAGACAGGATGATGTGCAACGGAGGCAATGGCCTAGTGGCATTACCGCTGGACTTTTAATCCAGAGATCTGGATAACATTCTGGAGACCCAAGTTCGAATCCTGACACGGCAGATGGTGGAATTTGAATTTGAATTTGAATTCAATAAATATCTAGGATTAGGAATCTAACGAGGACCGTGAATCTGTTGCCGATTGTCAGGAAAAACCTACCTGATTCACTAATGCCCTTTAGGGAAGGAAACTTCCATCCTTACCTGGTCTGGCCTACAAGCAACTCCAGACCCACAGCAAAGTGGTTGACTCTGGGCAATAAGGGATGGACAATAAATGCTGCCCTAGCCAGCGATGTCCTCATCCTATTAATGAATAATCAAAAAATCTTTCTCCAGAATTTGCTGCCAACCAGAGTTGTTGAGATGGATAACATCAACACTTTTATAAGGAAAGCAATTGAAGAATCATTAATAAAGAGGAGATTGGGGCTGATGGCACCGATGGTGGCATTTAGGAGCAGAGTCGCATGAAGAATATAAAGACACAGGCTGAATGGCCTGTTTCTGCACTGCAAAGAGAAAATGTTATGTAGAAGTTAAGGTTTCTGTGGATGGACACTATTTTTACCCCGTCACTTTATCAGCAAATAAATTCTAAATCAAATGACATTTCCTTTCATATTGGCACTTCTGGATTTTTGCACATTTGCTGTTCATATCAGCAACCATGATGATGAGAAATCTAACCAACACATTCATTCTTTTCAGAATTACCTGTAGCTCCCACTTCAATCAAACCTTCAAAACTGATGTACAGTGTAAATGCAGAATGAAGGATATTATTAACTTGGAGAGGGTTGCAGATCGGATTTACAAAGATGTTGCTGGGAATGGAGGATTTGAATGATAAGGAGAAGCTGGGATTTTCTTCACAGGAGCGTAGGAGGCTGAGGGATGACTTCAGAGATTTATAAAATCATGGGGGGGCACAGAGAAGGTGAATAGCAAAGGTCTTTTCCCCAGGGTAGGAGTGTCCAAAACTAGAGGGCGTAGGTTCAAGGTGAGAGGGGCATGATTTAAAAGGGATCTAAGGGGCAACTTCTTCACAGAGGGTGATGCGAATATGGAACGAGCTGCCAAATGAAATGGTGGAGGCTGGTACAATTACAACACTTAAAAGGCATCTGGATGGGTACATAAATAGGAAGGGTTTAGAGGGATATGGGCCAAACACAGGCAAATGGGACTAGATTAGTTGGGGAAACCCAGTCAGTGTGGACAAGATGGACCAAAGGGTCTGTGTCAATGCCATACGGCTCTGTGAATGATGGGAATTCCAATTCTCAAATTTCCTACTACACTCACAATGACTTCTTACTCACACTGTACACCTATCTCCACAAAGGGTGCATTTGTAGATAAGATAGTGAAGGGTTGAGGAAAATATTTAGAGGTGAGAACGGAAAATTAATTTGAACAATTTTATAAAGCTGTCAAAACCCAGTGTTGGAATGTACTAGAACACTTTTGAAAGACAGCACACAGACCTAATATGCATTCTTCTAGATTGCATTATCCCACAACTCCATGAAATTATACTTTTGCTGATTATGTCAAGTGAATCTTAGCGCTGAGAATAGGAAGCAGTTGGGCTTGTCTTCCTAGTCCACAGATTCCTGCTGGGACATGGTGCACAGCTAGACGCTTGGAAGAAGAATCAGAACCAAAATTGATGGCCACCGCAGTTGAACAGCTTGTAAGCAGCAGGCATGTGTGTGACTGCCCAAGTAATAAGTTATGACTTGCAGATGATGAATAATTGTGAAAAGACTTCAGGCTTCCAGATCTAAGGGGAACATTGCAGATGAAGGTCTGCATAAAAAGGCCTGCTATCTATAAGGATCGGATATAGTACAGTTGATTCTTACACTACACATCACCTGAAATCAAAGTAATGTTATCTTCCTTTCATTATAGATAAATATCTCTGCACTGTTACAGCAGCTGTTTGTACAAGCTAGCCTCCCAATTCAGTTAGTTGTAATCTGTTTCCCAACATGAAGAGGTTTGATGACCACACAAGCAAACTGAGCAACATGCAAATGCACAAAACTGCACGAGCTCTCAAATGCTTCGATGGCCTCAACCCCTTCCTAGCTTTGTAACCTGGCCCATCCCTACAATTCACTGCAATGTAAATTCTTCCAATCTGACATCCATGCACCCCCAAGTATTTTTGGGTAACCATTAACATCACCCGAACTCCATCATTTTCTCTAAACCCATTCCTGCCCTCTTTCTATCTAGCCCCTCCTTGGAAGGAAGCCCTTAAAACAGAGCTCCCTGAAGTTGGGGTAGGGATGCTAAGGCTGCACTAATTGCCCATGGAGCTCTAGCTGCTTCATAACAGCTGCCCTCTGATTTTTACACTTTACCCCTCAGTGAAAGCTGGCATGGCAAGGTGATGTCAATTTGCAAACAGAGAAGAGTTAATAGAATCCCTACAGCATGGAAAGAGGCCAGTGAGTCGACACCAACACTCCGAAGAACATCTCACCCACAGTCTCTGTAGGTGACCCTCTCCCTCTAACACTACATTTCCCATGGCTAACCCACATAACCTACACAGCCCTGCACACTCTGGGCAATTTAGCATGGCCAATCCACCGAACCTGCACATCTTTGGACTTTAGGAAGAAACCAGAGCACAGAGATGGGGAGAACATGCAAACTCAAACATGCAAAACAGATAGTCAAAGGCTGGAATCGAACCCAGGTCGCTGGCGCTGTGAGGCAGGAGGGCTAACTACTGAACCACCTCATTGTGCCATGTACAAAGGCAGAATGTGATATTTTGTTTAGTAACACACCTATGAAACAACTTGGGTCATTTCACTATGGATTAACAGCATTTTGTAAATATAAGCTGCATTTAACCAAGGTATGCAGAATCTTCAAAAGATAATGTGGGATCTTTAATTTTCATATCCAGAATTATTCTGAAAAGATTATTCATAAGATGAGAACATCACTGGCTAACTCAGCATTTATTGCCCATCCTTTCACAGAACTGAATCTTTTTTAACCCAATCACTTGTGCTATTTTTTTTCAGAAACTTAGTCACCCTAACCAATCCCATTAAAACTAGGCACAAATAGGTATTATTGTCTACAAGGTGACAAGAGAGGTTAAAATTGTTTGAGGTAGTAGGAACTGCAGATGCTGGAGAATCTGAGATAACAAGGTGTAGAGCTGGATGAACACAGCAGGCCAAGCAGCATCAGAGAAGCAGAAAGGCTGACGTTTCGGGCCTAGACCCTCCTTCAGAAAACTGAAGAAGGGTCTAGGCCCG
>JAHRHZ010000008.1:4273421-4373720 GCA_024137785.1 Ginglymostoma cirratum | reverse complement strand
TGCTTGGCCTGCTGTCTTCATCCAGCTCTACACCTTGTTATCTCTTATTTTTGACAAGAGGGGTCTTGTGGCACAGTGGCAGTGTCCCAGCCTCTGAACCAGGAGACCTGGGTTCAAATCCTACTTGCTCCAGAATTGAGTCATACTATCTCTGATGAGTTAGATCAGAAAGATTGGATTAGATCAGATTAGAAAATATCTGTATAAGGCGACATGGGTTAGGTTTTGTCAAGAGTACCCATGCAGTGGTACAAAGAGAACTAAAGTTTGAGAAGGCACGAGCATAGCAAGTATGGAATCTACAGTTAGCACACGAGATTTTAAGGTTATTTTGACTGAAGAGAAGGTACAGGATAGTTAGAGGTGGTTAAATTAGTTAAATGTTCCAATATACAAACAGGGCGAGACTATTTCCTTGATTTGATCTTATCAACACACCCTTCCTGTACCAAAGCTTGAAACCCTACACAGAGGAACTAATACTTGTATCAATTTCAGAAACTCGCTTACAAATTTAATCACCCATCAAGCCAATTTCAGAACTGGCAAACACCACCATGCCCAGTTAGGACAACACGACTTCTTTTGTTGCCACGACATGACAGACAGAAAAGGTTAATACTGCAGCACTTTTTCTTTTTGTTTCTGATTGCCAGCATCTGCAGTTCTTCAGCTTTTATTTAGAAAGGATAATAATGTGGTCTATTGCTTACATTGTTTGGGCTCTCACTATAAAGAATGAAATCTGTGTAATTTAGCATCTGCAATAGAGGATTGTTATACAAGTTTGCAATTTTAATTTAATATTCCTTTTAACTCCCCACCTCCTCCTTACGTAGTCAATTTGACTGTTTTTGTTGTTACATGTTTTTGACCTCAATAGCGAGCGTATGCGTATTTTACAATGCAAGTCAAAAACTGTACATCAGGCTTAGTGTTACAAATGTGTCGTAGAATGAAATACCATTACCAAAGGCCATAAAATTGAAATGGACAAAATGTTAGGTGGTTAAAAATGTGAGGAAATCTTTACGGAGACATTGTATCAAAGGGTCCACTTGAAGTGGAGAAAGACTCGATACACGAGTTAGTACAAACATGATGGACCAAATGGCCCCATTGCAGCAGTAAACCTCTAAGTTGCAACACGAAAGAAAGAGACAAGATCAAAAATGAATTATGGATTTTATTATGTGAAATGAGTACTTCTGTGAGAAATAGCAGTGTAATCGACAAGGATTAAGATGGGGGGGGGGCAAGCAGGCGTAGATTCAGGCAGACAAACTAAGGAGTCGATCAGAACTCCAATCAATATTGATTCAGGATTGCCATTCCTCAGATTGTCCTACAGCCTCTGAGAGTTTAAGGAAAATCTGCCTGCCCTTCCTGCAAACAATATCCAGGAGGAAAAGCATAATTTTTGGAGAATATAAACAGTGGTTTAAATACTATTGAGTCATTCCAATCAAGTTGGGTCTGGGGGTAGGAAAGACTCTTTGATTGGACAGTGGGAGGCAAACAGACAGGCAGGTGATTAAACCTTCAGGAACAGCTCACCATCGATGACCCTAGCACTGAAATTCCAGTTAGTCTTTGGAACCCAAACCTACAGCATATTATGGCTACATTCCAAATACAACTCCACCACCACCATCGTGTGATAGAGGCAAGAACTGCAGTTTGGTTTATGAAGGTGGCTGAAGAAGAGTGTTTCAAAGGAGTTTAAGATGCTTCTCCAACGGAGAAATTTGCAAAAGCAGCGTCAAACACTGCTGAGGCTGATAGTGGTTTGGAGGTGGGCCTGGAGGAGTGTTGAGACTGTCCAATTAGCCCAGATAGTGTCAGGTTCTGCAGCAAGGTTATTGCCGATGCATCCCAGCATAGCAGAATTGTACAGCACAGGAAGAGGCCATTCAGCCCTAACTATATACCAACATTTTGAATGATCCAATTAGTCCCATTCATCGTTTTTCCACACAGCTGCCGTTCTCTTCCCCTTCCCTCCTCTCCAATCAAATACCTACATTCAAAAAAACTTCTCCCTCCCCTTAAAATTTCTCCCTTCGACTCAAAGCTGACTCCTTACTGGGCTCTGATCCACAGGTTGCTCCAAGTCCTCACTGTTAAAGGCATTTGTTCACAATGCACCAGAGTGTAGATACATCAACTGTGACATGCAGCGCTGCTGAAATTAGCATTTCTGTCATTGATGTAGGGGTCATTGCCAACCCCCAATGCCCTTGAACCCAGTGGCTTTGCTGGAGCATTTCAAAGGGCAGTTAGGAGTCAGCAGTAGTGCTATGAGACTGGAGTCACATGTAGGCCAGAACAAGTAAGGACAGCAGATTTCGTAAAGGATGTTAGTGAAACATTGATTTTTTTTTTTTACAAGAGGCGAGAATCATGGTGAACAAGACTCAGACTAGTTTTCAATCCAGATTTTAAAAAATGAATTGAACTGATATTCTACCAGCTGTCATGGCTGGATTTGAACTTGGGTCCTCAGAGTATTTGCACGAATCTCTGGATCGCTAGTCCAGTGCTGCATTACTGGCTCATTGTCTCAATAATACTCACAATAACGTAAGTTTCAGAATCTTGGGGGCAAGGGTGATAGGGTAGGTTACAGAGCATAATTTGGAGCACTGTGACAGAATGAAGGAAGATAGGTAAACATTAAATTCAACAGAACAAAGTGGATCACTATGGTTGGAAATACAAAGAGGCCATTCATTGCTCGGAATCTAAGGAATTAAATAGGTCAGAGCAAGACAAGTACATCAAACATTTAACGCAATTGATCTGCACGTGGGAGAGCATAGAGCAGGCAGCACGATGATCGAAGAATTTAGCAGGAACTTGCCTGTGGAAAACATATGGAACTCTGCCACGCATGAGTGACTGAAGGAGACAAGGGATCCTGTAAAGGGAAGGTTTGACATGCGTAGGTGAGAGAAGGGAAGAGAGCGAGTGGTAAGAGACTCATGTCGACATAAACACATGTATACCAGCATTTGACATCTTTCACCTTCCCAGCAGAAACTCACTGACAGTAAGCGGCCCCCAATTATTTGGCAGGGAGACTGGGTGTTTGGGGGGGGGGGGGGGGGGAACAGCGAGCGAGAGAGCAAAAAAGGGTTGGACAGATGAGCAGACAGTCAATTGAGCTTCCAGCAGAGATGTAGAATCACCAGGACAACAGAATGGCCTGCTCCATAAACAGCACCTCTACCAGAGGGGATTCAGATCAGTTAATGTCTCATGCAAGAGACAACTCCTCTGAGTGCGCACTGGGTCATTGACCTACATTGTGAGAAATATCACAGCCATCTCATTCAGAAACAAACACTGCGCCAAGGTCCAGTGATTTTAACACTCTCACAGGATGGTGACTATGTATTGGAAGTTGAGTCATTGTTATTTCCCTTCCCTTCTCTTTAACCCAGTGGAGTGACATGATCAAATCCACTCTCCCCTGACAGAAAACCGAACTGATCTGCTCCACCTGCCAATAGCAGCACACCCCCATAAAACCTTTAAATAAAAGTGGATGGGGACAGTTAACAACTTGACAACACTGAAGATTGTAATTAAATCAGAGGAAGTCTGAATAACACAAACACGATGTTTCTTTAAAAAAGGTTTTTTAAAAAGTTCAACACAAAACAGTGTTTACAGACAGTTAAAAAAGATAAAAAGATAAAGAGAAAAGCAAGCAGTAAAATTCATTCATTATGTCTGCTTTCTCTCTCTGCACCCCTTCCTTTTCCTTGTTAATGGCTGATCATGAGGATACAGTCACTACAATTTGAAAAGGAAGGAAGATCCAAATACATTCCTCCAAATGGTTCCCAATAAATGTTTACACCTCAGAGTTGGAATATACACATTCACAGTGGCATTAAAAGGGGAAAGAATTTGTACAAAGTTCTGGCACACCAGTCTAATGTGAGGGCCTCCGCTCCTGTACGGGAAAGTGATTGGTTACCGCTTCAGTTCAGAATTCTGAATTTTTCGCAAAGTGCTCACGTACAGCAACAGACTGATTATCACTCAGGCACCAACGTTTTTCACTACCCTAGAATTTTTTTAAACACAAAGTCGCAGCAATATTAGCGGAACTCATAGTAGACACAGATTAACATTGGACACATTGGCTGGTAGGTATGGCTCTGCAAAGTCACCTACACATCATCCAGCAACATTCTATCATAAGGGTGAGGCTTCATGTCACGGCATTGAAATAAACAAGGAGCACTCAATGGTCTCCCACTTGCCTTGCTACAGTGCTGAGTGTCGGCTCTCACTCGGGTCAGCTATCAGCCCTGGGTTTTTATATCCCAGAGGGTGAGCTGTGGGTGCCAGCATACTGTCTGACTTTATCAACAATCCAAGCCAATTCTGCAATGGATGGTTTCACTTCCCACAAAATGGCCAACACAGCCACAAAGGAGCAGAATCTGTGACAGATCCTACCCATGCCAACACCGAGATCCATTACAGTTAGGCAGAGCTGAGCTTAACTTTGTAGCAAGTGTCAATCTTGAGCCCTTAATGATCAAGATGGCACACACAGACATCAAACCACTGGGCAATGGGCTCTCGGAGCAAATCTCTGCCAACTCTCCACAGGCAGGACTACAGGGTGATCGTGTGAGCCAAGAAGATATGCCCAAGTTTGGTGCGGTTCTGCAGTACTTCAGGAGGTTGTAGATAATTTGGGCTCATTATCCAGGCAAATGCCGGCTCCATACCCCAACTGCAGCTCCCCGCACCACCCCTTAAAAAAAACAAATATACAACATGTAACTGCAAAGGAAGGGAGTTTGATGAAGAGAGTGCAAAGTAAATGAAAAGGCAAAACATGAACAGAACAAAAAAACACTTCCCAGCGGATCCTTGACTTGACCAGCAGATTCCTGTGGCCTGTAATCCCCACTGCCTCCTCAATGCAGGTGTTCTGATTTCTTCCCAACCCCATTCTCCCCATTAGTTACCCAACCAGAGGATGCTGTAGCCTCTCTTGCCGCTATTGTCATTTCTCTGCCATGGTGGGTTGGAACACACATTCCCTGGTAGATGTTTTGTCTCCCACCTCTCTCCAGAGGCGGAGAGCAGGATTGCTACACAAGTTCATTCTGATTGTATACCCTGTAGGGGCACAGTGAAGGTGCCAGTCACTCACTCCGTCAACAGCTTATAATTTGTCTAAAATCCCAAACTAACACTGCATAGAAAACCAAAGGGATATTAATCAGTCACTGATCAGCTCCGAGTGGGTACAGGGTGCAAGGATTGGATGTGTACACACATGGGTGTGCAGCTCAGTTTTCAACAACACCATGATTATCTAAGCACAAATTTCAGTCAGAGAACCTTAGGCACACGATGTAACTAGGCTATTCAACCCTAACAAGGTGCCCTCCATGAGACATTAAACCAAGTATTCCCTGCAAGTAACCATGAAGGACTGTTTACTATAACCCCATTTTAACAGCTAGTGATTTGTCACATGGAAATTTCCAGAAATAAAAAACAGGTTCCTATGTAGAACTATGGTACGGTGTAGCGAAAGGCAAGTTATTTGCTACAAGCATCGAGAACAGGCACTTCAGTGTCCGTCTCAATCAATACAGCCAGCCTGGGACTGCCTATGGAATCAGAGGAGGCCCATTTGAGAATATCAGCCAGTACCTGAAACACTACCTATCAAACTGTGTAAAATTAAATCCATGATATGCTTTGAAAACAGTCAACATTCAGTCACTACTCCCACCCCCTCCAATCCCATGTAAAGGCCAATGTAGCATCAACTATCTATTCAGAAGCCTGGGACTAAACCCGATACTCTCCTGGTCTGGATTAATTCTGGTGCATTTACCCACAAGATCACTGTGGGCATCAGAACCCATTGCTCAAGTAGATCCATACTGTACTCTTCTACCATTTTTGTAGATTAACTGCCTGGAAACACCTCAAGGCGATTTACACCTCCCCAGTCCAAATTCCACTGATTCTGCCTTTTTAACTGCTGCTGCTTTTAGAGGAAACACACTCAGAGCGTGATTATAGCTGGACCACTCACCACCAACTCTAAGGGCACAGGGAAGTGTTAATATTTCAGTAGCTCCTCTGCCTGTTCTAAATGCAGGCAGGTGAGCACAGCAAATCAACAATGCTTCAAAATACTCCAACCGATCAATACTGTGTCACAAAACCATCCCCTGAACAGGCAGTCAATAACAAATACGTTAAACAGTGAATAATTAACAAGTGCCTAGCTCCACCATAACTTAACTTAGTTAATCTATGTCAATTCTTAGACCATGATCAAATAAATGTACAAAACATATAAGCTATCATCTCTCTGGATTTATATCCTACCTCTGACAGATTTGAGAACATTGGACTTGATGAGGATCCACAATGTCTCCTCACTGTCCAGATTCTCCTGTCTCTCTCGGGGCGCAGTGTGGAATTGGGATCTACAGACTGATGTCCAATAGGTCTACGCATGGCTTTAGTTCTCTCACGGGATGTTGGACGCACTGGAAAGCACATTTGTTGCCCGTTCCCTAATTGCTCTTGAACTTAAATTTTTTGCCTGGCCATTTCAGACGTCAGTTTTCTTTAAACGAGGCGGTGTGGGCTTTGCTGGCATTTATTGCCCATTCCTAATTATCTTTGTGAAAGTGATGATGAGTTGCCTTCCTGTGCTGCTACAGCTCAGTTAGCGAAGACAGACAGGATTTTGACCCAGTGACAGTGAAAGGTCCGCAGTATACTTCCGAGTCGGAATGGTGAAAGGCTTTGGGGAGAACGTACAGAAGGTAGCAGTATCAGCTACTCTTGTCCTTTGAGATGGAAATGATCGTGAGTTTGGAAGGTGCTGTCTGAGCAGCTTCAGTGAAATTCTGCAGTGCGTACCCATGGAGCAGTTGGGACTTGAACTGGGACCTCCTGGCCCAGAGGCAGGAGCACGACAACTGTGTCACAAGACCTTAGCTTAACCTTTAATGCACTAGCAGTAAAGGCTATGAACCCTACTGTTGACATCACTGGACAGGCAAAATATCCCAAGGCGCTTTGCAGGAACAGTTTGCAAAGATACTGACCAACATGAAAGAGATATTAGGACAACAGAAAAAGTTTGGCCAAAGAAGTAGGTTTTAAAGACTGCCTCAAAAGGAGGGAGGACAGGAAGAAATTTTAGGGAGGGAGTCCAGAAGTCTGGATTCAGGTAGGTAAAGGCACAGCCACCAAAGATGCAGAGAAGAAAATCAGGTTCGCACAGGAATGAACACTGGCATTCTAACTCTGCAACACAACTGCATTTCACATTCAAATTCACATTCAAATGTAAGCATTAAGTCACAGACAGGAGTTAGGGATGCATGAACACGTGGTTGGGGATGGGTGGAGAGAATGGAAGCAGAAAGACACACATGTAAGGACAGTGTAGAATGTATCTAAATTAGTACATCCCCATCCTGCATATCTACATAGTGTCTTCCTTAGGCTAACGGGCAGGACATAAAACATGAGGAAAGCACCAAAATTCCCCACACTACCCTGGGGAACACGAGTGCTTTCTGCTTCATGTTCAGAGCCAATACCACTTGACCACAGCTTACCCGTTCCAAAGGCCTTCAGAGCCAACACAGAGCTTCACTCCTGTTCGTGTTTCATTTAAATCCTGGATCCCAGGAATCAACAGCTGACTCGACTATCAGGGACAGCTTTCCCGTCATGCAATGGATATGGGCTTGGATTGTCTCAGATTGCAACATGACTTTTTTGTTTGTTCCTCAGGCAGCTAAAAAAAACACCCAGCGATAACAAGAAGTCCCTGGTTCCCAACGAAAAACTTCACAAAACCTACATCAGATTTATGGTTGTAGATCATGCCAGTGAAGGCACCAAATATTGCATATTTTCCATGAACTCCAAACACTTCAAAATTTAAAAACATTCAGCGCTGATACTGAGTTGCTGTAATTTTGATTGGTACCACTAAAGGTTGCAGATCATGAATGGACAACTGAATCAATACAAATTTGCTTTGTATTACTTCTGGGTACCTGACTGGATTAATGGGCATTAATAGGATTCAACATTTAAAAATCAATGGACTACCAATACCCAACAAACACAAAACATGAATAGGATTGCTGCTATCATTGATGTAGCACAGGGAGCAATATTCAGCATCTGCAGAGAGAGAAGCAGAGTTAACATTTCAAGATGAATTTGATTATTCTTCAGAACTGAAGCGTCATAACTGACTCAAAATGTTAATTCTGTTTCTGTCTTCAGAGAAGCTGCCAGATCTGCTGAGTTTCATCAGCACTTTCTGCTTGCATTTCAGATTTCCAGCATCTCCAGTAATTTGCATTCACTACTTGGTGTGGAATGGGTTGGAGATTCTTTGGTTCATGGGAGGATTTGGCTGTGGGCGAGGGATGTCAGGCAGCAGCAAGGCAGATTGGAACTCTCGACCCTCCGTTATTCCCTAACGGCTCAGAGCACTGCATTCCCAAGGGTTCCTACTGCCATAGAACATAGTGAAGATTATTTGTTTCTGTGGAGATTGGTCACTTGGCCATTGGCGTCAATAAGGAGAAAGCATTGTGATAAAAAATGACTCAAAGCGTCTTGATATTAAAAATGTCTTTTGCCTTGCGTAGATCAGAAACAAGGATTTTTCAGGCAAACAGGCTGAAAACCTTTAGTCTTCGAGAGCTGGCCTTTGCAGCACTAAATTCTTTCCGACAGTGTGCACAAGAAATTTGATGAGAAAACACTATGTAGTGCACCATAACAACTGAGCTCTTGTTCAGGGGATGTTGAGAATTTAACATTTAGCCCTAATTACTGGTGTATTGCATCTTTCAGTGCAAGAATCATTCCCGACATTGTGAAGGTTTTAGAGACGGGTGACATTAGGAACTTTCAACAGTAATTCAAATTCCTCCTGCTCCAATTGACCCACTGACAACGTTGAGAAAAAGATCCTCTGTGTCTCAGTTAGGATGAATAACTGAACTTGTCAACACATGACATCCCACCTCACAATGATCATTGCCTAAATTTGTCCTATTTCAGACAGAATTCCTCTTGCATTCAGCAAAGCAAGAGGAGCCTTGAACAGTACAACTGTTCCTTCGCGCAACCTCTACCACAAAACAACAGCCCAGCCAAGGCAAGAGGCTTGCCAATGCAGTCAGTGCGTGAGGGAACTGATGAGGAAAACAATAAAAAAAAAAAAAACTGGTGACCAAAACAGCAACACCCAATCACTTTTCCTCAGGCTACATAATGGCCACAGTAACTTCAACTTTGGCTATTGTAATGATTATGTCGGCCGCTAGTTTGTAATATTGTTTATAACCACAAGGTCTGCAGTGAGAATGAGCGGGTGTGTACTAGGTCTAAAAAAAAAAAAATCACAGCAATGTTGACAGCAATGACTGATCTAACTAGACTTAAAAACCAGGCATTCTATTTCACACAATCAATTTTCATCTCTCCGTCACCATCTCCAACTCTCCAAAGGCTCTTGTTCTATTAATCTCCTTCAGCTTAGTGCCTATGTCCAGAAGACATACTTCCAAACACTTCTCCAGCCCCAAACCTAATGCTATCCATTGTCAGCCAGGAGAAACAACTGGTGAGAAAGGGAAATGCATTAGCTTGGCCATGGGCTTGCAGGCAAATGTTTCATGTGCAGCTGACAAGATTGTATCGTTTGATGCTCATAACCAAGGCTTGAAGTGACAAATAAGGCTTTTACACTAGTGCTACACTAGTCAGCGATGCAACCTATACGCAGATATGATTAAACTGCACATTTGACATTGTGCAATTGTTTTACATTCTAGATGATTGTAACTTTACAGTTGTAAAAGAAATCCTTGTATGAGCTGGCAAGATACAAGCTTCCTGCTGCAGTTATCTGTTTCACTTGTGAGAAATACTACACTGAAGTGACAATGACATTCAAATGATTGCCCTGTTCAACATTTAACCCCCTGACCAAGATCCCGTCCACATTGAAAGACAAGGGGAGCAGGTGATAGAGGAACTTCCCACACAGGCAGCACTTCTTCAGTCAATGAGGGAATGAAATCTGTGCAGACAACCTCTGCTCCTCCCTAACTCTGCAACCAAAAGACACAGCGAACGGGTACCCGACTCCAAGACCCAAGTTTGGCAGTGGACAGTTATTTATTGGTCATGCCCTGTCTGCAATGGACGGTGCATTCGGGTGGCACCATGGCATGGAGGGTTGATCTGTCGTCAACACTGCAAAAACCAGGACAGCAGGCTCATGCCACCTCCTTTGCACAACTCAGGGACTTGGTGGATTCGATTGTCGGTAGGTCAATGTTTCACATCGACAAACAGGATACATCCTAACCCGTTTCATTTTGTATTTTGGACTCTGCATTTTAGAAACTGATAGGGAACCTGCAGCTGATGTCGGGGTGTGCACAAGAGCTCAAGCACCTAAATCCAATGAAACAGTTCGACTCAAGAATGAATGGCACAATGATAATGAGGAGCTGCCCCCGGGGATGAATTCCACCTCCCGCCTCAGAATAAAACAGATAATGCCAGGTTCCTGAACATGAAGGGAACTATTTCGTTACAAGTGGTGATACTGCAGTTACATCTGAGCCACTCAAACACAGGTCTTGTTTTGCAAAATTAAAGAGAATGCGTGGAGGACCAAGGTATCTGTCCCAGATGCAGGCAACAACCTTCAGACTTGTCCTGAACAGGTTGTGGTTGGGATGGAAGGGAGCAGGGAGGGGTCAGTTAATTTTGATACCTGCTCAGTTAGTGTACCCTTGGGTTTTGGTTTTAATTTATTTTTTTTTCCTTTTAAAAACATTCCCGCCCTCCCCAGTCAGTGCAAAAAGACAACCTTGGCAACGTAGAAATCAAATAATGGGTGGGTGCTGAGAGTGTGATCCTGCTTCATGAGGACCAGGCTCTGAAACCTCGTGAACATCAAAGAAACCCACGCTGCCCAGGTCAGTCAGCGAGCAGGTTCATCTTCAAGTTGGGAATCTCATCCAGTTGTAGATTCCCAGCAGTGGTGGTTGGGCCCAGAGTTGAGTCAGGAGCTCCAGCCCATTCTTGCCTGCGACTTTGGAACAGAGAAAAATCCTCTGAATGTTTCACCAAGGGTCCTGCATTCCCAGCGCACATGTATCTCCCGGTCAAGTAAAGTGACAGTGAAAAGCGCACACTGAAAATGAACCTCATCAGGTTCCGTGCACCGAAGATCCACATTGACCAGGGGATTTTTGCAAATGCTCACCCTCAATGTTTTGGCTGCTTGATGTTAATCCCAGTGCAGCTGCAGGTCTTGGCTGTCTAAAAAGTCAGTAGAAAAGACACTGGGCGTTGCGGAGCTCAAAGGAGGAAGACCCACAGAGGTGCTGCCCATAGTCAGGTCCAGCCACTCCATGTTGTCCAAGTTAGTGTCAGTGAGGTCCAGAGCCAGGCTGGTGCTGTCTGCAGTGAAGTGCATATCTGAAGTGTCCATGGGTGAATGAGGATGCTCGAGAATACTGGAGCTGCTCAGCATTTGGTTGTGTAGGTCATCGATGAGGGACAGGGGTTCCGTCCCGTCATTATCCACTGATAACAGCGGCACGCCGGTGGTGCTCACGAGGAAGTCCTCAAGCTGGTTCTCGCGATCGATGGACTGACTGTCGTTGATGGGTTCCAGCAGCAACTGAGGTGACGGTAGCTGTGCTTTTACCACCGGGGGTGGAGAGACAGCGAGTGTGGGTGAAACGTTCTGTGGAGACGGCGTGTTTAAAGATGTGGAGACATCCTTGGCATTGAGTGAAATTTCTGTCAAACAAAGACAACAATCAATCACTTCTCAGTCCCTGACATGGTGATTTGGATGGGTCAGTCTCAGTCAGCCAATACATTGATTTTCTCCAAAAACTCAGAGGGCGGGGGTTCAGGCAGCTGTGGTACAACCTATTTCGGGCACTGTAGGTCTCAAGCTAAAACCACACCACTGCTCATGATTCACTGACAAACAGCCAGAAAGGATCAGAGTTGGCCATGAGTGGCACATGGCAGTCACCATCTGGGCTCATACTAGCAGCATTTTTATGTAAATGTAGCAGCAGAAATTTGGAGAACATTTATTCTTGGAAGGCAAGCAGCTATGTAGGATGGGGAGCACAGCAATCTGGGAAATAGTGACTAACTGTTAAAACTAGCAACTCAAGTTAGTCAGGCCAAAAGGAACACAAGCCCAGGAATTGGGGCTTTTATTCTAGAGGAACAGAATAGGAAGTAATGGCCAATTTATACAGAAATTTGTTTAGGCCACACTCGAAGTGAGCCAGAGAGCTTTAAAAGGACGACACGCATAACACTACTGCCTCATTGGTGTAAACTTCTTTCAGCATGTTTGAGATTCTTGGGGACTGGTAGAGTTTTCAACCCACAAGGGGCCAAGAGCATAAACTGTAACAACTCGCATTTATACAGCTTCTTTCTCACAGCAAAATAGCCCAAGGTCCTTCCTCGGACACATTCTCGGAGCCTGTCAGAATATAGGAGGGTGGGGGATAAGAAGCCTGGTCAAAGAGGGACATTTTAAAGAATGCTTTAAAAAGGAACCGCAGTCAGGAGATGGACAGACTTAGAGTTCAAATTCCCGAACGGGGATCCGAGGTTAAACCAGCATTGTGGCCCAGCTCAACGATCGGGTGTGGGGAGGGTCAGTGACTTGACCATTCCACAAATGTCCCCTCAACTATCTGAGGCACCATAAAAAGACAGCTATGTGGGATCACACAGGCAACAATCACAAACAGTTCGGCTTTAAAGGTTTTCGCAAAACAAAAAAGTAGACAGCATGAGCTTACCTCCACTTTCAATGAGGATGTCAAACAAATCATCCATTTGTTGGCTTCTGGAGTTTTCCTGAGGACAGTAAAAAACAGTGGAGTCATCACCGGGTGCAAACTAAGAACAAAAAGAGCCAAAGGAGGTGAAATGTGAGAACTCCCGAGCAAGCCGCCACAGGGGTCATGGTGTTCAGTAGCCAACCCAGTCACCTAGTGAGAGCAATGAGCCTGAAACACTGATAGGACTAAGCTGCCAGTGTGGCAAGAACAACTGTCCTGTTTCAAGTTGGGATTCAGAGAGGCCTATAAGTAATTAGATATGATCTGAGATAACAAGGTGTGGAACTGGATGAACACAGCAGGCCAAGCAACATCAAATGAGCAGGAAAGCTGACTTTTCGGGTCTGGACCCACCTTCAGAAAATGAGGAAGGGTCCAGATCCGAAAAGTCAGCTTTCCTGCTCGACCTGTTGTGTTCGTCCAGCTCTACACCTTGTTATCTCAGATTCTCCAGCATTTGCAGTTCCTACTATCTCCTGGATAATGATGTATAGCACTAAATTACTCCACCCTTACAAGGAGAAAAACTGCAGTTTCAGAAACAAAGGTTGGACCGGACCAGACCAGCACCAAGCACCAATCACCAATCACCAATCACCAGGGTCCCATCAATAGTTAGATCAAGCGCTGAAGTCCAATGCTGAATTCCAGAAATTTCTACACTCAGTATGTGTAGCATGACTTGCTGGAGCTCTACACACTTCCTAGAGATAGAAATAACACCAATCTCTGAACAGAATGAAAATTACTGACTTGTCCATTCTATTAGGCACAAAGTTGACACAATGCCACACAGACATACCCTGACATTTGGCTCCATCTTGACGAAGACAGTGCGCTCCCCTGATTTTTGTGGGACTTCACTTCCTATTTTCCATCACTCTGAACAGCTACCCTGTAACTTCAGCTTTCTGCCTTTTGCCTGGTTCCAAGTAGCTATCCGTTCTCACTGCCAACTGACTTTACATGCTTGTAACTTATTCATTGGTATGTTACATGGAACCTGACCAAAGGCTTTATGAGAAATCCAAATAGATGAACTCTATTGCATTACACTTAACTATTGTTAACTCTTCAAAGAACTCTGAGGGTTGGCCAAGTAACCTTTTGCAAATCCTCTTGAACATTCATTCTGAATTATACTTTTGCTCTCCAGAAGTTTCACTTTTTCTCCTTTAGTGAAGACTGCATTAGTTTTCCAACCTCCTATATTAAACTGACCAGGTCTATAGCACCCTGCACCCCATAGTGTCCGAACTTCCTTTCTAAATACAGGTACAGCATTCGTAGTTCACTACTCCATTTTCCTGATAAATTATCAAATGTGTGTAAAACTCTTCCCCAGGTTCTTCTCCAATACAGGGGTGTAACCCTTCTGGACAAGGGCTGTTGGCCTGAGTTTAATTGCGATTGCGTTACTTCTAATCCCATCTTCAGAAATTATGCCCACTTGATTCATTTTGTGACTAAATATTGAAGCAAAATGATGAATAATTGTGCCATTTGCCTGTGATTTTATCCTAACTATCTCTTACTGACCCTAGTTCCATCTTGGCTTTCCTTTTCCTTGTCCTTTCCTTATCTGCCTGTAGAATATTTTGCCAATTTGTTTTTTTTCCAGTCTGTGATTATTTGGTTTCACCGTTCCTCTTTGTGTTAATGTTTTTTCACTCCTCCCCGATCACTTCACGCACTCCCACATCACTCTTTGCCCTCTCCATATGTCTATTGCACCCCTTCAGAATTGTACCCTTTTTAAAAACTTCCATCATCTTTTCCCACACTAAAATCCATCATTTCTTTGCACTAAGTATTATTGACCAGAAGGCCGCCCATCCAGGCCCTCCTGAAGTTTCAGTATACTTCTCAAGTTCACAATACCTTCTATTCCATCTGCTTCAACCAGCCTGTCGCTGATACATTTCAGATTGCAACTGTTGTAGGGGCAGGGCCAGTTTATGACAACGTATAGGTTGCTGCTCATGAAGGTTGAGACCCTGGTCAAGTAGGAAGCGACATGGCCTGCTTGGTCTAGTGTAGCAGAGCAAAACCACTTCCTGGTCCAATTAGAAGAGCCTCTGGTAGCTAACAAGATGTAGTTGGGTGCATATTGGCAACTAGTTACACAACGTTGATATGGTCATTGATATTACATGGATTTTTAGTGCGTTTAGTTCTGGGCACTTTATTTAAGGAAGGATGTTAAAGCCCTGGAGACAGCTCAAAAGGAGATTGACTAGAAGGATACCCAGAGAGTGAGGGATTTTAGATGAATGGAAAGATTAAAGACAGTGGGCTTAATCTTCCCTGCTCCAGGGAGAGTAAGAGGTGACCTCATTGGGGTATTCAACATTATGAACAATTTTGACAGAGTAAAGGAGGAAATGCTGTTTCCACAAGTTGGCATGTTAGTAACTAGGGGTCACAATGCCAACAAGACAGCTTGGAGAGAGATGAGACATTTCTTTACCCCAAATGTGCTGTCTGGGAGAGGGATGAGGCAGATTCCGCAGGTCGTTTAAAAACAAAAGACAGCTGGATACATATTTGAAAGTGAAGAATTTAGAGGGCTACAGAGATAGGAATAAGTAGCACTTTCAGGATTTGGCACAGACACAATGGGCCAAATGGCTTGCTTCTGTGCTGTAAAATTTGGTGATAGACGCTGTTCCAGAAACTTTGAGGACCAGATTTAGGTTAAACTTTTTTGGTCACCCTCCCACAATGTCCTGGAGATTAATCTTCAGTTCCTATAGACAGCAGACTAACCCTGGAAGGTTCACAACCCTACAGGCCGGGTGGGTGGGCGGGCGAAGAGAGAAATTAATGCTCTGAAATGAAGATGGCACAGCACCTTCGTGGAGGAATAAACACAACTAATTACAGCAAGATGACAAGATTTTCCCTTAGCTTCTCGCACGTCACTCCCCACAAAAGAAATGGTCTGGCATTAAGAAAGTGACCCAAGTGATGGACGAACTCACCTTGTGTGTGGAGCTGGGACCATTACTCACAGCATTCACCCTGGCTTTTAATGAGCTCTCAGTTACGCTGTTTACAAAGCAAGGCTGCACATTCAGGGGTGTAAAGGAGTACGAGAGCACCCCAGAAGTCCCAGTGATCAGCTGAAGACCTAGCTTCTGGTCCTACATTGAAACAAATAGAGTGATGAGTCAGATAATGTATGTCGAAACTCAGCACAAAGAGGCTAAACTTTTAGTAAGTGTAGTTTCCCACAGCTTTGTTACTATACAATGTTTTGACATTTTGGAGTAATGTAAAGTGACAAGGAGACAGCAGGCCATGATGCTTATTCACGAATGAGGATTGCTAGTTTGAAATTGTACCATCATTACACTTCAACACTTGCTCCATGCTGATACTTCAATAAACCATCTATCTATTCCTTTAAGGCCAAAAGATGTAGAAGCAGAAGTAGGCCATTCAGCCCATCAAGTCTGCTCTGCCATTCAATAACATATGGCTGGTGTGATAATCCTCAATTCCACTTTCACGCCTTCCCCCCCTCCATAACCCTCGACTGATTAAAAATTGATCTCAGCCTTGAATATACTTGTTGACCGAGCCTCAACAGCCCTCTGCCATGAAGAATTCCAGACACTAAGAAAATAAATTGCTCCTCATCGCTGCCTTCAAAGTGTGATCCCTGATTCTGAGATGAGGCCCTCTTGTCTTAGACAGTACCACAAGGGATAAACAATCTTTCCTCATCTATCCTGTCAAGTCTATTAAGAATCCTGCACGTTTCAACGAGGTCACCTCTCATTCCTCTAAACTGCATTAAGTACAGGCACAACCTTCTTGGTCTCTCCTCATAAGACCTCCATACCTGCTATCAGCTTAATGAACCTTCTCTGGACTGCCTCCAATGACGGTCTATCTTTCCTTGGCTACGCGGCCCAAAGCTGTTTACAGTATTTTAGTTCTGGTCTGACGAGTGCCTTGTATAGGTTTAGCAAAACCTCCTTACCTTTATACACCATTCCTTTTGAAATAAAGGCCAACATTTCATTTGCTCACTGAACTTGAGAGCTTTGTGTGATTCATGGACGAGGTGTTTCAAATCCCTCTGTTCAGCAGCTTTCAACAGTCTTTTTCCATTTAAATGTTATTCAGCTGCCCTATTCACGCTGCATAACCTGACCTTATCCCAACATTATACTGCATCCACATCTTCTCCATCGTGTTCAGGAAACAAGTAATACATAATGTTGCTGGGTCCACTTTGCCACGAAGTCCATCCCTCTCCATCACCTACAGATATGAAGTACCCCACACAAAACAAAAGCAAAGTCCCTACCTTTTTCACAGCCTGGTTCATCACTCCTGCCTCCGAATGCTGCTTCGACTGGCTGTTAGGTGATGGTTGCTGTGCCTGCCCTTGGGAAGGTGGTGATGGCACTGCCTGAGAACACAGGGAGGGATGGAGACACCGTAAGAAGCTACGAGACAACTAGAATAGTACCACAAGGTACCAAATCAGATATAGGTGAAGCAATGCTTTCTCTTCTGGAATTTACTGATAACTTTCCAGATTGCCAAACTTTGGAAAGCGTTCTCTCGCCGTCAGCTTGGTCCAAATTTTTTCAATGCTTGCAACCTCTAATCTGACAAATTGATAAGAATCACACCTCAACACAGTCCCAAGGCGGTGCTACCATGACTGAGATGGGAGTATCTGGATCCTGCTTTGTACAGACCTCGCCCAGCAGAGATGTCACAGCACTACATGAAGCACTGCGGAACTTTCCCAGTGCCCCAGGAAACCTGCATCTTTCAGTAGATAATTGTGTGGGGGTGCCATGGACTCCGTATAACAGACCTTTCAATACTGCACACAGAACAGGAACTATTCACCTCAGATCTGCTCCAATACCACAGCAGAGCCCCACAGACCCCATTACAGTACACGGGTCCACTAAGCACTGTACATATTGGAATACATCCTATACAAAGTCCCAATATTTAAACCGTACATTGTGTGCTCATTAACCTAAATTTGCAGGAATATGTCAAGTCTACAAAATATACACATAATATTCTATCCCACCCAGAGTCCCTGCAGGAATATTAAGTGTCTTAATCTGCCAGAGCTTTAAAATAAAGCTGCTAGAATCAAAGTCGGTCATTTTCTTTACATCAAAGTGATGGGAGGTGGACTACAGAGTAAAACACCTGAAAACATGACTGAAATAAATGCAGTCACTTCAGAATCACTGCCACGAACCTGAATCTTTTGCAAAACAAAATGCTCTTTTCCTGAACAATCCATTCAGCAATTCTCATCAGATCACAACAAAAAGAGAGAAAACTTCCTGTTACTTTCCCAAGAGGGTAACCTGCTTTGTAACAAAAACAAAGTCAATTCCAAAGGAACAGCAACTGCTGCTTCAAAGCAGGAAGAGCACTGGCAAACAGCTCCCTCTGTTGGCAGGGAGCTTTATTGCTGTAACATACCCAACATGCAGCACAGAGACTGAACTATGCCAGTTCACAGAATCCCTACAGTGTGGAAACGGGCCCTTCGGCCCAACAAGTTCACACCTACTCTCAGAGCGTCCCACCCAGGCCCATCCCCCTATAACCCACCTAATCTACACATTCCTGAACACTATGGGCAATTTAGCATGGTCAATCCATCTAGTCTGCACATCTTTGGATTGTGGGAGGAAACTGGAGCAGCCAGAGGAAACCCATGTAGACACAGGGAGAATGTCTGCATGGAGTTTGCACAGTCACCGAGGGTGGAATCGAACCCGGGTCCCTGTAAGGCAGCAGTGTTAACCAGTGAGCCAGTATGAACCCCAGTTCTACACAAACTTCAAACCACCCTACTTCATCTCACCGTCAGTATTCAGTCCATCTCTTTCTCCCAGGCAGTGCTATTCCCCTTTGTTCTCATGTCTTCCCCGATTATTTATGGATTACCTCATATTTGACCAATAGTTCTGGTCTCTCCTGACAAGAGTCATACAGATGTACAGCACAGAAACAGACCCTTCAGTCCAACTCGTCCATGCCGACCAGATATCCTAAATAAATCTAGTCCCATTTGAAGGCATTTGGCCCATATCCCTCTAAGCTCTTCCTATTCATATACCCATCCAGATGCCTTTTAAATGTTGTAATTGTACCAGACTCCACCACTTCCTCTGGCAGCTTATTCCATACATGCACCACCCTCTGCGTGAAAAAGTTGCCCCTTAGGTTCCTTTTGAACCTTTCCCCTCTCACCTTAAACGTATGCCCGCTTGTTTTGGACTCCACCACCCCAGGGAAAAGACCTTGTCTAATCACCCTATCAATGATGCTCATGATGTTATAAACCTCTATAAGGTCACCCCTCAGCCTCAGGGAAAATAGCCCCAGCCTATTCTGCCTCTCCCTAGCAAGGTCCATGTAAATCCTTTATGAACCCTTTCAAGTTTCACAAACACCCTTCCTATAGCAGGGAGACCAGAAATGAATGCAGTATAACTGAAAACATTTTCACATTTGCCCTATCTATTCCCTCTGTAATTTTAACAGGTCTCCATCAGGTCATACCAGGATGCCTTGTAATTCTCAGTATGAATTAAATCGAGAATTATTTTCACCGACTGGTTAAATCGTGGGACAACTATTTCAAGTACAAGATTTGTAAAAAGCCATGGTCTGAGCACTTAAAGGATCTGAAGCAGAGTGTTTAGCTAATGTTCAAGTAAGGCATGAACCCTTCATTGCCAGCATTCTCTGCCGCGACTCTCTGACCTGTTCAACATCAAATTCTCAGAATCAACACTCAAAGAAACATGAGGCAAGGAAAAAGTTACCTCCTCCAGTTTGGGAGTCAGGAGGAAGATCATAGGAATATAACAAATAGAGGGACTAGGCCATTTGGCCCCTTGAGCCTACTCCACCATTCAATATGATCATGGC
Organism: Ginglymostoma cirratum; assembly: GCA_024137785.1. Lineage (NCBI taxonomy): Eukaryota > Metazoa > Chordata > Chondrichthyes > Orectolobiformes > Ginglymostomatidae > Ginglymostoma > Ginglymostoma cirratum. Next base: position 4,353,831 of record JAHRHZ010000008.1, on the reverse strand, counting down.
AGATCAACTCTGCTTCTCTGACATACCACCCTATTTGCTGATTCTATTACCATTCAACGTAAAAACCTGTGACATGAAATACACTTGGTAGTTGCGCATGCACAGCCCTCTTGGTAGGAAATTCCTAAGATTCACAACCCTCAAGGGAAAGCATCATCTCAGTGTGTCATCGCTTATCAGATGCTGGCTCTGGACCCTCTGGGGAAGACGCCTCAGGGTATGTCCCCTGAGTACCTGAGGTATTATGCATATCTGACGACCATTGTGCTGATAGGATGTGTTAGAGGAGGAAGCTAGTCTGAGCCTGCACTGAAGGGCCTGATTCTGTGCTGTACACTCTCCCTAACTCTGCGCGAAATGCTGTAGCGGGCCCCCGTCTGCAGATTGAATCAGTTCCCAAAAGTTCATACCTGTATTGCCGGTGGATCTTTGGCCGCACTCTCAGCAGGGGACACTTGGCGCACGTTGTTGTTTTGTGGTGTCACCGTGAGGAGGATGTGGGTCCCCACTCCATTTGCCAGCAGACTCGGAGCTTGGCTCGGTGCCACCGTCCGCGGTGCCCCCCTGGTCACCCCATTTGGCTGCACTGGGCTCAGCAGAACAGTCGACGTAGGTGAGGGCTGCTGCTCCTCGCAGGTGCCCGCTTGACCCTCCTGCTTCACCACCACAGCCTTCACTGGCACTAGGTTCGGCGGCCCCGGAGCATCAACAGGGCTTGGGTTGCTCCCTGGGAGCTCGGCGTCGTTGAGGAGTGGGACAGATTTCGTCGGGGCCGAGGGCACAGACTGCCCCGAGAAGAGGCAGCTGGAGGGCAGGTTCTCCTGCTTCACGGCAGTGGGGCTGGTTTTCTGGCTGCCCAGCAGAGTCAAGGCCGCGCTTTGGGATGGCTGCTGGAGCTGGGTTCTCTTCTCCTGGTCGAGCTGCAGCCGGAGTGCTTCCACCAGCTGCTGCTTCTGCCTGAGCATTCTGGTCAGCTCCTCAATTTGCTTGTCCTTCTCCTGCAACATGAGATCCTTGGTCGCGGCTTGAGCGTCCTTGTCAGACTCTGGGCCATGGCCCCGGATGCTGCTGGGCACCAGCCTGGCAATGCCCGTCACGCCATTAATGGAGACAGGCTCCTCCGTGCTAATTGGCCGCATGGGTGAAGATTGGAGGGACTCTGAGACTGCCTCAGGAGTAGTGCCCTCCTCCATGCTGTGAAAGGAGTGATCAGAGGGGGCAGGTGACACCGGAGGGCTGGAACTGGAACTGCCCAACTTCGCTGTCACTGTGCTGATGGCTACGTCCCCAGGAGTGGCGCTGTTAACCACCACTGGCGTGCTGCCACCAAGACGGGCAGATGGGAAGGCCATTCCCTCCACGGGTCTCGAAGGGGCCGTGCCAGTCTTGCCCATGGCAGACGTGGTGGTCGCTGGGGTCCCACCAGCTTTGTTCAGTTCCTGATAGTTCTTCAGACGTTCAATGAGGTCAGTTTTCGTCCCTGACACAGGCAAGGCCCGCAGCTTCAGTTCCTGCTTCAGTTCAGCCACCTACAGATGGAAACAAAGTCAAACACAACTCAGGGTAGAACCACGCAGCACAACACAGCAAGAGGCCATTCAGCCCAGTGCCAGCCCTTTATCCAATTTCTGATTCCTCCCCTTCAAATACTTCGCCAATTTCCTTTTCAAAAGTGCAACTGAATCCACATTTCATCATGTGCAGTTCCATTTCACTAGTGGGGACCACAAATAGAGACCAGAAAGGTTCCAGGCTGGATCCCCAGGTCTGTACTGATCCCAGCTAGTGCAAGAAGTCAAGGCTTCCTGAAGAAGGGGAACTGCTGGCCAACACGGTGTAGATCCAGTGACGAGATATCCCTGGGTTTCAGAGTCTCAGGGCTCAGTGACAATCAGAGCCTTTAGAGAAAAGAAAAGAAAACCAGACCCATTTTAAGTGTTTGTATCTAACTATCTCTAGAATGGCAACGTGGCCTCAAAGACAAATTGCAGAGAAAACGTATTCATCTACAGCTGGTTCTGAACTGCTTGTGAAATACTTACTTCAGAGCTTCTTTAAAAGCTGCAGATTACGGCTCAATAGTGAGCCAGATTTACAATTTGCTTTCTTCTGCTCTTTCATAGGATCTCAGCATCGCTGGCAAGGACAGCAATGTTACTATGACTGAGTCTTCCCATAACTTCCACCAATAAAGGGTTGGATCAAGGCAGTATTAAAACTTGATTCATAGGACAAGGCTCCTCCAGTGGGCAGTGAAGGCATCCCATGAGTTGGTGGATTGTGTGTCGGGGGAGCAGGCAGCAGGATCGGTGGGCGGGGGCAGCAAGTTCTCCTCTTGAAGGATACTTGTGCACGTGCTGAATTCTGATGACAAATCAAAATCCCATTTGCTTTCTGCATCATTTGCTACACCAGCATGCTAACTGTGTGCTTCATGTACAAGAACACCCAGATCTCTCTGTGCTGTAGGTTTTTGGGAGTCTCTCTCTCCATTTCAATAATAAGTCATCCTAAACAACATGGCCTTTTACCTTCCAGCATTAAATTCCACTTTTACCCATTTCCTTAACCTGTCCTGATTACAATGTGCCTCTCACCTATTTCGGTATCACCAGCAGATGTGGATACATAACATTCCATCCCCTCCTCCAAAACATTAATATAGATAGTGAATAATTAAAGCTCCAAGACTGATCCTTAGGGCCTTCACCATGTCAATGTTATTTAGTCTGTCCCCACCCTCTAAATATGGTGGTGCCACATGGTCCTACAAACAACAATTTAAGAAATTAAGCATGTTTTTAAGATGCCAGCCGAGGGACAAATACTGGCCAGGACACAAGGCACCATTGGAAGAGCTGAGTCCAAGAGATTTGTTATGTCCCTCTGGAAGAGTTTCATTTAAAGTCTCCTCTTAAACCCACATGAAAAATATTATGATCACTGTCATCAGATAGTCACTGAAGACACTGATTGTTTCAGTGAATGCACAGTTTTGCCAGGCGACCAGGAAATTACAGGCTGACAATGCATCAAGTTGGCCATCTCTTTCATGATCCCAGTTACCAAATATACCTTCCTGAAAAATCTAAAATCAGCTTTGCCTCTTGGTTAAACAGCATCATTATTCCACTCTCACAAGAGGGTTTACTCACGTAAAACATCACAGAATTGCCACATGGCTGTAGTTCATCCTACTATGAATCACCACCTCCAGACAGGGAGAAGGTCTACACTCAACATATTTGACAGCTTGCTCATAACATGTTGTGAGACAGAACAGGAGCATAAGGCAGGCCTTGGGGGCACATAATAAGTAAATGCAACTGACCTTCAGGTCATCAAGGTTAGAGGGCAGTGATCCCGGTGCTTTGATGGTGGTTGTGCAGCTGTTCTGCCGAGTGAGTCCGCCTGAACCCGATGACGGTGAGCTATTACTCAGAGTCCTCACGGACGCAGCACTGCTGTTGGCTTGTTTGTCACTGTTGGGCCTGAAAGCAAAATGAAAAAGGCAGTTATGAACAGACTGGCAATCACAGCCATGTGCAGTTATGCAGCAACACTACAGCTGAACAGTCAGATTTCACTACCCAAATAGGCCATCAGCCCAAAACAAGCCTGCTCTCACTCTGCTTCATACAGGCCCTATCAGCATTTCTGCAGAGGCCATAATAAGACACCAGTTCAGAAAAAGCTGCGGTCATTCACCATTTCAGTGTACACTTGATGTATGTGGCTGATACTCTGGTGACTTCAGCAGTATAGTGTTAGACCTCAGCACTATGCATTCAGGTGATAATGGAGACTAAATTATTAAAACTTGCAGAAGTGTCACAAAGGGACATGTGCTTCCAGAAACTGGAGACAAATTAGATGAAATTCTTCCTGGCCTAAGATACACCAGCATACTGGAGGATGCAGCCATTATACCCTACATAGAGATCCATATCAAATAGAGTGCCTGCTAAAATACAACCAACAGACCAGGTAGTGCATGCTTTCAGAAGCTGCATACTGAAGTGAAAGGAAATGCGTGGGCTTGGCTATCGTTTATAACTGAGTAAACGGGCCCAAGTGTTTTCACTGGTCACTCACACTTCTGAAAGCAAAACCTCAAGTCTGACAGTTCACAAACTGCAACGACATTTGCAAACTATGGAGGAGTAGGCAAATGTTAAAACCATGAAGTTCCCAACTCAACACCTCCCACCTTTTCTCTTGAAGGTTTAGCTTTGTGTGGACAGATGATAGCCCCCACACTACTGTAACCTCCTCGCTCTGTCATTAATCCTGTGCTACTCTCAAAGTGCTGCCAAGTTAATGATTGCAATTCACCCTACCAGTCTTCATTCAAAATGTTTATGTGCGCACAATCCAACAGGAGAAACTCTTCAGCAATCAGAAGCAGGAAGCCTGATTCCCTTCCTCCCCACTCTAAGGTGACAATGATAAGGTTCAACTAATGCCCTGGGTGAGATCAACCAACTCAGCACAGGCTGGGAACTGGACCTGGGACCTCAATGCCTGCCATGATTCACAATCAGATCAGGCACTGCATCAGCTCACTACCTAACTCACATCAGCAATCTCAGAACCAATAAACTGCTGTACGGAAACAACTGTCCTGCAAAGGCACTGGGCAGATGGGGTTCTTACTTTGGGGGTGCAGGAAGGATAGTCTGGTAATTGTAGTGCTGCTGCTGTTGACACAGTATCTGGAGCTGGAGGAAGAGCTGCTGCTGCTGGAGGAGTTTGGAATAGGCCGAATCCAGGGGCAGGGCGGCCTTGTCAAGTTTCTGGTCTGGTGGGACGTACTGGTGGTACTTGAGTTTCTTCACGCGGGATTTTGGCTCCTTCAGCTTCTTGCTCCTCTGGTTCTTGTCACGCACTGTCTTGGGCTGGCTTTGCTGCAATTGGAGAGGACCAAGAAACACAATCTGATTTCTCCTGGAACGCTTGAAGGGGCAGGCAACATTTACACTGTCCAACTGATAAAAATCAAAACACAATTTATAAAATGGCAAACACACCAGCTACAGTCCAAAACTAGAATTAGATTGAAACATAAAAGGGAGGCAGCTCCGAGACCCCTGATCAGTACCAGATTTAAACTTTCTGTACAATCATTCCTCTGGGGCTACCTTTCAACAATCACAGTCTTCTTGTACTAAGTGGATTAGACAAAAGGCAGAAGAGACAACTCTGTACGTGGACAGGCTTGCGATTGACAGAACAGGCTGTGGCACTGTGCATCAAGCTAAACAAATCATATTCCTGAGCAGAGTATCTATCCCTTCACTTTGGAATCATCTACATTGTTTCCCCAGCCCCGCTCTCTGCCAACTTTCACCTACTCTGAAGATGCTGAGTGTGTCACTGACACCAACCCTGGCCAAGTACTCAGGTGATCAGGTTTGGTCGCTGGTAATGAATGGCAGTGAGCTGTGTGGCTACAGCAATCAAAGTCACCGAGACTGCACCTTCATATCAGCTCCATGGAGAAACAGTTTCCATGTGGGATGCCTGCACTGTAATCAGCAGCAGGGACTCTGACTAACCTTTCCCACTAATCTCTGTGGACCAGAGTAACTGGCAGCTAAGATCAGCAAACTTAGCTCAGAACAGCTCCAATTTGTAGGCTATAGCTCCAGTTTCCAAACTAAAGACAAAACAAAAACAAGAGGACTATCAACACCTGACAACACCAGGGACAAGCGAATGTCTTGGGAGCAGACCGTACACCAACTCCAGTAATAAGAGAAGCCAACAATAAGAGAAAACTAAACAAAATGGAGAGCGAGGCAGCGGCAAAAAAAATCAAGAGAAAGAAAAGCTGACTTTGATCATGCAAGGGGCAGTTTTAATAGCTAGTTGACAGACTGTTGCAAGCAGAAATGAGAAACGATTGAACGCAAGCACAAACAGCTCCTCATTCAGTGAAAGGAGCATTAGGAAATAAGAAGATGAAAAGCCACAAGGTTGACCAAAGATAAGACAATCCAACACACCAAAAAAAAGGACATGAAAGCTTGGTACTTAAAACGGGCAGGAACATGCAAAAGAAATAAGCCCTCAGCTGCTAAACTTATGGAGACTGCAGTCCCCAGTGATTCCAAATAGTACACACTTTCTGCAAGTGGGGAGGTAAAATGACTGAAGACCTTGAAAGCATTAAACTGCTGCATAACTACTTTCCAAAGCGTCTAAAGTCCGGATAGGACATGCCATTTCTGCTAAGTTTGGTATTATATTAAGGAATGAACAACTTGAAGGTGCAAAGAAGTTATACTAACTGACCTGAAATAAACCTAAAAGCAAGTTTCTCCCAGTGATTAACATTGGCCCCACTCCACAATCCACCAGGCTCTAATACTTTCGAAAATAAAACTTGACCAACTGGTTAACCCTGTTTTCTGGTGACAGAGTGATGATCAGCTTACATTTGGCCATGCTATAGCCCAAGATTTCTCACTATAATTGGATTCAGCATTCCCTTAGGCCCGAGGTTATCCAAAAGTCAAAACTCTAAGAGCGCGCGTGCGCGCTCGCTTCAGGTTCAAGCCCATTCCTGTGGGGCGAGTCTCTCTCAACCAGCTATGGTTGAGCAGACAGCAGTCTGTCAAGGTGCCAAGTGTCACCCAATTACCAGAAATGAAATGATGGTGGGTACGGATAGCGCAGGATCACCTCCTATAAGAAATCATATAGCTGGCCAACGTCACTCAAAGCTTCACAGAAAATAAGACCACTTGGCAGGGAACATCAGTCGGCACTCAAACCATATTCCACCAGCGACAAAGTGCCTATAGGACAGGGCAGGGGGAGCAGAAATTTTGGCAAGGAAATAGAGTAAACAAAAATTTTGGACCACACAATTTTCTGTAAACACAAGTCAGCATCTAGTTAACCTTACAGTTGCAACTGCCCGATTCCGGAATTCTGACCACAGCTTAAGATGCAAAACATCATCACTCAATCCCATGCTATAAAAGGTTTTCCAAGAAGTAAACTTACTTTAATAAGTGTTGGCATGGGTTTGGCAGCTGGGGATAACACACCATTTGCCAATTTTGCTGTCTGCTGGTCAGACACTGGCTTGGACTTGCTCAATTCTGTCCCAGTTGGCAATGATATGAGATACTGCAAGAGAACAAATTAATTATGAAAAAAAGTGCCAAACCTTCCAAATCCATCTTAAAAAAAACTTGCAAAACATTGAGAAATGCCAGGTCTCTCTCTGAGGCGGTGTTTAACTTTTAAAGTAATACTATCTGCTCTTTTGTGGATCCGAGAACCCACTAAGATTCCCTACTGAAGGGCCAAATGGCATCCAGGCGTTAACCAGTGTTACCCTCCAAACAATGAAGGAGAAAGTCTGGACTGAATCAAACCCAAAAAGAACTGTGGATGCCATAAATCAGGAACAAACACAAAGTTGCTGGAAAAGCTCAGCAGAGTCTGCGGAGGAGAAAACAGAGTTAACGTTTCGGGTCCGGTTCTGAAGAAGGGTCACCGGACCCGAAACGTTAACTCGTCTTCTCCTCCACAGACGCTGCCAGACCTGCCGAGCTTTTCCAGCAACTTTGTTTTTATTCCTGGACTAAATCAAGATCATCATAGAATCCCTACAGTGTGGAAACAGGCCGTTCAACCCAGCAAGTCCACATCCAGACCCATCCCCCTATAACCCACCTAAGCTACATACCCCTGAACACTACAGGCAATTTCCCATGGCCAATCCACCTAGCCTGCACATCTTTGGACTGTGGGAGGAAACTGGAGCACCCAGACGAAACCCACGCAGACACGGGGAGAATGTGCAAACTCCACACAGACAGTCACCCGAGGGTGGAATTGAACCCGGGTCCCTGGTGCTGTGAGGCAGCAGTGCTAACCACTGAGCCACCGTGCCGCAAACTCTCTGAAACAAACACAAAAATGAAACAAAGAACCACAGATGCTGGACAATTGCCTAGCGACTAGAGTCCAGAAACATCAAATTTGTTCTCTCCACAGATACTGTCAGACCTGCTGAGTTTCTCCAGCAATCTTGTTGTTTGTGTCCCTGAAGCACACCCCTAGTTTTCCACTTGGTATCTCAGCTGAGGTTGGCACTCAGTGTGTGGAAGGCTTCAAAATGGTTTGTGGTGTTTTCCGGTAAATATTTACACATAAATGACCATTCCGCCATTAAAGTCTATGCCAGCTGTCCGCAAGAGAGAAGTCAAAGTAGTGCTATTTCTTTCCCTTGACCCCCAATATCCTGCATATTTTTCCTCTTCAGATAATGATCCAAATCTCTTTCACCAGCCCTGAGTGAACCTGTTTCTATGCATACACACTCACTGCATTCCACATGCTAAGCACTTGCTGCGTAAGAAAGATTTTCCTCGTGGCAGCATTACTTCTTTTGCCAATCAGTTCAAATTGGTGCCCTCTAGTTCTAGATCCTTCCACCAGTGAGAATAGGTTTGCTCCATCTACACTTCTATCAAATTGCCTCTCAACAGTTTATTCTCCACAGGGAACAGCCCAGCTTGTCCAACCCATATTCATAACTGAGATCCCTCATCTCTGAAACCATCATTGTGAATTTGTTTTTGCATCTTTTCTTAATGCCTTCACATCTTTCCAAGAGGTGTCCTGAATTGGATGCAACATCCCTGCTGAAGCTAGTGTTTTTCACAGGACATTATGCCCCTATTTTTAGAGTCCAGGATCCTGCAAGCTTCTTAATAACTTTCTCAAACTGCTTTGCCATCTTCAATAATTTGAGCACAGAAATGCCAACGTCCCTCTGGTCCTGCATCCCCTTTAGAAATGGTCTGTTTTGTTTTGCCTTCCCCCATTCTTCAAACCAAAATTAATCATTTACACTTCCCTTCAATCAATTCATTTTCAATTTTACAGCCCATTTCACTAACCAACATGCTTCTGAGATTTAACAAACGCACTCAATACTTGTAAATTGTACAGCATCCAAAAATTTTGAAGTGCCACGTATACAAGCCTAGTCAGAGAGTCACGGAGCGCAGAGACAGGTGCTTCAGCTCACCATATCTATGCCAACCAAAAAAAACTAACTAAACTAACCTGATTTACCTTCAGTTGGTCTTTAATCCACTATTCCCTAGAATTTCAAGTGCTCATCCAGATGCTTCTAAAATGTCATGAGAATACCTACCTCCTCCAGTCTCTCAGGCAGCACATTCCATCTTTCTATCACCCTCTGGGTGAGAAAATGTTACCCAAGATCCCATCTAAACCACCTACTCCTCACCTTTAACTGTACCCACTCTGGTCTTAGACACATTTGCCATGGGGAGAAGACTTTCACAATCTCCCCTCACCACTATGCTTCTCATAATCTTGTATCTCTCAAATGAGACTCCCTGCCCCAGGGAAAATAAAAGAAACCCATCCAGCCTCTCCTCAAAACTGAGTCTTTCCATTCCAGGCAATGTCCTGGTGAATCTCCTCTGCATCCTTTCCAGTGCAAAAATGTTCTTCCTTGAGTGTGCCGACCAGAACTGCACACCTTATTCCATCTGTGGCCTAACCAATACTCTGCAAAGTTTCAACAAGACTTCAGTGATCCTATATTCTACACCCCAGTTAATGATGGCAAGTATGTCTACCTGTGCTGACACCTTCAAAGACCTATAAACTGGTACACCAAGGTCCCTTTGTATCTCAGCACTCCTTAGGGGCCTACTATGCAAGGTGTAAATCCTTCCCCGATAAGACTTCCCAAAGTGAAGCTCACACTTATTGGGATTAAATTCCATCTGCCATTGCTCTGCCCGATTTACCAGGTGATCAATATCAGATTGTAGGCTGAGACAATCCTCCTTGCGATCAACACCCACACCAATTTTCATGTCAACTGCAACTCACTACTTATTCCTTCGACATTCACATCCAAGTTATTAACATACGTGACAGGCAGCAATGGTTCCCAGCTCTGAGGCGAGGTACACAGCTAGTCGTCAGCTTCCAATCACAAAAATACCCTTCACCATTGCCTACGTCTAGGTTGCTTACATATATCTCAAAATCCTCTGGCACCACTCCAATAGCAGAGGAGGAATGGAAAATTGTGGTCTGTGCTCCCACAACTTCCTCACTACCCTTGGGTTCAACTCATCGAGTCTCAGTGGTTTATCAACTTGAAGTGCAGTCGACCGTTTCCGAGCCTTAGCAAGGCGAATGGATACCAGCGAAAGGCACTGATGAAGTACTCAAATGTAATCTTGCACACTATGGTATACAGGCTGCCTTGTCCACTGGTGACAAGCAGAGCATATTGTGAAATATGTAAAGTCAGATTCGATAAAAGCAGGTCACAATGAAGCAATTTATTTGGTAAATTAAGAATGTTACAGTTACTGGTCAATGATTACCAAGAATCACCATGTGCAACTAATGAGAGTGATGAGGTGACTCATAGGGCACGATGAGTACCGGAACACTCAACAGATCCTGTGGTACACTCCCAGGTTAAGGAAGCCACAGTTATATGCAAGATCGCATCTTTATTCTGCAAGGGAAAAAAAAAACACTAGACTCCTGAGCATTTTTTTCCATTCCTCATAACAGCCATCTTGCAGTCTTTTCTGCAAGAGATGGCCAGGTTGGTGCAGTTTCAAAGGCAGTCTACTACCGTTGGTTCACACCTATGAGGAACTACACTGATTTCACATAAATCAAATATAAGCCTTACAGTGACAGAAGGATCTTCCATCTTCAGTTAAATAGAAAGAATAACCTTCATTTCTGAAAATTTGCTCAACTTGGCAGCCCAAAACATTGGGCTGTTAACTCAAACAGTTAACGTTTCGGGTCCGTGATCCTTCCTCAGAATTCGCAAAGAGCAATGGGGCTAGGCGAGGCGCACTCTTTTAATAGGTCTGAGGAAGGATAAACACTGGTCAGGTCACCAGGGAGAACAGCCTTGTTCTTCACCCCCGAGAGGGTGTCAATATGTCTCCTCTCACAGCATCGACCAAGGTTTTATGCTTAAATCTCTCGAGTGAGCCTACAACTGACCGTGTGACAACAGTGCTACCCATTCAGGCACATTTCAGCTGGAATAAAATCTCAGGGCCAAAGCTGGAGGGGTCCTATCTACTCGTTTCACTAAAGTGCCCATTTTTTTCAGGGAGACCAAATGCAGATTGGGTGACACTGTGCAGAACACCTCTGTTCTTTGGTAAGCATTACCCTCAGTTTCCACAAATTTGCACTTTGTTTCTCATACTCGTTCTCAGGTTGATGTCTCTGACCTCAGCCTGCTGCACCATTCCACTGAAATGGTGAACAGCACCTCATCTTTTGACCAGGCACTTCACAGACTTTTAAGCTCCACAATAAATTCAAAAACTTTGAAGGGTCAACACTGTCCCACCATTTTATTCTCTCCCCACTACTCCTGTGTCCACCTTAGTTTTGATTTTCACTTTGGATACAAGCTCATCATTTTGTCATTCACTCTCACTTGGAAAAATCTTTTTTTTTTAAAAACTACCAACCATTAACATTTCCTTTTATCTTTTGTACCATGAAATCTTTTGTGATTCAACCTCTAACCTCTCCCAGACCTTCCCTTTTGTTTTCCTGAACCATCCCCATCCCCTTCACCCTTACACTTGCTCAAAACTTAGTACATTTTGGTCTTCATCCAATTCTGAAGAAATGTCAGTGACCTGAATCAATAATTCTGATTTTCTTTCTACAGATGTTCCAGCCCTAGTGTATGCCCAACATTGTTTTATATTTATTCATCACCCTCCCTGCTCCTCTGATGCTCCTTGGCCTGCTGTGCTCATCCAACTCTACACCTTGTTATCTCAGGTTTGTATCAGCACGGTTTTGATACAAGACAAAGAGCCTGCGAACTCTCATCACACAGGGTAATGATTGCATTTGAATATTTGCTTCTGCACAACAGGAGGAAATGATATAGCACAGAATAGTCCCTGTGCCCCATCGGGTCTGTGTCAACCTATCTACACTTTCCAGGCCTAGCCCAAGTACCTTCTCAAGGTTTGAGGTTCCCTGCCTCAACTACATGCCCAGGCTGTACATTCCGGATTCCCACCATCCTCAGTGAAAAATATCTTTCTTCAAATCCCCTCCAAACTTCCTGCCCCTTCACCTGAAGATTACGCCCCCTCGTTATTGACCCTTCAACCACAGATTGAAAGTGATTGGTAACAAGCATGCCATTCAGCCCTTACCAACCCTCCAAAGAACATCCCAACCAGACCCAACCCTCTACCCTATCCCTGTAACCGCGCATTTCCAGTTGCTAACCCACCTAGCCTGCAGATCCATGCACACTATCAGATAATTTAGCATGGCCAATCCACCTAACCTGAATGTCTTTGGACTGTGGGAGGAAACCCACGCAGACACGGGGAAAACGTGCAGACTCCAGACAGGCAGTCATCAGAGGGTGGAATTGAACCCGGGTCCCTGGTGCTGAGAGGTAGCAGTGCTAACCGTTGAGCCACCCTGGTTTCACTGCCTGGATCTTGGTGGTTGAGGCAGAAATCGTAAAGTCTTTCAAAAGGAATCTGGATCAGTACAGCCACGGACCAGGTGCTGGGACGTGGTATTCAAGCGAGCAGTTAGTTGTTCAGATGTTGCAGACACATTGGGCTGAATGGCCTCTTTCTGTCCTCCAACTTATTTACGTGTAGAAAGGCCACAGACCTGAAATGTTAGCTCTGTTTCTCAACTTCCGCAGATGTTGCCAGATCTCCTGAGCATGTGTCACTTTTTTTGTTTTCTTTTAAATTCAGATCTCCAGCTTTTGTATATTCTATTTTGTATTGCTGAAGCAGAAATCAATTAATTATTGATCATAAGGTAAAGTTACACTCAGCAGTCACAAGCATCTCTCACATTTATGATCCCAGCACATCACTGTGAGGTTACATTTATATTACTGCAGCACCAACAAGCTGCCCATAAGTGGCTCTCCCGTCGGTAAGTGTTCTGCAATCTGAAACTCCCAATGACTTTGCCCTGGCAGCAGTGCTTCATGGTTCTCCATGACCTGCCATCAGAACCACCTCATCTGTGGAACAGCAGCTACGGAGGCAACTTTTGACACTACTCACCCAGGAGCCTCGAGCGTGAAAATCAGGAGACAGCTCAATGCAAAAGAGCATCCCAAACATGAAGTGAAAAACATTCTGGAAGCAGCGATGCTGGCCACAGTTGAACAGCTCACCAAAAGGCAATGTAAACAAGAATGGCCACTTAGAGGCTGGCTGCCAATCCATGCATCCTTACACAGGCAGAAGTAGTGAGGGAACAACAGCAGCACTTGAATGGCCACTTAGTAGTAGACAGCGTGACTACTGCTCAAAAAAAAAAAACAAAAAAAGGATGTGGTCAAAGCTTTTGCACTCATCAGGACAGAATTGCAAGAATACCAAATCGCAAAACGGCACAACAATTAATATTGCATCTGGAGAGAGTGCCAAACTACATTGTTGTTTCCTGAGATTTGGAAGCTTGCAATTCTGTTCTGACAAGTGCCAGATGCAAAACCTCATAAGCACGTCTCGTTCTTTCAGCCCTCTCAACAGCAGTATTATTCTGGAGCTTCTTCCGCACCATCTTTCTGCCTTGTGGATAGTGCCAACATTTGATAGATAATCAAAATTTATTCATGTCATTTGGCCCGGCTAATGAACAACGTGCTTAAATAAACAATGAATCATAATCCACAGATTCCAACATAAATTTTTACAATCTAGAAAGAAATGGAAGATTTATCTCAACATGAACTGAAGTCAACAATGGTCAGGTGATTTAATATGAAAATTTAATTCAGGGAGGTTAGTTGAAAGTCAGTGGTCAGTACCTGGGTAGAACAAGTAAGGAGGGGATGGTGCGGATCAACAGATCGTGCTTCTGTGGGGGATGGCAATGATCCCAGTGACTCCTGGCTTCCTGGTTGCTCTGGTGAAAGGGCATCACTGCTGTCTTCATCGAACGATGAGTTGTCTGCCAAGGCAGAATACGGCACATGATTATCTGCAGGAGAAAATCACAACAACACCACATTAACAACCTGGCAGGGAAATTAAACAAGTTTCTTTCGGGATCCACTCCCCTACATATGGGCAGAAATGACATCCACAAACATCAAAATGTCACCACAGCCATTGAAGGTAGTTCTGCTCTCATACCCAGGCTACCCTAGAAATCAAAGTGCTTGGCCATGCAATGAGATCCCCTGATTCAATTGGACCAGTTTAAGCAGCTTGACATATAATCACACAAGTTCAACAATATTTATTGTTTCAGGAATTTAAACAGCACAGTGGCTCAGTGGTTAGTATTTCAGCCTCACAGCACCAGGGACCTGGGTTCGATTCTACCGTTAGGCAAGTGTGTGGAGTTTGCACATTCTCACTGTGCCTGTGTTAATCAGGTGCTCCGGTTTCCTCCCACAGCTCAAAGATGTGCAGGCCAGGTCGATTAGCCATGATAAATTGCCTGAAGTGTCAAGGAATGTGCAAGGTGGGTGGGTCAGCTATGGGAATGCAGGGTCACATGGATTACTTTTTGGAAGTTGAGCGGGGTGGTGAGAGGAGTGCTGGTGGTGAAGAATCTGAGGGGGTGATGGGGGATTGGAGGGGGTGGGGAGGGAAAGAGTGGTGGTGAAGAATCTGGCTGGGTTCTTTGGAAGGTCAGTGTGAGCTCGATGGGCTGCAAGGCCTGCGTTCACACCATTGAGATTCTATGAATTATTTAAAGCATCAAAGCTTTTACATGGCTTCCTTTATTTAATTCTGCTGTTCATCAGTCTGCCTGTACCATCTTGGCGGATAATCTACATTCTCATGCCAATTTTTCTTACAAGCAGAACCAGCTGGGCTTCCTTCCCTACACTCCGGAGCCCCTGGCTCTCAAACTTGCGAATCACTGCATGGAGATCCAAGAACACTCTACGTGGTTATGTCACCTGACCTGTGTCACAACGCCAGCAGCATTATGACCAGTCACTTCTTATTGCTGGAGGAAGGGTCTCCGGACTTGAAACGTTAACTATGATTTTTCTTCATAGATGCTGCCAGACCTGCTCAGCTTTTCCAGCAACTTCTGGTTTAGTTCCTGTCTGACAGCATCTGCACTTCTTTCAGTTTTCACTTCTTATTCCCACCCTTACAACCTCTCCATTCCATCTTGTACCTACTCAGTCCCATGCCCATCCGAAGAATCCTTTAGGAGAGGCAAAGTACAAATACACTGAGCAAGTTTAAAAACACCAAACTAGACTGGAAAAACCTGACTTTCTAACGTCACTCTGAAGCGAGTGTGCAAATGCAAACAATACCTCAAATATCAGCAGTGATTCACTTCATTTTCGAATACCATCCTGAAAGGACAGAGTACAAAAGACTTTCTCACTCAAGATGGTCACAATCAATAAAGAATTTGTGAATGGCAACTCATTCGACAAGCAGCATTTTCACAAATGCAACTGAAAACAGGTTCATTGGGATTTTGTAGTTTTATTAAATTCTTCCAATTTTACCGCACTCGTTGCTGTCAACAAGCTTCACAACAACTTAGGCTTTATATAGCACAGCAAAACAGTCGCCACTTCGGCATGATCTAACAAAATAGGACACCGAGCCACATGGCAGTAAAGTTTAGTCACAGAGGGAGGTTTTAAGGAGCAATAAAGGGAGGAGGAGTGGCGCAGAAGACATTGAGAGGTTCTGTAAGTTCCAGAGCTCAGAGCCTAAAGCAGCTGAAGACATGGAGCATTGGTAAATGGAGATGAGCAAGAGGTTAGATTTGGAGGAGGGCAGCAATCTAGGGCTGCTGCACGGTCAGGAGCAACTGGATATAGGGTAGGGTGAAACAATGAAAGATCTTGCAATCAAACGATGAGGATAATAAAATCAAATCTCTGCCATTCACAGAACTGACAGCCCATTGACCAAACAGTTCTAAACAATGAAATAAGTGAAACAAAACCAGGCTGAAGTTAATCGGCCTCTATTCTTTGAGTTGCCCAGTTCATCGTGGAACTTGGGACTGCGCTAGACCAAAACCGGATAACAGGCCAGTGATCAACTATCCTTGCACGAAGAGGGATTGGTCAACCAACCGCTATCTGCAAACATCCTAAGTGGCTGAAAACAAAGGCGCCGTCGCCCAATGGACTGCATACAAGTGTGGCCATGCCCACTCAAATATTATGACAACACTCCTCTCCATCTGTAATGCAGAATTTGAAAAATACAAAAAAACCCAACAAAAATTGGACTTTACACCCAAACAACTGCAAACACTGCATCCCAATTAAACACCTTCACGTTAAAGGAGTGAGAGGCCCAACACCTGACCTTTTTCCATGCCCAATGGGCCTTGTCTGCATGTGTTAAATATAATATCGTGGGCGACTAGGTGTCTGAGGGCAATAGGCTACAACAATGAGGTCATACCGTTGCACTGAGCCAGAATGATTGAAGAGGACCAGGAATTGGCATGTGGCACATCACAAATATCTCCCTTGGTATGGCCCATCCTGTGTTCAGTAAACAGCTCCGAGTGACACAGCTCTGGCTGAACAGATTTATTGATTACGAAATGATCCACAAATATGCCAGATAACATCCCGTTCCAGTCCAACGGGATTAACAGTACTAAAGCAACATGAGGGAAATGATCTTCTTTGGGATGGTGACAAATTACTTCAACTCTCAGGAAATTATCAAGGCAACAGTCAAGTAAAGACCGGGAGGTGGGTCACCGTGGAGTAAGGAAAGAGCAGAGGTATGTTACTAATTGGGCTGGCGCCTCAGTGACCTAAAACAAGCACAATGGGTCAAATAACCACGTTCTCTGCTGTACACTCTTAAGATTTGTCACACTGCACATTTTCTTTTTAAATGTTTCCTGGACTCAGACGTAAACGATATCAAGATTTCAATAAAGATGCGTTGCTGCAGTTTCTTTTCTTTTTTTTTAAGATCAGCAGCTGTCAAAAAGCAAAGGGCAGAACACATGCAGTTGCTCCATTTAACATCCTGGAATCTCTCCATTAATCACCAACTTTAGACTGCTATACTTCAGCTTATTTAGAGTCATCAAGATGTACAGCGTAGAAACTGACCCTTTGGTCCAACTCGTCCATGTCAACCAGATATCCTAAATTAATTTAGACTCATTTGCCAGCATTTGGCCCATATTCCTCTGAACCCCTCCTAGTGATGTAACTAACCAGATGCCTTTTAAATGTTGTAATCGTACCAGCCTCCACCACCTCCTCATTCCGTACACACACCACCTTCTGCATGAAAAAGTTGTCCATTAGGTCCCTTTTAAATCTTTTCCCTCTCACCTAAACCCTACGCCCTCTAGTTTTGGACTACACTACCCTGGGGGAAAAAGGCCCTGGCTTTTCACCCCTATCCATGCCCCTTGAGGTTTTATAAACCTCTATAAGGTCACCCTTCACCCTCAAACGCTCCAGGGCAGATAGCCCCGACCTATTCAGCCTCTCCCTGTAGTTCAAACCCTCCAAGCCCAGCAACATTCTCCTAAATCTTTTCTGCAGCCTTTCAAGTTCAAGAACATCTTTCCTCGAGCAGGGAGACCGGAATTGAACACATCCTCTTTTGGTTATTTTTGTTTGGTAGTAGTGTTACTGGCAAGGCTAACATTTGTTGCTGAGCTACCTTCGGAAATCAGTGCAATCCATCTGCTGTAGGCACATCCACAGGGCTGCTGGAAAGGGAGGTCCAGGATTTTGACCTCAAAGAATGTAAGTGAAGCAGACAGACTCCAACGTTTGGACAGTTTCATGATCACCATTAGAGGCTCTCTTTGAATTCCAGATAAATTATTTTAAGTGCTGCCATGGTGACATTTGAACCCTGGTCCCTAGAGCATCTGAGCCTCTGAGTTATGGGTCCAGTGACATTACCATTATGCTACCAGCCCCTTATAAATTGAGAGGAATTATTTCATAGATAAGTTACTCAGAAAGCATGATTTGTCCCCACTTCATTAAGTTACCCATGCAAGGAACAGTACACCACTCCCAAGTGGAATAATGAGCAGCATGATTGATATGTTGAAAAAGCAGCTTGGCGGCAGTGTGTTGGACTAGTAATCCACAGGACCAGGCCCATACTCTGGAGTCGAGGGTTCCAATCTCACCATGGCAGCTGTTAGAATTTAAGTTCAACTAATGAATAAATCTGTAAGATAATCCTTGCCTCAGTCATAGCAATAATGAAATTATCACTAACTTTTTTTTTAAGAACAGACCTAATTCACCAATGCGCTTTAGGGGAGGAAATATGCTGTCTTTAGCCAGTTTGGCCTACATATGACTCAGATCCACAATGTGGTTGACCCTTGACTGCCCTCCGATGTGGCCTATCAAGTTATTCGATTATACCAAACTGCTACAAAACAGGACGCAGCAGTTCAAGGCTGCAGCTCACCATCACCTTCTCAAGAGTCACATGGAACTGGCAGTGAATACATGCCTTGCCAGTGACACCCACGTTCCATGAAATAAAGAGAAAAGCTCCTGGGTATGTGTAATTTGGACAATGAGGGAAATTGAATTAGCAGTGACAAATCTAGAGGATTTTTTCCCCCCCTAAAGGGCAGCATAATGCCTTTTCAAGAAACATGGACTGAAATGAGAAAGAACCATTTTTAAAAAAGTGTCTTGAAGGGTGCTACAGTTTTGAAAAGCTATATCCATTGCAAACAACCGTTTGAACAAGCAGCAATTGACATCTAAGTTGCAGACAATTTGGAGCTGAGGGTCAAATACGGATAAAAGCTCTTAGCAACAGGTTGATTGGTCTACGGGCTAGTGACCCGTTATTGATGACAGAGACCTTTGTCTGCCAGCAACCGAGATTGGTTCTCAGATATAGCTGAACTTCTTACAGCAAGGAACAAGATAGCGAAAGGGAGAAGTGTTCAGTTCTTCCTCAGCTGGGGTGCGGTGTCTCTGCTCTCTGCGGTCAAAACTAACTTTAGTCCTGAAGAAAACCTGGTTCTCTCTCCTGTGATACTTGTTGCAAACTGTGGTGGTTTGTTTTGAAACTGCGAAGAGGCCTTTTGTAAATGGACCAGGCACCTTGTGGCTCTTACAAACCAGTGGAAGCATCCAGAGAAAGACAACTGAAGCATCATGCTGGCCAGCAGTAGAATCCTAAGGATAATCTCAACACCACGAATCTGGGAACTAAGACTACTTCAACTATCTTTCCCGGCAGCCCATAATACATTTTTACCCTGTTTGTCGGACTGTCTGTAAGGGGGAGGGCATAAAGGGATTAGAGTTTGAATTAATAATGTTACACGCCACAAGTTTATTACTGTTTACCTGGAGCTAAAGTCTAATTACTCTTAATAAACAGTAATATTTTAAACAGAAACCTAGCCTGTGAATTCTATGAACCTGTGTCTGAAAGGCAGGTAAATTGGGTACTTCGTTTGATTTATAATATCTTTAATTTTTGTGACAACTCAGAAAGCAGGGTTTGACTTCCAGCACACAAGCCCAGTGAGGTGTAACAAGAGTAAGAACTGGCTTGATTTCCAAGCCAGGCATCCCTCAGGTGGTGTGTAGAACAGCAAAGGAAAGACAGAATCAGCATGTTTTCAATGTCAGCTTCAGATGCGTGCGTGGATCTGGTCAACATACTTAGACTCATCCACGTATTTAATTTTAAACTTGGATATATTTTTACTTGTAATTTATATCTTAACTCTCTGATGCCCTGTAAAGATATTCCGGGTGGGACATGAGGTTTGGCCATTCAGGATGATGCTCAGTATTACATTAGAGTTACTGATTGGAGTTGCAGAATTAACTATAGCACTGACTTCAGTGCAGCTGGACCAAGGAAGGGTGAAATCCTACAAAACAGGCAGATTTCTACTCTAAATCATTACCCTACAGGGGTCAAAGCATGCACAAGTTTCATGCTGTGAAAGTGTGGGATCAGGCACAGATAGGGCACCACAGGGTTGATGAAAATGCTCACTCTTATTGTCAGCATTCACAAAAGCAGAATTTCCACTGGAATGACGTGACCAAGGTATAGGAATGTAGAACTACAGCTGAGCAAGTGCTGGGAGACCTGCCGAGGCTGAAAAATACACAGATCCCAATAAGGTGATACAACAGAAACTCAACTTTCCACTAAAGGCACTTTGCCTCTCAGTATTTCCCCCTCCTCCTGGGAGTGTCCAGGCAAAGCAACTTGATAGTAAGTGTCAGTATGGACCACTTACTCCAGCCCAGCAACACATCCATTAATGCAGCTGGGCTTGCTCAACAATTCCGGAGAGGAAAAACCTTCGTTAATTTCCTTCTCTTTCCCCCAAAAATTGACTGATACCGAGGGAAGCTGTCTCACGTCAGTCATCTCTAAGATGATAAAACATACACCTTGATGTAGTCACATCTGGGACGCAAAGGAAAATCGGGTGGGGGGTGGGGTGGGGGGGTGGGGAAGGGGTGAGGGCAGAGGAACAAAAAAAAAAAAAAAAAAAAAACCACAATTTACTGCAGTCTTGCAAAGTAGCTGACTGAAATGGTGCATTTACTAAAATAGTTGGCACACACTCACCTATGATGGCCTCTTTTACACTAGAGTCCACAGGAAGGATGTTCTTCTCCACCAATTCCATGGGGCCAGGCCGCTGGGCAATCTTCTCATTCAGGTCGTCAGCTAGCCGTGCCCGCTTCAACTTCATCTGAGTGGCTTGGAGGGAGGGCTCTGCTGAAGTTTCTGCAGGACGTCAGTACGGACCCAGTCATTTCAACCTGTATTCAGTACTTTAACATCTAGCTCAAACTGGGATCAAATGCAACATTTCCATCCTTTGTAAAAAAAATTCCCTATCTTCAGTCCCCAATCCCCTCCCTCGTGACATTTTGTAATAGGCAAGACAACACTAAGGTGGCAAGCTTGCAGATTTTCACCTGCATCCAAACACTTGACAATCAGGAAAACCATGGTTGAATATTTCCACTTTTAGTCCAACCAAATGTTAGAATAGTGAACAACAGACTCCGAACCATGCTCGGTCTGGGAGCTCACTAGGTGGGGAACAATGGATGCAGATTTGCATTTTAGCATGCAGATGCTGGACGTCTGAAATGGAAACAGAAAATGCTGGAAATGTTCAGTAAGCCTAGTAATAGAGAGAAACCAAGTCAATATGAAACACGAACTTTGTTTCTCTCTACAGCCTAGGGCGGTGAATCTGTAGAACTCTGCCTCCACTGCCCACTGAGACAACAAGTCATTGAGTGCCTTAAAAAGAGAGATAGATAGGCTCCTGATTACTGGAATTATAGGAAGGAGGCAGGAGAATGGGATTGAGAAACATATCATCCATGAAGATCAGACTCAATGGATCGAATGACCTAATTCTGCTCCAAATCTTATGGTCACAGACACTGCTAGACTTGGTGAGCACTTGCAGCATTTTCTGTTGTTTTTCTCAATATCTCACCACTTTCAAAGTTTGGGAATCTCTTCTACAAAGAGTGTGGAGTATAACTGTGTGCAAGTTGCATGTGCCATTAATTTTCCTCAGCCTAGTTGTGGCCCTATTAGTCTAATTTTGACTCATTGACCCAGAGATTTCTGAAGTGTAAATCAGATGTAATCGGTCAGAATTTTAACAACTTTGTTCTTTTGTTGCTTACTGCTATGTCTTAAGATACACTTGCTTTTTTAATTAAATATCATTCTTAGCAAAGCAACAATACTGCTCCATCCCTGTACATCAACTTGCGATCCCACTTGACATCCATAATTATGACTTTGTTTTAACCAGACTTTGTACTATTGCAAAAACAGCCTCATGTCATGACTGGAACACAAATGAACATGACCTTTTTGGAATTAGATACGACAGCACAGTTTATATTTCAGCTTTTTAAAAAGAAAACGGATTATGTTGAATTGCAACTTAATCCTCTGTATATGATCATTATAAAACCAACAGCTGTTCATCATTCTAAATGAGTTCGGATAACAGGGACATGTTCAATGCAAGGATCTTGTTTACTCAAAGGATAACAGATGCTGAGGAAGTTACTAGCAAAATCAACAAAAATCAAACGCGCAAACAGGTTTGTAGATATTTTGATACATTTTTGCATGGAAAGGAAGCTGCAGCGGGTCAGAAAGAAACAGACTTGTTGACTTGAATAGCCTTTTCAAAAAAAACCTCCTTATTCTACACAGGCCGCTTCTGCCAGCAAGTTTGAGCACAGGGAACGCAGTCACACAACATGACTACTCAGCACAAGGTACTTCTCTTTTTTTTAATCTTGCTTTTACATCCAAAACCACACAAGGGTTGCAGAATAGAACAGCATGTTGGAGGTAAGTGCTTCTAATTCACTAGTCCTGTTTGAAATGTTAAATACAGCTATACAGTGCAATGTCAACCTTCCATGTCAGAGTGGTCCTGCTGGGCCATTTTCTCTTTGATATTTGCCAGCACGCATCTCATCAGCAATGCAGAAATGCATGTCAACCACTGTCTGCCAATATCTGACAGCAAGTGTCGAATGAGTTATTCTCTTCACAACTGGAAGTTCATCCCACTGGACAAAACAGATTGTGCAAAATCCTTCTGTCTAAAAGCTCTTTCAATTCAATTAATTTCAGCCGAGCTCAGAGCAGCACTAACAAAAAGGCAGGACTGCAGTGAGCATGGCAGGCTATCGGGACAGGAATACAGGGCTCAATCATGCAGCAGTGGGGCATCTCATAGCCCAACCCTGACAAGGCTGCCGTAGGAACCCATCAGCTCACAAACAGTTGTGTGTTGCAACTTGTTACTGAAGTAAAGTGTAAGGAAGCAGGGTATTTGGGACCTTGGCGAACAACATACAGCAGGTAACAGGCTCTGATGAATAGGGACAGCTGAGGAGATCAGAAGCCTGATACTGAGCAGTTAAGTGCACTTAATGAGTCATGAAATTGGGGCCGAGTTGAGAAAAAAGCCAAGGATAAGATGGACACCTGCGCTCACAGAAGCAGCGTAGGGAGCAGAAAGAGGCTGCTGTTCTGTTCTTACCAGAGATATCCCACAGATTTCCATTGCGTGGGAAGAGGTCGAATCTTTCAACAGAAAACTCCACTCCACCCCCCTACTCCCCCACATCCCTAACGAATTAATTTGGGCTTGGATTAGTCCAGTGACATTACGACTAGTCCACTATCTCCCACTTGACGGGTCTCTCAAGGTATCCCAACTTCTACGAAGGGCCGTAAAACCAAATGAAATATTAGGAGCTCCATTAGTGTCGACAAGGGACCAAATACCCATCTCAGGCAACCACTCTAGACATGTGAAAAATGACCTGACTCAATCTGAATAAAAACCCAAAAGAACTGCAATGTTGTAAATCAGGAACTAAAACACAGGTTCTGAGGAAGGGTCACTGGACCCAAAACATTAACTGATTTTTTTCTGTTGCCAGATCTGCTGAGCTTTTCCAGCCACTTCTGCTTTTGTATCTCAATCTGAAGCCAGTTCCTTCAGGCATTCTTGGAATGCAGACCTATAAAATTACAGTCTATACCCAGAGTGACAACAGCTTTTGCTAAAAGCTCTGACTGAATCCCTCGATTTGTCAAGAAAGGGGAGACAATGGCCTAGTGGTTTTATCATCAGACTATAAACCCAGAAACTCCGCCAATGTTCTAGTGACTAGGGTTCAAATCCCACCTTGGCAGATGGTGGAATTTGAAATCAAGTATAAAATCTGGAATTAAGAATCTACTGATGTCCATGAAACAGTCGTTGACTGTCAGAAAGATCCATCTGGTTTACTAACATTTTTCAGGGAATAAAATCTGCAAATCTCACCTTGTCTGGCCTGCATGAGATTCTGGACTCACAGCAATATGGCTGACTGTTAACTACCTTCTAGGCAATTAGGGATGGGCGATACATGTGGTTTGGTCAGCAATTCCCACATCCCACAAATGAATTAAAAAATTCTCATCATTCAATAACAATCGGTCCAATGAGATTAAAGATTAAGACAGACAGAAAAGATTGAAAGTGGTAAAGTGAACTTGTCAAATCAGATACAGAGAGGAGCCAAAAACAAAACAGCAAAATGAAAAAGGCAATAAAATAAACTACAAACAAAAATTAAAATGACAGTTTTTGAAATAAGAACAATGTATAACCTATCCACAATTGTGACGAAGGTTGATTAGCTTTGTGCTATCTTAAAAAGAGGCCGCTGCACTGTTGATTGTCAGCCTTAATTTTCTGTGGGGTGGTTAGTGGGCAATTAATGTTGAAATCCAGCAAGTTCGATAAATAATGATTAAGAGCATGATTTTGTTTCTGCAAAACAAACAGCTGGGGGACATAAATCAAGCACCAAGTTCTGGAGATTTGCAACTCTGGCTGAATGACTTGAATTCCACTCACTCCCCTGAATTTTCTGGCTAAATCTCACATCACCATCATACTTCATTAACACATCATTACTTTTCCAGCAAGACCTTGCCCAATATTACAAAAACGAAATTCCACTCCGTTAACTCCGCAAAACAATTTAAAAATTAACTTTTGATGTTCAGCTCTCAAACTGAACAATGATGGCTACTCCTCTGATCAACTATCATGTGCATAGTCTCAGTATTTAAAATTAAAGGACTCAGTTCAACTAAACTTACACTGCCAGCTCCAAACACTGCCTCACCTATTGGTTGGACAATCATGCAGCTATTACACTGCGATTGGTTGCAATGCACTTTGCCCCTGCTGCTCACATTTAATCTGCACAAAAACCCTCCACAGCAGTGGGAGGTGACGATGTCATGCCGCTTCATTTATTCAAATTTTCAACCGATCCACGGTTTCAATATCATTGCAGCATCCATCACACAATCTTACATGGAGGCCTGATACAAAACAGAAAGCACTGGAGAAGCCCAGCAGGTCTGTCAAACTGAGAACCAGCTCCAAAGAGCAGCATTGGACTCAATGTTAACTCTATTATTAACTCAGTACTTTGCTTCTCTAGGGAGCCAGATAGATCTTACCTTCAAGTATGTGCATCCTGACCAACTCTGCTCTCTCTGGACGCGAGCGGATCTTTCTTTTCAAATAGTCTTCAGTCTGCATTTTTAAAGAAAACAAAAAGGAGTATGTTGGGAATCCAGGAGGTTGAGAATATCTCAAAGCAGCACTCATTGTAGTGAGGATGGGAAACATTTGAGAGAATTTCACCCTCCCTAGTTACAATCACTTTATTTATTCAGATCAAGAGTCAGTTAGAAACTCAGCCACAGCTGAGCATTACAACTCTCCACGGCCAACAGGTAAGTCTATAGACTGAGAAAAAGCAATGAGCATTTCAAATTATTTCTTTACATTTTGAGCAGTCTCAGTTAAAACGTAGATCACAATGGAGCAGACTAAGAGAATCAAGCTAGTCTCAACTTTCAGCTTTCCATCCATTAGACTACAGGTCATCACCACAAATCCAAGTGGAAGCTGGATCCAGAACTAAATTTCCAAAGTGTACTGGAGATTTATTTTTAATTCTAGAAAAGCATGACCAGGGTTTTCTGACAACCCATATCACAAGTACATAGAACATAGAACAGTACAGCACAGTACAGGCCCTTCGGCCCACGATGTTGTGCCGAACTTTTACCCTAATCCTAAATTCTATCTAACCTCCACCCCTACCTTACACTACCATCCATATGCCTATCTAACAGTCGCTTAAATGACCCTAATGAGGCCGACTCCACTACCCTCTCCGGCAATGCATTCCACGCCCCTACCACTCTCTGAGTAAAGAACCTACCTCTGACGTCTCCCCTATATCTACCTCCACTCACTTTAAAACTATGCCCCCTCGTGATAGCTACCTCCACCCTCGGGAAAAGTCTCTGACTGTCCACTCTATCTATACCTCTGATTATCTTGTACACGTCTATCAAGTCACCTCTCATCCTTTGTCGTTCTAAAGAGAAAAAGCCCTAGACCTCTCAACCTTTCCTCCTAAGACCTTCCCTCTATTCCAGGCAACATCCTGGTAAGTCTCCTCTGCACCTTTTCCAACGCTTCCACATCTTTCCTGTAATGGGGCGGCCAGAACTGGACACAATACTCCAGATGTGGCCGAACCAGGCTTTTGTATAGCTGGAGCATAACTTCACGGCTCTTGAACTCAGTCCCTCTATTAACGAAAGCTAACACACCATGCGCCTTCTTAACAACTCTATCCACCTGGGTGGCAGCTTTCAGGGAACTGAGAACATGAACCCCAAGATCCCTCTGCTCCTCCACACTGCCAAGAATCTTTGTTAACCTTGTGTTCTGCTTTCAAGTTGGTCCTTCCAAAATGAATGACATCACACTTTTCAGGGTTAAACTCCATCTGCCACTTCTCAGCCCAGCTCTGCATTCTATCAGTGTTCCTTTGTAACCGAGAACAGCCCTCTGCACTGTCCACAACGCGACCCACCTTTGTATCGTCTGCCAAGTTGCTAATCCACCCTTCCACTCCTTCATCCAAATCATTTACAAAAATCACAAATTGAAGAGGACCCAGGACAGATCCACTCGTAACTGAGCACCATGTTGAATATTTTCCGTCCACTACCACCCTTTGTCTTCTAAGGGTCAGCCAATTCTGAATCCGATCTGCCACATTTCCCCCATCCCCTGCCTCACCTTTTGCATGACCCTACAAGTGGGGGTCATGCAGCTAGCGATAGTATGAAATGCAGAGCCTACGACTTTCCAATATGTAACCTTGCCGGTAAGATGGGCATTAGAATATCCTACCCAATGCCACTTCAGGGCCAGATTGGATTACACTTTTAAGCAAAAAAATTAATTTCCAGTCAATAGCTTAAATATAATTTTATTGACAAGAGGGGGAGTTTTTAAATTTGAATCCACACGGTCATTACCACCTACTGCACAAAAATGTTTGACATTTTTTAAGAGATCTGTTGTGATTTCTTTTTAAGGGTTGGGGTGCTTTCCAACAATGATTTTTACAAGAAGAGGTGGTCAACTCTGATACGTATTTTCTCCCTTGTACAATTGTTCCTTTAAGTACAACAGAGGCAAAAAAAAAATAAAACTCTCAGCAAGGCCAGAGCAACGTTTAGAGGTCCATGTTAAAGCCACTTACCCGTGCCCTCTCCAAGCTTCTCCTCTGCTCGTGAAATGCAGCAGGACTCTTCAGAGCTGTAACAATGAGAAAAGTCAAATTGTAGCAACAAGGTGCATTTAAAAAGGACATATTCATAAATATAGATGTCCAAACACATTTCAAAACAGCTGTCATACAAAATTCCACACTCAGCCACGTCAGAAAATTGGACAAAACTTGGCCAAAGGGATAGGTTTTAAGAAGCAGCTTAGAAAAGGAGAAATAAAATGACGAGGGTTTTACGGATACAATTTCAGAGCACGAAGCTGAGGCAGCTGGCGTACAGTAGATCAATGGAGAGCTAAAGGCAATCTCAAATGTACAACAGGTTAGGATTGGAGGGGTGCAGTAAGTGGGCTAGGGTGACTTAAACACTAGAATCAGAATTCTGAGGCACAGCTGGACTGGGAACCAATTCACACCAGTGAGAACAGGGAAAACGGAGAATGGTTCCAGATGCCTATTAGGGGTAGATCAGCAGAGTTTTGGATACAGCTCAATTTTAGAGTGGATGGTAAATGGGGAGACTGTCTGGAAAAGGAATGGAATGGTCTAGTACAAGGATCTCAGCAGATGAGCTGAGGCAATAATATGAAGGTGGAAGCGCGCGCACGCTAGAAAATTCACCTCCATTAAACCAAGCTGTTCTCTGATCAAGTTTCTTGTAATTCAATCAGTTTGGATAAGTACACGAATAGGAAGGATTTGAAGGGATATAGGCCAAACACAGGCAGATGGGACTGGTTTAGTTTGGGAACATGATTGGCATGGATTGGTTGGACCGAATGGTCTGTTTCTGTGCTGTACGACTCTATGACTAAGTGCTCCAATGCAGATGGAGACATTTAACAGGCAGCTAACATGCTGTAAGTAATGAATTTCAGCCAACAAGCTTCATTATTCATACAAGCTGGTACCTCCATGTGTAAAAGGGGGGATTTACATGAGCTGTCATTCATGGAATGTCTGAATGAATTATAGTCAAAGTTTTTTTCCCTTTCACTAAGTGAATGGCTCATATTCCCAACACTTCCATTTCATTCATCAACGTCACGTTTAATCACAAACACTGGAAAGAAAGAAAACTCACTGTGGAATCACAGCTTTTCCTTTTTCACATGTTAGAAAGCTTTATGGGGGACCTAGGTCAATTCACAGCCATGGGGTTGCCAGTTAGCTGGATGGGCTGCTGGAGATCAAACTGGCGCCAACAGTATAGGGTTCAATCAGTGCTATGGCTGGGTAGATTTAGGACCAGCCTTCTTTCCTGACTTGTGGTGGAGATCAAGGCTGAGGTTCACCCTGCCTCTGAGTATAGAGGCAGCAGAATAAGGATTCTGCACACAATGTGCACATTCGAGGATGCAACAACTTGATTGACTCTGGCCAAAGACATTGTGGGCCAAATGGTCTCTTCCTGTGCCCTATACTTTCCAAGATTCTGCGCTCAGTTTCTAGGAGATCTTCATTCTGTTGGTGAGGTTCGAGATCATTTTTGAAGCATGAGATGCATCAAAGGTGACAGGTTTTAGGATGGGAATGCAGCACTGAAGGGTCAAGCAGTGACAATGAGTGCAATGACTGTGGATGGTGGAAAAGATGCAGAGTGGAGTCAAAAGAGTAAATGAAGGAGGCAATGGCTAAAGAGGAATCTAAGGATGAAGATTTTGAAGCAGATACTTTGGGATGCAGCAAGTTGGTGAATGCTAATCAGGTCAGGCACAGAGTGGAATTTGTTCCAGGCTGCACCGATTGCAGCAGAGGTTTGAACAATAGAGGTTGCACAAGGGGAAGGCTATCATGATATAGGTGAAGGAATCACGTTTAATGATTATGGTGCTAAATGACAGCTGTGGACGAGGTACAGTTGGTTCCTTTGTAGGGCAATCTAGAATGATGGGTCGTAATTTCAGCTTAAGGAATGGCAGGTTTAAAACAGAGACGAAGACGAATGACTTCTCTCAAAAGGGTCATGAATCTGTGCAATTCAATAACCCTGGGAATCCCAGATACTGAGTAAATTTAACGTGAAGTTAGACCTTTTTTTTAAGCTTAGTACCAAGTTAAACAGTTATGCGGAGTGGGTAGGAAAGTGAAGTTAGGTCAAAATGAGATCAGCCACAATTATAGCAAATGGCAGGGAAGACTCGAGAGGCTGAACTGCCTACTTATAGCTCTTGTATTATGTTCTCTTAAATCAAACTTTACAAAAAGTTACTTCAGAATCCTGTAATTGATTACAAATGATGCCTTAAATGAAGAAAAACCTGACAGTCAAGTACATTCATAAATTCTCTCTTATTTAATTGTATTAAATCCCTTTTATACAGCTAGGGGTACGAATTGCAAACTAAGCTTAGCGGGGAGAAACATGAAGAGCAAGGACACAGTCTTTTTGACTAGTTACAGTAGACAATGCAGGTGTCAAAAGAATGGAGAACTTATTCTACCTGCATCATCCACAGGAGGTTGAGAGTGAGAAGTATAGGTCCAAACTTGAGACAGGGGAACAGCAAATGACATGGATTTTAAAAGGTACACCATGCAGTTTTGAACTCAGAGGCTACAATGGTTTAACACAATAAATGCCAATTCATCAAGTTGCAACTTGTTCAAAACTCAAATCAGGCACCTTGATTAAGTTAAGCATGAAAATTTCCCGCCAAGCAACTTCAGAAAATCATGGATGGAACATTATTACAGACAGAGTGAGATGACAGACTTGGCCTGATGCATGACCTTTGGTTTCCATTGCTCACACGAAAAAATACTGAAGCTTAAACCAAAAAGCTGCCACGTATGATCCACAGGTCAGGTGGTAGTATTCAGACTCTGAACCAGAATGTTGTTCTGCTTCCATTCTAATGACCCAAGCACAAAACCTTAGATGCTCACTCCAGTGTGGTACTGATGGGAATGCTGCACTGCCAGAGGTGCCATTTTTAAGAAGGGATGTCAAAACGAGGCCCTGTTTGCCTTCAGGAAATATGAACTATCACAACAGAACTACTTCAAAAAAGTGCAGGGGAATTGGGGAATATCTCTGGCATCCTGGTCAATATTTATCCCCTAACTCAATACTTATCCCCTAACATTCTGACCATTATCACATGGCTGTTTATAGGAGTTTTCCACATTTCCTACATCACAACAGTGACTGCACTTCTTGGCTGGCCAGCACTTTAGGGCATCTGTAGTCATTGAAAGTGCTACATAAATGCAAGTCTTTCTTTTCTTTCAAAATCACCACATTCTACAACTTTCTGATGTGCCACAGTCTGCTTCTCCTCAAGCAGTTCATACTGATTGAAGTGATGGATCATGCCAAAAGGAATACAGGTTGTTGTCCGATAACGTGATAGTTGCGTTCCTGCGTGACCTGGTGCAAGAAAAAATTACCACAGGAGAAAAAAAACCGCTATAACTGTACAACAGAAAATTTGCATTATCCAAACAGTGTCCACTATTCATCAATTGCGTTACAGCCAATTCACATTAACGTGTTTAACAGAACTACTTGTCTAGAACATGCTGTCCTTCAGGAACCAAGCACGTACCAAGCGCTCCCAGAAATGCAATGCACACTTGGAGGATAGCTAATGTCACTCCAATATTCAAAATGGGAGGCAGAGAGAAAACAAGGAATTATAGATCAGCAAGCCTAACATCGAGCCCATTATCAAAGACTTTATCACGGAGCATTTAGAAAGCAGCAGCAGGATCAGACAGAGTTAGCATGGATTTATGAAGGGAAAATCATACTTGACAAATCTGTTGGAATTCTATGAAGATGTACCCAGTAGAGTTGACAAGGGGGAGCCAGATGATGTCCAAATATACCATTTTTAGGAAGAGTTTGACGAAGTCCCGCATAGTGCAAGATTAAAGCGCACAGGATTGTCGGGGAGCGTATACAGATGGATAGAAAACTGGTTGGCAGAGAAGAAACAGTAGGAATTAACGGGTCCTTTTCAAATTGGCAGGTGCTAGGACCCCAGCTATTCACAATATTTATTAATTATGTGGATGAGGGAACAAAATGTAACATCTCAAAGTTTGCAGATGATACCAAGTTTGGTGGGAGGGTGAACTCTGACGAGGATGCAGAGATCCTTCAGCATGATCTCAACAGGTTGGGTGGGTGGGCAAATCAATGGCAGATGCAGTAAAATTTGGATAAATGAGTTTATTCACTTTGGAAACAAAAACACCTGAACGGCTGTAAACTGGGAGAGGGGAGCGTGCAGTGGGACGTGGGTGATCTTGTGCACCACTCACTGAGGATAAGCAGAGACCAAAGGTTGTGGAGCTGGATGAACACAGCAGGCCAAGCAGCATCAGAGGAGCAGGAAAGCTGATGTTTCGGGTCGAGACCCTTCTTCATGGAAGGGAAGCATGCAGGTGCAGCAGGCGGTAAAGGCTGCAAGTGATATGTTGGCCTTCATAGCGAGAAGATTAGAGTACAGGAGCAGGGATGTGTTGTTACAGTTGTGCAGGGTCTTGGCGAGGCCACATCTGGAATATAGTGTGCAGTTTTGGGCTCCTTTTCTGAGGAAGGATGTTCTTGCTCTCGAGGGAGTAGAGCGCAGGTTTACCAGGCTGATTCTGAGGATGGCAGGACTGACGTATGAGGAGAGATTGACTAGGTCAGGATTGTTTTCACTGGAGTTCAGGTAAATCGGGGCACAGGGAATCTCACAGACAAAAAATTCTAACAGGACAAGACAGGGTAGATGCAAGGAGGATGTTCCCGATGGTGGGTGTGTCCAGAACCAGGGGTCATAGCCTGAGGATTTGGGGTAGACCATTTAGGACTGAGATGAGCAGACATTTCTTCATCCAAAGGCTGGTAAGCCTGTGGAATTCATTACCACACGAAGTAGTTGATGCCAAAACATTGGATGTATTCAAGAAAAGCAGCTAGATATAGCACTTGGGGCGAATGGGATCAAAGGTTAAGGGGAAAAAGCAGGATTGGGCTACTGAGTTGGACAATTAGCCATGAATTGGTGAGATGTCCTCAACCTGTATTATTCACTTCCCTCCCCACCCACTCAATAACTCAGTCAGACTCAAGCAGGGAATATTGGAAACACTGCAACAAATCAACTGGTAAGGCAGCATTTGTGGACGACTACAGATGCAAGTTGTTGCTGTCTTTAGGGAACTGGGTAGTTCTGCTGGCAGGGGAAAACGGCATGGTGCAAATATCTGGGACTCTCAATCCAGAGATCCATGGGAACACTTGTTCAAATTTCACCATGGTAGCTAATGAAATATAAATGCAGTTAATAATTCCAGAATTGAAAACTAGTGCCAGTGATGGTGACCATAAAATTATAAATGATTGTCCAAAGAAAATCTGCCACCCCTCGCTGGTCTGGCCTACATGTGACTCCAGATCTACAGTAACGTTGCTAGCTAGTAAGTGCATCATGAAATGCACACTACTCGGTTCAAGTGCGATTAGGGATGGGAAACAGATGCTGGCTCTGGCAGCAACGCCTATATCTCATGAATCTTGAAAAAAACACAAAAACAAAAAGTGGATGATTTTACTCTTCAGCTAACTCTCCTCGCACAACATGGAAACAGGCAAGAATTCTTTCACCTCAAGCTCAACTTGAAAACACTAACCTGAACTCTGCCACTATACTGTGCAGAACATTGATGGAACACATTAAGGCAGGTGATCTGCTCAGAGCTGCACTGAAGCAGCAATGACACTTCAATCTAGAGATAAGAGTCTAGCAGCTTGCATTTGTGCAGTGGTATAGGAAGGATAAAGAAGTATTCAATAGGCAATGGATATGAAGTTCACAGTAAAACAGGTCACACAAAAAACCGCCATATTTACAGTGCATTTTCCACACTGTGAAGCAAGGTTTCAGCATGCATACAGGCTTCTGCAAACTTTACCTAGTAAATAATTCAAAACTACTTTTAAAGAAAATACCACATCCTTACGTTCAAATTGGTTTCCTGTAAGTCACATCCAACTTTGAGAATGCCATCGTTATATCATAAAGCAATCCTCCACATTTAATGCACAAACACTCATCAAATGAATGAGACTTCCGGTTCCTGTTTGCAATGAGTTACGCATATGTTTTTCAACCCCAACACAATGCCACTAGATCGAGTGGATGTGAGGGCGATCTGGTGCTTGTTCTCTATTTGCACTCCATATTTGAAAGCCAATCAGTGCTCGAATTTAGACTGAATGCTCCCGCAGAGGTCCAGAATTTGCATCCGATACTTTCAAAACAGATGCACCCAGGCAGAACATGATATTCCACCCCACTTTGAGAGAAATTTGGAGAGGACAAAGTCCCTGAGACACAACACCATCCAGGACAATGACAGACAGTGGGAGATCTCAATACCCTTGGGTCTTAAAAGCAACTACAGACCATCAGAGAAACAGAAAGCTGAGGCAGGAAGGTAGGTTCAGGATGTTACTAGGAGTAGATTTCGATTTCAACAAAAGTTGTTGCTTTATTATTTTGAGAGTTATTTTGCCACTTGACCCTGATTCACCATTTGATAAAGATCTTGACAGAATTTTCTTGGCAATAAAAATAAAGAAATATTCCCTCTGCCATTGAAACGCATGTGAGCTGAGACCAGGAGGTCATAACCTCAAGCGGAAACCATCTTGGCCCATGGAGGGTTTCAGTTCAAAGGAGAGGCTGGATAGGCTAGGACTTTTTTTCCCACTGGAACCTAGGAAGTTGAGGGGTGACCTTACAGGTTTATAAAAGCATGAGGAGCATGCATAAGCTGAACGGCAGGAGACGTTTCCCTGGGATGGGGGACTTCAAGATTAGGTGGCATTTTTTTAAGGTGAGAGCAGAAAGATTGAAACAAGACACGAGGGGCAATTATATTTTTAAACACTAATTAGCGTATGGAATGAACTTCAGAGGAAGTGGTGGATACAATGGGTACAGTTACAACATTTAAAAGACATTTGGATAAGTACATAAATAGGAAAGGTTTGGGAGGATGTGGGCCAAGAACAGGCAGGTGGGACTTGGTTCGTTTGGAATTATGCTCGACATGGACTGGTTGGGTCGAAGGGTCTGTTTCTGGGCTGTATGACTCTAACTCAGGTATTCAATGGATAACTGAGGCACTGGTGCAGCTACAATATTTTGAGGTGTGTGTTGCTTTTAGATACCTGATGAATTGGCATGCTTGCCTCCTCACACCACTTCCCATTTACTCCTCTCTTCACCTGGTAACTAGCTGACGTGGTGCCTAAGCTGTCATTTAATGAGCCAGTACAAGCACGATAGGCTGAATGGCTTCCTTCTGCACTGTAATTTTTCTGCGATTCTATTCAATCAGATGAGTCTCAACAGGAAAGTCAAACCTCCACATTGCCTGAAGGCCTTCAGTTCAGATGCTTTCCTGCAGTTATCACTGGTTAATTTCAAGCCCAGGACAAATTGATTTTCAGCTGTGCCTGCTGCCACCTCAACTGCAAAGGATATCACTCATCACCCAGGATCTCACAGGCAATCTCAGGGCCTGTGGCATCATTGCTACAATATCACTTCCTGCATCAAAGATCAGGATCTCCCATTACACTGAGCAATTCAGAGCGGTTAACAACAATAAAATGCTCTCTTTTTCCAAACGTTTGTATAAATTTTACACAGCTGAGGCATATTGGCGAGCCAAGTGCCGATTGGGGCAGCGGAGTGACCAAAGCAGAGCCCACAGAAAAATGTTGAGGCATTGAGTCATGCACCAGGAAGGGGTGACAGAATGAGGGAGTGAAAGGTCAGAGCAAAGTGGCAGGACGAGCTCACACCAGAATGACAAGGAACGCAATGATAACACAGCAGCAGTGGGGAGACAGTGGTATTACTGCTGGACTATTATCCCAGAAACTTAGCCAGTGTTCTGGGGACGTGGGTTCAAATCTCACCATGGCAGATGGAAGAATCTGGAATTAAGGGGCTAATGAACGACCGTGAAATCATTGTCGATTGTCAGAAAAACTTATCTGGTTCACTAGTGTCCTTATGGATAGGAAATCTGACATCCTCACCTGATCTGGCCTACATGTGACTCCAGATATGCAACAATGTGGTTGACTCTTAAGTGCCCTTTGGGCAGTTAGGGATGGGCAATAAATGCTGGCACAGCCAGAGTCATCCATCCTGAGAGTGAATTAAAAATTAAACATGTACACACGTACCATGGGAGTGAAGGTTGACTTCCTGCTACCGGTGCACACCAAATGTTAGTGGCACTGGCCGGTTGTATCACTGCAATGGTAGGAGATACTCCATTTAGTTTCGTCTCAACTAACACACACACCAACTGAAGAGATTATGCAGCTGATAGTGAATAGCAGGTAGGCCCTACACAGAATTGCAAACACTCCCTGGAGGAATCAATTCTACCCAGAAACATGCAGAGATCATTGGTAGGTGACACGAAATGAACATACACTGTTTACAGATGTTTTCTAGGTGGATTACTTGTTCCACTTCTTTCAGTGACCATCGACAACTCGCTGGTTAGTTTTAGTGAACATCCTGAATGCAAGGTTCATTCCAAAATTCCCAACTAAGAACTAACAACTGCTAATAGGTCATTTGGAGATTTTAGAATTTTACTCAGTAGACACAGCAGCACTTCTACAAACACACAAGGTTCAACAGCGAACTTACATGCTGAATTTTGTACACACGATGATCAAATAAGAGTTTGAACAAGGTTGTAGCAATACTGGCACTGGTACATTTGATTTGCCCAATTTAAGACAAATACAAAGTGCTGTCCTTAACTTGTCATCTCAAAGTGTGCCCACACTACAACATAAGAACGCAGCATCTTTAACGTATTAGAATTTGCCCCAAGTGTTTCATAGGACTGTTCTAAAACAAAGTACGACATTGAGTCACATAAGGAGATAAGAAGTCACATGATAATAATCTGGATGAAGTGCTAGGATTTTAAGTGTTTTGAAGCAGGAAAGCAAGATAAAGAGGCGGAGAGGTGTACAGCAGGAGTTCTAGAACCAGGGTTCTGCCAGCTGAAGGCACCCAGAGTGAAGTAACTATAGTCAGGAAAACACCAGCCAGCCATGAGAATTAGCGGAACACAGATATCACAGGGTTGAGGTAATGATGGAGTTCAGAGATAGGGAGGTGAGAGCTAACAGAGGAACTTGAAAATAAGCATGATGTTGCTTTACCAATAGCCAGTGCAGATCAGTGAGCACAGGGATGACAGGAGAACGGGACTTACCATAAGTTTAGACATGGGCAGAGTTTTGGCTGAACTCGAATTTACAGAGTGCTACTTGTGCCATACCTGCAACCAGTGCTGTCTACCGATAAAAACATACAACCCTAGCTATTACTCGAGGGTACGTTTATAAAAACAAAGAAATGCTTTGCTGGAAAATTTTGTCCAGTCCAAGAGATGTGGGTGTGGAAAATCACCCATTTACCACCACTGGTGACTACAATCTCAGTAACATGGTGACATATTTTCTCTCTCAAACTCCCAATGAGTTTGTCAATTTCAAACAGACATCGACCTTCACAGGAATGATTTGATTACTGTAAAATTCTGTTGAATGGTGGCAGGGGTTGTGGACTTCAGGAAAGGGCTGACTATTTGACAGGTAAAGCCTATGTATTCTCTCACATGATTACATTATATTCGTAGAGCCATTTTAGTGTCTCCTGCCAGTTTTGCTTCAAGCTAATCTTTCTCCACTGTACCATGAACTATTACCACACAAACCCCAAAACCACAAAACTAGCACCAGAGCTGGACTGTTTGTCTAAACTATTCTTTTTAAAAGAACAAGGTTACTGCTGCAAGAAAATCCACTTCAGTTTGTAGTTCATACCACCAGGGACATTATGATGTGAAGTGGGGAGACTTAGCATATTATCTACGGAAATTATTCTCAGTGTCAACTTCATTTGCAGAAAAGCAGAAATCCGAGCAATTTACAACTGACTTTAGCAGAGTTCCATTTCGATTGGCAGATATCTGCGCAGTACACGTGGGAAGAGTGGCCAAAGAATCAGTCTTTGCACTGTATGAACAGGTGAACTACACCTTTATGACTTCAAAGACAGCCATACAACTTGCAGATATACAGCGATCTGCACTAGGCTCGCACAAATTGGCTCCCTGCATATAAACAAAACTAAGACTAGGTTAAGCTCGTTAGTGTGACGTGATCTTTGGCATGGGTCAGAAGTGTTTTTGGTTTCAAATGGAGTTGACAAGTTGCTTACATTTCCACTCAAACATGCTAGCCAAATTAAAGTAATTCATTCGCATCCTTCAAAAGCCTGTATATGCTTAATATGAGCAGTGGAGTGCTGGTCAAACAATTGCAACCTTGCTGTACAGCCTTTTTAAATTGAAGTTGTGGAGGTTTGGAACTACCTGTTCACACACAGTGCAAAGATTGCTTTCTTGATTCTTACCCCCCAGCCCACACCCCCAACATGTACTGACACAGATTTCTGCCAATCTAAACAGAACACGTCTGCTGTGAGCTGGAATTCAGCTAGCCTGCAAATGAAATTCACAGCTGACAATCTTTTCAAAAGATGACATGCTCAGATGACCACTGGCAGACAGATTGCAGTGAAATTCACTCAGCAACCTTGGAATGTTTCTGCAGTTAGCACATGTTGCTTTAATTTGGTACAATTGGTTTCATTAAGGTCGGGGGACTACCATCCTTGCACCAGTATGAACTGCAAGTAGGGATTAGTGATTTCCAAGAAATGCTGAGGAGTTTACCAAAAAAAAATACAACTCAGGAATTCCTCCCCATATTAAATTAAAAGTGACTGCATGTGCATAATGCCCCTTGTATCGTTACTAGTGGTTACAGTACACAAAAGCTAACCATATATGAATACACCATCAGCAAACCATTTATAAACAAGCTTGGTAAACTGCACTTCTCTTGGAAGCATTTGTCTCAGTTTTTATAATTTATGCAAGCCACAGCTACATTCCCCAAAACTGACTACTAGCTTCAATCCATAAGATACAATCTTCATGCTACCATTCTTAAGGGTGGATTAACAGAACCAAAAGGCAAAATAATTTGATCTTCAAGGAAGTAATTACATTGTACGCACCCAAGTAGCTTATTTACATTTCTGTGCGGGGTTCAATCCAGAAGTCAAACTCTCATAATTATGCACTGAAAAGCAGGTAAGTCTTATTGATACAGGAACAGCGTCTTGGGGTTACTTACAAACAGATGGATGAGGAGCAGTAGGCCAGGAGGTGTAGGGTTAAGTATATGTGTGGTCTAAGGTGGCAATCTAACAAGGAGGTCCCAGTCATATTTCCAACATCAAACTTAAATCATGATATCTGCACTTGTGCAAATGTTTGCATTGCAAAGAATTATTCAGAACTTCATGCACACACACAGCCTGGTCTATTCCAGTGTTTAGGTTGCCAGTTTTTGCATCAGAAGTGGATGACAATTCAAAATGGCGATTACAGTGCATACATGGGAGGGAACTGTCAAGGTTTCAAAGGTCAACATGCACTCTGATATCGATGCTATGAAGCCTGCTCAATCTCAACACCATCAGCATATCCTCCTGAACCTTTAACACAGTCCTTTAAATGCATCCATTTCCCATGTCCTTCTCATGGTAGGAAGTTCCACCCTGTGGGTAAAAGAGGTTTCTCCTGATAGCCCTGCTAGATGTATTAGTGACCTTTTCATATTCATAGCCACTTCCTTGATAGGTCAGCCTCAGACTGTTCAGTTTTTCCAGATGAGTGAAACTTCTCAGTTTGGCTCTCATTCTCATAAACCAAATCTCTCACTTGACTGGCCCAAGTTTCATGTTCTTGGGTGCAACACAACTGAACAGATATGGAATTAAAAACTATATAAAAGAACACCAACTTGCATTTACTGCAAATTGCAGTGCGTCAATCAACTGGTGTATGAGATGACCCCATTTTCCCAGCCCCAAGCAAACCACCATTTTGTGAAGACTCTGTGTACATCTTACTCCCACTCCAGCCATGACATGCTATACTCTAATTAATAGGAATTTGCAACATTTCTTCCCACAAATGCACATTCTACTTACCGGTATCTTATAACTAAGCACGAGGGATTAAACAGGCAATAACCGCTGTTTTGCATTGGTGCACGGGAACTTCTTTGTACCAGAAGCAGATGACATTTCAAAATGGTGACCATCCAAGTCATGTATATATTTTTACACCCTGAATACAAGTTGTCCTCTGTTGTTGGAGGGAGGTGCCAAGATATCAAAGGTCAATGTAGTCAACACCAACGATGTGAAAAGTACCATACACTGCACAAAAAAAAACCCCACGGTCCTTTGCAGGAGCATGACCCCCAATAACCTAAGAAAATATTAGAATGGGTGACCAAAAGCCTGATCATGGAAGTAGGTCTTAAACAGCATCTTAAAAAGAGAAAAGACACGGTTGGGAAGGCACATTAGATGTTAGGGTCTAGGCTACCAATGACTGTGATTAAAAGCAGCATACCAAAATTGGTGGAGCACAGATAAAGGATTGTGGATCCAGTCAAGATTATAGGATAGGGAACAGCAAGGCCACGGAAACATTTAAAACAAGGCTCAAAATTTTATATAGATGCAAAATCTCTCTGGAAAAGTACTAAAGACATGGCAAACCAACAAGTTAAATTAAGGCAAGGCTTTCTTTGAAAATTCTTTATCACTTTAAATATTGCTTTGAACTAAGTTCAGATCAGCTAAATGAATAAAAATAACGATATTTGAGAAACATAAATAAACTTTTAAAAAGATGTTGTAATGTGTTTTTATTTTAAACAGAGATCTATGACTTCTCCAGAGTCCTTCCTCTCAAGGAAGTCGATTTGGTAGCTAGCTACAAAATTGGTACATACATGTGCCTACCTTGCCGTTCGACTCAAATTATACAAGTCAACAGAAATTTGGGGAAATATGTGACAGGATTTGCTGTTTTGAAAATCGCATGGCTTCCTGGTACGCTGTTCTCTGATGGAAAATAACTTTAAAAAACCCCAACCTTCCCTGAAAGGTTTTTTTTTAAAAAGAACAAAATCAGGACAAGATAAAGCTTCTCTGGAACCCAAAGAACTCCATGCAAGTGTCTCTTTCACAGTGGCAGTTTATTTAACAAACACATTGTGTGACACTGCGTCCTTGAGAGTTCTGCCAAAATGAACACAGGGTTGACGACCAACCACTGCCTAATGAGATGGATGGTTGCTATATATTTGGTAATCTACTCCAAATGGTTAGATTCTAAAAAATTGGTAGTGCTAATTTGGAAAAGTGATAACTCATGGCAGAATGAGAGAGTCTGGCAAGTTTGGAGGGTGGCATGTAACAAAAGGCCTGAATTTCAACTGGCTTTATTTAAGCAAAGCCATTTTAATAATTGCCATCAGCATTTATTCCATCTATGGCTTGTGCATCATGGTACAGTGCACCAGCTACAAGATGTAAATGAAAAACACAAACACCTGACATGCCTGCTAAACTTAAGACTGCTAATACTTGAAGAAGAACAAGGACAGCAGGCACCCAGGAACAGCATCAAGCTCCATTCTAAATCATACACCACCCTTATTTGGAAATATACTCACCATTCCTTCCTCAAGAAGAACCTTGGAACTCCCTATTATTACAAACATAACAAGATTGTTATTTTGGGATTGAGACTTCAATTTAGGATAAAATGTTATTTAGCTTCTTCCAAAATTAAAACAAATGGAAAAAAACTCAGCAGGTCTGGCAGCACCTATGAAGATAGAAACAAAGTTAGTGCTTCAAGTCCAATATGACTCTTCTTCAAAGCGAACCAGAAGCTTGGTGATGCAGCTGCAGAAGATCAAAGGCAGGCCCAGTTGTTCAACTTGGAGACAATGACAGCAACATTTGTGGTTTTCAGTGGATAGAATGAATAGCCATGGTCTTTTCCCCATGGTACGGGAGTCCGAAACTAGGGGGCATAAGTTTAAGGTGAGAGGAAAGATTTAAAAGGTGGAGCAACATTTTCACACAGAGGGTAGTGCGGGTATGGAGGTGGTAGAGGTTCATACAACATTTAAAAGGTATCAGGACTGGTACGTGAATAGGAAGGGGGTAGAGGAAATGGGGCAAATGCTGGTAAATGGGACTAGACTAATTTAGAAGATCTGGATAGCACGGACGAGTTGGACCAAGGGGTCTTTTTCTGTACTGTACAGCTCTATGATTGCCAACCTCCAAAGTCGCAGAAAGGCATCAAGAATGATTGCTTGAAAACAATTATGCTTTAAACTGTTCATTTACTTCGAAGGTAACAGTTGGGTTTCAAAGATAGCAAAGCAGCATTTTTGCATAAATATTGGATCGATGTGATTCATGGTTCCAAAGGGAAGGCTTTCTAAAGGTAAGATAGCCATGAAAACTTTCAGACAACAGTACTGTACCAGGTTCTGGGAGAGACAGAAGTTAGTGGCAGGAAGCCCTAACAATTAACAGCACAGCAATGTGGAAGGGAGCGCACACACAGATTGAAAAGACCAAGGTCACGAGGCTTTGAAAGATACTCAAAATTTTTTTTTAAAAAAAACAGTGAAGGTGGTCATTCAGGTCCCATATCTGCCCCGGCTCTTCAAACAGACACTCCCTTGGTTCCATTCTCCTGCCTTTTACCTGTACTGTACCTTGCACATTGTCCCTTTTCAGATAATCATCTCATTCCCTTCCGAACACCTCAACTGAACCCACGGGTAGTGTATTCCAGACCCTAAACAATGGTCACATAAAAGGGATTCTTATCACTTTTGCTTCTGACTAAATTACCTCAACATGCAACTTGGACTACAAGGAACAAGAAACTGTAGTTGAAGTCTTGAAACATGAAATGT
Source organism: Ginglymostoma cirratum (assembly GCA_024137785.1). Lineage (NCBI taxonomy): Eukaryota > Metazoa > Chordata > Chondrichthyes > Orectolobiformes > Ginglymostomatidae > Ginglymostoma > Ginglymostoma cirratum. Next base: position 4,311,655 of record JAHRHZ010000008.1, on the reverse strand, counting down.
TGTTGGGTCATTTGTTCAGCCATAAACTAAAAGTTGGAATTTTTTCTCTCAAGTTGGTTTCTATGGGGATCATAACACTGCCTAACAGTACTATGGTGAAAGGAAACCATGCAAATTGCTATAGTAAACTGAGGGGGGCAATTAAGGGTGGGCAAAAAATGCTGGCTTCACCAACAAAACCACACCTCTCAAAAAAGGTGAATTTCTTCCTCAGTTTTACATCTGCTGATCTACAACATTTACCATGCTAAAAACTGCATAGTAACATCTTTGATTAGTTTCTTTCCAAAGAAACTGTAATTTATAATCTCTACTTGGTTATTGAACTTAATTTCTATAATTATGAAGCAAACTTACATGGAAAACAAAAAGAGCATAAACCATAGTTTACAGGAGCTTTTTGGTGCGTGTGTTTCAGTTCAAGTAGTACAGCTCAGGGAGATGTAAATTTCCAGCCAAATTTATAACGAAATTGGCAACAACTGCAGCCTCAAACGACTTGACACATCATGAGCAATGCAGCAAGCCTGGTCTATGTGCATTTAACGTAAAAATGGTTTTATAGGCATCATCACATGAAATGGTCTTGTTAAAGTGCAACGAAGCACCAGCATCATCCATCATGTTCGAACCTGCTTTATTTTCACAGTAATACTGAGAATAGGTTCAAAGTAAAAGCTTTTGTTAACGAATGTGGCTCAGTCTGGCGACACGTTGCTACTAAACATGGGTCTAGGGCTTCCTACATTTCAACGTTTTTATTCATGTCCTGGGCAGCAGATTTGAGAATTATGGTCGATAGTTTTTACAGACAACACCAGAACCTGTGCAAGGGTTAAAGACAGTCAAGGAGTACAGTGAAATGCAAATTAGTTCAGATGTGTTGGGATGGAAGGTCATGGAATGGAACAAGCTATTTAGTGTCGATATGCAGAGTGTCATGCATATTGGCCCCAGCAGCACAGAACACATTTTCATTTTAGGGATCCCGTGGCACTGCGGTAGCATCTGTTACTCTGGGTCAGAAGACCTGGGTTCCAGACCCACCAACTATTCCATAGATGCATGAAAACACATCTGAAAGGTTGAGTAGATAACAGCGTAGAGCTGGATGAACACAGCAGGCCAAGCAGCATCAGAGGAGCAGGAAAGCTGACGTTTCGGGTCAAGACCCTTCTTCAGAAAAGGTTGAGTAGATATATTGACAATTACCATTGGCAGGGAATGATACCGAGAAACATTGAGATCAACGAAGCTTTATGACAAAATGAAGACTTTGTACCGAAAGCTAACAGTAGATTTGATGTAGAAGTGGTTAGGACAGTTCTAAATACACATTTCATCAATTAATAAGTTGTCGGAGCACACAAGTACCAGTCCCAGTTTTAGCACCCTTACATGGTGGGTGCTTGTGACTTGAAAAAAAGACCCGAAGGAGAACAACAAGATGAAGCAATCAAACACTGCAGATTTTAGAGCAGGCCAGGTGGGAGATGACCTGATAGAGGTCTATAAAACCATGAAAGAGAGTGAGAATGGTGGGACCATTAGTAGTTTATTCCAGTTAAGTAGATAGGAGACGACCAGGGAACATGAGCTTAGCTTCTCTAATATTTTCCCAGCTGGTGAGATAGGAGCTGGATCGATTTTGAGGGCAGAGACACTATGTGCAATTATAGATCACACTTAATTTCACATGATTTCCTGGATGGGCTTTGCTTGGCAAATTTTGAGAATTTTCCTCTTTACTGCTTCTTTTCTTTTGACCTTTTTGCCTCTCCCAGATGCTGACATGGTTGTTTGGTACATGGTAATATGGTGACCATTATGGTGTGGAGCAGGTCGAAGTGTGCAACTGGTCTTTCCTGCCATTAATTTTGCACATCATACCTTAAATAAATCCAAATATCAAATTCAGAGATGATGATCCTTTACAATTAGAACATGTTCACATTAAAAGCAGTGGTATGAAATGCTTTGTCCTAGGCACTGCAGTACAGCCCATGTGATTCATTTTATTCCACTGCTTTTAGTCTTAATGTGCTGCAATGATGTGGAATCCACAAAGAACCTTCATTATTCAGCACAAGGCCTGAAATAATTTGGGTTTAGGGAAGAACTTGCACGCATCAAGTGTGGAATCTATACTGTGAGCCAGATGTAGAGGCTTCTGTGCCCAAGGGCAAAACAAATGCTCGCCATTAGTTTTCTACCACATCTCATGAAGCATTTATTATTTTTTCCTTCAAGGAATGCAAGTGAGTGACTTAATGGGCCATTCTGGAGTGTAGTTAAGAGACAACCACATTGCTGAATCCATGTAGGCCACACAAGTAAGGGGCAGCAGATTTCCTCGTTTGGAGGACATGAGTGAACCAGATAGATTTATATCACCAATACTGGGATGAGCTTTTCAAATCCAGGTCAATTATTTGAATTAAAGTTTCACCCGTTGCAGTGGGATCTGAACTACTATCCCCAGAGCATTAATCTTCATTTCTGGTTTATTCATCCAATGACATTATCACCATGCTACCAAGTCTTTTTGGACACAATTGATAACTGCAAACAAGCAGGCAAAGCCACAAAGGAAAGGTTAAAAACATCTTTAAAAAAATACAGGGAGGAGTATATTGGAAATTGAACTTCCTACAATTGCTAACTCCAGACCTTAACCAGATTCTTGGCTCATCTATTGATGGCATCTTCCCAGAAGGAAGAGTGCCATGGATCTCTATGGGTCAACTGCATCTACTCCATTATATTCATCATCCATTTTCTCCTTCGCTTCTCTCTGCTACATTTCCCGTTTGTCTTTCCTTCCAATTTCTGTCTGTCCCTCATCAGCACTAACAATGTGATCAAAGTATTTTTCTCTCTTCAATGTTATGCACAAATTTTTTTTGCCCTCCGGTCATTTCCAGCACTTGCTCATTAGTCTTTGATAGTGTAGGGTATACAAACATCCTTTTTTCACATCTCAAAAAGGTATTCTGTTTATCAATAACCTCTGTATTTTAAAGGCATAGAACTTATATGACTAAAGGTAGCACTTCATCATTCATCTTCAATTTCTTTGACCTCATACTAATGCTGTATAAACATTTGATAATGATCACCTCCAGCCCAAGTCAGGTGTCCTTCACCAATATCATTTGATTTAGAGCCAGCAATGTGAACAGATCAGATATATTACTGATGCCAGATAAAGATACTGATGTAACTCAAATAATGACCCAAAACACACTGCAACTATTTCTAAACCTTTACTTAAATGATTAATACTTTAGAACTTAACTTTTTTTAAAAATCTTGAGGGAGTCAAGAGATTCTGGTTGTTTGATTATAGTCATGAATAAGACTTTGCTAGTGAATGCTTAGGGAGGAACAGGATTAAAATGAAAGCAAAAGCCCATAATCCATCTAGATAAAATGTGTACGTCTCTATGACTATGACTAAGTCAGTTAGATTCAGGATACTTATGGAAAAGGAAAAGGATGGCTGGGAATAAATGGTTATAAACTCAAGAAAGACTAATTTTACTAATTTGAGATATGATTTGCCCAAGTGAACTGGGAGCAGCAACTTGCAGATTAAATTGTCAGAACACCAGGAGGCAACAAGGGTGTATGTTATCAGCAAGCCTGGCAACATCTGTGGAGAGAAATCAGAGTTAATATTTCAGGTCAAGTGACTCTTCCTGAAGACTGAGGAAGGGTCACTTAACCTGAAACATTAACTCTGATTTCTCTCCACAGATGCTACCAGACCTGCCGAGCTTTTCCAGCAATTTATGTTTTTGTTTCTGATTTACAGCATCTGCAGGTCTCGAGTTTTACATGGCAAGTAGATCCCCGTAAAAACAAAGGGTGAGTCCAAGACCAAGGAACCTTAGGTGTCAAAGGGCACAAAGGCCAGGATGAAGGAAAGAAAGAGCAACTTATGGCAAGGGTTCAGAGTCCCTTGAAGAGGAGTGAAAATGTAGAGAACTTAAAAGTTAATTAATAAAACCTAGAGAGAGCATCAGAAAGCATTGGTAGAACAAAGGTGTGAGAGTTTTTGCTTCAGAACGAGTAAGGGAATAGCTAGGGAAAAAAGTAGGACCCATTAGGAACCATAGAGGTAATGTGCGTGTGGGCCTGCACAAAGTCAGCGCAATCCTCAAGGAATACTTTGCATCAGTCTTCACAAATCAAAAGGCTGACACAGGTACACAGGATATGGTACACTTAAATATTAGGAGAAATTAACCTAGACAGTCGAGGCACATCTGCTGTCCTGGATGAGATACATCCTAAACAGTTGAGGGAGGTGAGGGAGGTGCCAGCATAGCTATGAATGAAGTGGAAAGGGGTCTTGCATTAGTCAAGTGTGCTCAATAGACCCAATCACAACATTAAATAATGTAGATCAAACTATCACTCCATAAAGCCAAACCAGTCCAAGATGTAGACAGTGCTGCTAAAACCGTAGAGAGATTTAGTTACGCTACATCGCAAGTGCTGGTTCTGGCGGATGAGATGCAAAGTCTAGAAAAGCAAAGACAGTCCCATCATACTCAAAACCTTCAACTGTGAGCAGTTTAGATTTTGAGCTCTCCAAGTACGCAATGACACCAGTTTACAAGATGGCATACTGTGCACAGAACTAGGTAGAGATTACAACAAAAGAATAACCCACTCACTCCCAATTGGTCCATCCAGATGTTTAGAGTCCACACAAGCCTCCTTCAATCCTACTTCATGTGATCCTAGAACACTGTCAGCAAATCAAATTCAGGTACAATGAGGGAAGAATTGAGAATGTGGTGTAAAGCCCGTAGGTGTAGATAACGCCAAGATTGCTTACACCATTGCAGGGGATGTTTGTGCATTCAAGGGCACAACGCGTGCATCATTGTAAGTCTGTGACCAGTGTAATGGGACATACCAGAACAAGTTTTTAGTCACGTACAGGTGAATTTCACAGGTGGGTATGAAATCGAGGTCTCGGCATTCTTTATCCCCCATCCACCTTCTGATTTGCAATGGAAACAAACTGAAAACTTGCTTCAAGTGGAAGGATCATGTCGGGTGGTACCAGAACTTCCTTTTGAAAGCATCAAGGGGATTTCAATGCCTTGGGAAGGTCCCAGCCTGCTGTAAAGTCAAAAGCTAAAAAAACTCTCTCTTCCTCCCTCTGCAGCACTCAGCCACAATCAAACTCCACTCTTCCTTCCTCTAACTCCAACAGCTTTTGGTTTGTAGGGGTCCATCCAATATTTCCCCATCCTCTCTCATCCTCCTTTCCTGGTTCAAGTATCAGAGTCAAAAGCCAACCATCAGTCACCATGGTTAATCTATCCGACTGCCAGCAGCCTATGCTTGGCAAAGCCATGCCACAGGTGAGAGAACTTGTAAAGGCCAGAAAGCAAATAAAAGGAAGAGAGTGAGTAAATCCATGGCTTCCCACGCTCACAACATCCACCCCTCCTCTCAAATTTCCAAATATTATCACCAGTATCCTGACTTCTTTGAGTCCTTAGTGTTTCCTGTGTTTAAAATATCTCTTCCGATTTCATGTTTAGAGAAAAGTCTCTCCCTGCTGCTCAATTTACTTTCCTTGAATCACTTAACTTTGATCGATTTTGCACAAATATCATTCCTTCCTTTCACAAAATTCACTTGCTGTCTTCACAACATTAATATTGATGACAGTCTGAAACTTTTTAACTTGGCCCAGCAGATTCATCCACCACCTGCAACTCCATGCTGCTAACCATCACAGCAATTTCATTATGGCCGTCAGCAATTGCTTGGTTTCTTACCACTGTTGAACAGGCCAATACCAATCCTGGGTCCTCTGACAACTTCAACCATCTCAGGCAACTGATTCAGCCTTCCTGAACGGAACACCTCGGTAGCTCATCTCATCTCAAACATGCTGCAACCAGCGAGCACCTGAGGTCTGTGTGCCTTATTAATTGAGCCAATGGAGGCCTGGCAAATCACTTCAAATGACCTATTACTTAGTGTCAGTCATACAGCACGGAAACAGACCTTCAGTCGAACCAGTCCATGCAGAACATAATCCCAAAATAAATTGGTCCAACCTACTTGCACTTGGCCCATATCCCTCCAACCCTTTGCTATTCACACACTTATCCTAGTGTCTTTTAAATGTAACTGTGCCCGCATCCACCACTTACTTCTTCAGCAAGTTCATTCCACACGCAAACCTGTCTAAAAAAAAATTGCGCCTCACGTCTTTGTTAAATCTCTCTTCTCACTTCAAAAATATGACCCCTAGTCTCAGAATACCCCATTCCTCAGGAAAAGATACCTACCATTAACCTCATCTATACCCCTCAACCTTCTACACTCCAGTGAAATAAAGTCCCAAACCTGGCAACATCCTGATAAATCTCTTCTGAGCCCTCTCCAGCTTAATATCCTTCCTATAACAAGGCAACCAGAACCAATGTCCTGTAAAACCTCAACACGACATCCCAACTTCTATACTCATAGAACTCAGCAAAGCAGACAAGTGTGCCAAACACCTCCTTAACCACTGTGTACGTGCCGCAAATTTCAAAGAATTATGTACCTGAACCTCAAGGTCCTTCTGTTCCACACCACTACCCAAGGCCCTATTTTTAATTGTACAAGTCTGCGCTTGTTTGTTTATTTATCCTGAGAGCCTGCAAGCTCAAAATAGCCAATGTTGGTGTGGTTGCCTCATTAAATCACAAAATGCAACATCAGAATATAATTGACAAACCTGCATATTATGGTAGACATTTATTTACATTTCATACACGGCCTCCAAGACTCCAAAATAGGTACCTTAGTGACCCATGAAGCTCAAAAAACAACCTTTCATCATTTCCGATCCTACATTCGAGGCTTTACTAGTTTTCTCACTATTGTGCTGTTCTAATCATCATCTGAAATTGCAAAATATCTTGCAACAACCCATTCAACCATACAGGAATAAGAGCTGCTTCCGTCATTTTACAAGGTCATAGCTGTGGTTCAACTCTCTTCATTCTGATCTGATATATTTGGCGCAATGTCCCTTAGTTGATTCAATCTCAATTCTTTGCTCCCTTCCTATGGTAGAATTACTGCTTTTACCTCTTCTAGATAACTGCATGGAGAATTTCTTAGCTCATTGTTATTTCAATCCAGTCCTATACTTAGAATTTAATCCAACTGTTGAGCTGCTGCTTCTTGTAAAATTTCTGTCTCATCTCACCTCGCTTAACTCCAAGTACATGTCTTCGATCCATATCCCTAAATATCTTTGCTTAACAAAAATGTAATCTCTCAAATTTATAATTAACAATTGATCCAACATCCACTTCTGTTTGCAGAAATAAGTTCCAAATGTCTATCATCCTTTGTGTACCAAATTGCTGAACTCTCAACTCAAAAATCCACCAAGGTGAAAAATGGAATTTTATTGAACAAGGCCAACTGTTACTTTCCAGTCCTGATCCCAGACTGCAGAGTGGCCACTGTTCCCAGAGTGCTCTGGCTCTCAAAGTCTTACCTATTTCCCACTCCCTCCATTTCCCCCAATGATCATCTTCACAATATCAAGTCATTCATGGCACCATTTTACTAAATTCCACCTACATCCTCTCTAAGATGTTGGTATCCTTCTTCAAGTGTGGTACCCAGAATTTTCCATAATAGTCTATTGAACCGCAACAGTATTTAGAAACAGTCTATCATAACTTCCCTGCTTTTATAGTCTTTGCAACTATTTGTAGGGTCAAGGATCCTATATTGCCTTTTTAACAGCTTTCTCAGCTTTACCTTGCTACTTTCGAAGATCAGTGCAAGTAAAACGTCAAGTCATTATTCCTGAGCCCTTTTAAAATCTAACATTTAGTTTGTATTATTACTCCTCATTCCTCCCACCACTTTTCTGCCTCAAATTTCATCTATCACGTGTCTATCTACCAGCTTATCTATACCATCCTTAAGAGTTACTATCCTAATTGCTTGTTACATTTCTGCGCTTTGTGCTATCTGCAAAGGTAGTTACACCCGATATTCTGAAGCCAGGTTGTTAATTTATAATTAAAAAGAGCAGTGACCTCAGTACTGATTCCTGTGGAAGCACTGGAGTAAATCTCCCTCCCATGAGAAGAACTGTTCACTGCTTCTCCCTGCTTTCTGTTCCTGAGCTAATGTCATAACCACTAACTCTTTAATCTCAGGGCCTTCAATTTTGATTCTATCAGATGCTTCTTCTGGGTCCCAACCAAAGTTGCGTCTTGTAACTTCTGCTTTCCACTTTTCTTCTTTCACGCTTATTTCATCTCCCGAACAGACTTTTTTTTTTTAAAACAGACTTTTTTTTTTAAAAACCCTCAACTCTTAATCATTATCTTGGTAGAGGATCATTGGTCCATTCTGCTCAACCATTCTGATCATAATACTAAGCTTTATTCCTTATCAGGTTGGTCAGTTCCAGTACTTTCTGACTTGTTAAATGAAAAATATGAACTGAAGTGTTTTCTTTTGGAATTGCTGAGATTATTCAACTGCCATGAAGACTTGAACTCGAGAAGGAGCCAACCTGTTATAACCCGGCTACAACACTGACTGTATCAACCTGACAGACCAATGTGTGTCTCAGGCCCGTACTATTCACACAACAACAACAAAAAAAAAGAGATCGCATCCAAACAATTACTAATCCCAATCTATTACCGACCAGCAAGACATGCTACCTAGCATTCCCTTAACTTGGAGGTCACTAAATCTATCACAATAGACAGTATCATGTCCAATGTAACCTACTCTTTCAGGCTTTTGCAGTACAGTGGCAGTGTCCTTTCCTCTGAGCCAGGTGGCCCGAGTTCAAATTACACCTGCAGCAAAGGTGCGTAATAACATCCATGAATAGGCTGATAAGGAAAAAGGAACAAACACAATATATATTTTATATAATGCTTTCTTGTTGGCTCCAGAACGTGTTGTTCTAAGAAATGATCTTGAAAGCTAAGAACTCTTCATCCTACCTACGAGAGTCTGATTTTTTAAGCTTATTTGAAGATTAAAGTTTTCCAAGATTGATACTATCCCTTCATCTTTCATTTTTGTCCCACATGGTGTAGTCCTGTAGACCACTCCTACCAATGACTTCTTTCCCCTACATTCTTCCTCTCCACCCGCAGTGATTCTACATCCAGATCTCCTGAACAATGGTCATTTCTACTGTTGTAGAAATGTCATCCCTGATTAAGTACTCTCACTTCACTGTTATCTTGTTTGATATTTTTCTTGAATTCAACTTGATCGAGGATGACCATCTATTTGAAGTGAAGCTAAGCTTAGGCAGGAATGCCTTCAGGCTGCACAACAATAAATATATAGGTTTCTAAAGAGCAAAACCAAAAAAAAAAAAAAAAAAAAAAAAAGAATTTGAGCACTGTTGAGAAACAGACATTCTATCAAAGTTCTTCCATTTTCATTTATCAGGGCAAAAGCAAGCTGTCAAGTTCCAAAGGAAACCGTGTACTGCACATGAAACTTGCCAACCAATCAGCCCCTTGCTTCTTATCCAAACCACATGGTTTCCCTTGAAATTTACCATTATTATACCCTACTGTTTCCTTTGAAGTTTGGTGCTCATTTGCTTGTCCCCCTGGAGTACAAGAGGAAAAGTTTTGACAACTTGTTGCTTTTTCTCAGCGGTACCAGAGGCCTGTTCTATCAAGCAAACATTTAAAAAGAGAAGTAAGACTCTGTCATTTCAGATGTTGCTTCCATATCTGTTTTTATTCATTGCAGTCACATTATTCGCCAGACAAGATAAGGGCTCTGATTGGACAGAATGAATTAAGCAGACAGAAACAAAAATGGACAGAAGTAGTAAATTTACAGCCACAAAATGAACAGCCCCAAGTTGTCTACCTCAGCATATTTGAAGTGATTAATTCAACACATTTACTGTTGCTTTTCCCTCACATTTTCTCATGACACCTATAGTGGGAACTGTTACATAAACTGCTACATTAACTCATTACAGCATGCCCACTGCTGGAAGAAAACATGAACTGTAAGGTATCCTAGGACACGAAGTGTCAGCACAGCAATCATAATGGAAGTAGGCCGAGGCAGAACATACGAGCAAAACGGTGACTGGATTGCTTCAGTACACCCCAGACCCGTTATCCCCGTGACACAAACCAGTCCATCTGAAGCTAACACACTCGGCCTCAACTCCATCTACACAACACCACAAACAGTCAGTACAAAATTAACATTAGCAGCTCACCACAAACATTAACGGTTTTCACCAGAGAGCGAGTGAAGAAAGGAAAGGAGGCCAGGAAAAGAAGGATGCTTGCAATAATCAGTACTCACCATTATGCCAGAGAACCCATCTGACCAATCCCAGGCTCCCCAAAGGAGCCACAAGACAGAGTAAACATATCTTTACTCTAAACTATTAGCCCATCTTCAGGACAGTTCATTAACTAAGGATACACTGGGACAGAGATTTCCATTTCAGCCCACATGGCAAGATTCCAGGCCCTGCAGATCTGGATCTGCTCTGTCAACTCTCAGTCCACTGTCTACTATGGTGAGAACCTGTATCTTCCAGACATATTAATGCGCTTACCATGAATAAGCACAAGGTTACAGAAGCAGGAAACAACTTGGGTTGGGTCATTTTTTTTTAAAAAAAACTCAGGCTATTACACAACTCAAAATTTCAAAAGTAAACAGCAGTCAGAAATTGGTCTGTGTTAGTAACTCAAAATTCTGATAGACTGGCGTTTTCAGGATCAGAATGTTAACATTTTTCAAACCACAGAACCATCGTTTTATCGAACCAGATGAACAAGGCAACGACCATCAAAACTAGCTACCAGCCCTGGAAATTAGTCTTCATCGAAACAGAGTGTCTGTTAACCACTTACCTATATATTTCTTTATGATTCCAAAACGATGCTCGTCCATTTGGGAGGAATTGATGCAGTAGTGACCAGGACATTGTTCGCTAATTTACTTCAAACATTAATATTTTGTGAGAACTATCCAGTGCTGTCAAGCCACATCACCATTAGTCTGCCTGAGACTTTTGTTACTGTATGTCATAGTAACGTTGTCAGGAAGATCAAGCATTTCACAGACATAAGCCAATCTATATATAAAAAAAGGCGTTGAAGCTGCGAAGTGCAACATTAGTTGGGTAAAGTGTCTTGAGCAAAGATGGAATTACCCAATGGATCAATTAAGGATCTCTTTTACGTTTCTAAATAGCATGCTCACCCATTTGGCACTGGTGAAACAGTGGAGGATGTGTTAAAAATAATGAATCCATTAGTACACTAATAGCTAATTGTTTCAAGTGAGATATTAACTAAGGATGCATCATGATCAAAGTATTTGATTGATAACACTGGCAGCCCCCCCTTTTTAATGTTTTCTTTCACACAAAGTCTTATGCAGGAGTCGAGTATTTCACATTTCTGTAACTATGGAAACTGCCCAAAATTAGCTGCAGAACTAACAGGAAGAGAAAGTACACAAGAATGAGGTGCCAGAAAACTCCAAGTAGTCAGCACTTGCAGTATTCCAATTGATACAGATATTTCTTTGCCTTCTCTTTGTCACATCGAATTCTCAAACCGATCCTTTCCCAGATTCTGACATCGATCAACTCCCATTTCCTGATGCACATGAATCTTCTCCCGTCCCCATTCTTATTATTGGGACTGTGGGGCGGGGTGGTGGTTGCTGGCTGCAGTCAGGTCAGCAATTGATTGCAGATGGGGGTTCTACTCTTCAATTTTGCTGTTTAGTTTTGTAACCCAACTCCTCAATTGATACAGGATGTTTACAGTTCACGTTTTTCCCCATTTAAAGTGCGCTGTTGCTTTTATGTGAAGATTATAACACGCAGCTCCCTGAGTCAGAACCCACATCTGATTCTCTTACCACAGAAATGAACCTCAAGATGCTGTAACAGTTCCGGGGTCTTGGGGTTTTACCGTTGTTCAGGTAACAAAGGCCTTGTCGAATGGAGCAGGAGGGGAGCCCATGCTAACCTGCCCTTCAATATTTCAGACTCAGTGGAGAATCAGATCCCCTTGCACATAAAGCACAAACATGTCATTCTGCACTAAAAGCTAACAGGTAAGCAGCCAGTTACAGAGCAAAAACAGTTCGTTTTTCTAGTAAAGACGAAATGCCTCATGGCGCTTCAAAGAAACAGAACCAGACAAAAATCAAAACCGAAAGAACTGCAGATGCTGTACATCAGAAACAAAAACAAATTGCTGGCAAAACTCAGCAGGTCTGGCAGCATCTGTGGAGAGAAATCAGGGTTAATGTCTAGGGTCGAGTGACCCTTCCTAGAGAGTCAGTTCATGTTAACTCCAATTTCTCTCCACAGATGCTGCCAGATCTGCCGAGCTTTTCCATAAATTTCTGTTTTTGTTTACACAAAACTCAATACTGAGCTAGATCAGGAGGTACTTGGAGATGAAAAGCTTGGTCAAGGAATTGTAACTTCCAGCAGTTCCTACAGAGAGGGGAAGACTGAGGTTCAAGGTAGGCATTATAGATCTTCGGGTAAGGTTTACTTAGCAGGCAATCAATCCTGAGGGAGACAGAGTAAAGGATACGTTAAAGTCCAGAGTTGGAAGAGCAAATAAAACACAAAGTAACCAAAGACAAATGGGAATTACCTGAATGGCGAATGATAAAATCAGCCTAATCCTGCTTTAATTTCCATTTCCACTAGTAAAGCCTTCTCAATATGTTTAGCAATACTTAGAACGCATGCATGCAATACCACAAATTGAAAGTCTTGGTCATGTCCCCACAACTAATCTGTCACAATTCGCGATTCTTACACAAGCAATGTCACAATGCTGAACAAACCTTCTATCAAGCGTACAAAAATCCAACACAAAACAGGATTTTCAGAAACTGGAAACAGCACTCAAACCTCCATTTTACAAGCAACATTGCTTTAATCACTGATCCAATTGCAATTAAGGCAGAAAGGTACATAACTGAAGATCCAAAACAAAAATCATTGGAGCCCGAAAAGTCTCCAGAATGTGACTAGGTCAGATTTATTGAACTCAATTGCTTTCATATCTATTAAAAATCAAAAGGGTTGGAAACATCTTACCACAAGTTTATCTGCAGAGTCTATCACCTTTCATTCCTACAAACTCCAGACAATCCTCGAGGGTCGGGAGCCCAATGGAAACCAGTGACGTAGGTTCTCACAACAATCATGTCAGGAATAGTTAAGCATGCACTAGGACCATAGGGATCACAGTTTAAAGAAACCAGAGAATATAATTACATTTGCCATGCCTCAACAGCTTTTGGGGTATTGCAGTGAGCCACACTGATACTGCCCACTGTCTGAACTTCCTCAATTATTGTGCCCACATAACTTTTAATGCTGTTTTAGAGATTATGGCAATCCAATCAACAATGCTTTGAATTACTCAATATACTTTTCAAACCAAGTCTTCTCCACTGCCCATCTTAGTTTGAGATAAACCTGCTCATCCTAAGCAAATTCTTCAATTTGAGCAAAGTATCGCTCCACTTTACATACAATATCATTAATCATTGTGGATATCAATTCTATGTCAGTAATCATTGTGACCAGTCTTCGGAATCCAGGGTTTCTGCTGCAGCCCTCTGAGCAGCCATAGCCATGTAAAATCCGAAAGTTTTCAGCTCATCAATTATTTCACCTGAATCACATACTGCTCTCGCCAACACAACCCAACTTGCCTTCATATAGCAAAACCTCCCAAGATGCCTAAGAGACACCGGGGTGGGGGAGAGATAAAAAAAAATTTCTGTCATCAAGACACAGAACAAGATGTCAGGACCAGTGAACAAGAGCTTCAAAGAGATAGATCTAGAACTGTATGTTATGAGAAGAGAGGACAAGATGGGTTTAAAGGAGGAAATTGCAGACTGGGGTCAAGGCAACTGAAAGCACAAGTTGCCAAAGGAAGCATGGCTCAAATCATTGATGGGAAAGGAACCAGAATTAGAGTGCAAAAAGCTTAATTCAATTCATGCTGTTCAGAACAAAGAGGATTATTTGATGGCGTCTCTGAACGGCTGAACTTTGTTTTCCTAGTTTCTCACGTTACAAACCTGTGTTTGGACTGGATGGATGATGGGAAGGGAAAAGGTGGTGGTAGTGAGACAATCAATATAAGGCATGGGTGTGAGGCATGTTAGGAGCAAGAAGGAACTCCAACCATACCAACTGCAGCAAATATTAAGTGTCATTCATCCCATTTCTCCAAAAACTGCCACTGATACTCAGGGTTACTGTCCATGCTAACTGTAGACACCCCGAAGATTTAGCATTGCAATGATTCCTAACCATAGCCTGAAAATTGAGCTACTTTCTTCCCCATAGACAGACTGCCTTAACTGTCCTATCATCACAGCTAACATGATAGCTATGTTTCAGAGACAGTAGGAACTGCAGATGCTGAAGAATCCGAGATAAAGTGTAGAGCTGGACGAACATAGCTGACCTATCCCCGCCTTAACTCCACACCTACCCTCACCTTTACTGGCTCCATCCCCGGCTCTTTGACCTGTCTGTCTCCTCTCTACCTATCTTCTTGTCTATCCATCTTCTATCCGCCTCCCCCTCTCTCTATTTATTTCAGAACCCCCCTTCCCTTCCCTTCCCCTCCCCCATTTCTGAAGGGTCTAGGCCCAAAACGTCAGCTTTCCTGCTCCTCTGATGCTGCTTGGCCTGCTGTGTTCATCCAGCTCTCCACCTTGTTATCTAACATGACAGCTAGGTGGGTGAACTGTGACATAGAGATCGGATAGCTGCAAGAGAAAAAAAAAGTTAGCTGCAAAGCGATTTATTAACGAAGGGGGCTGCAAACAATTACAAGACACAACTGAAACACTGTTGGTTTTGCATCAATTCACGACACACCACCAAACAAGGCACATGGGCTTCTGCAAGAAATGACTAAAATTATCAAATAATTCAGTTTTAAAAAGTTTTCTGCAAACGAAGTAATCTTTCCTTCTCCTCCCATTCAACGAAGTATTTGACTTCCTGTCTCAAACGATACATCAAACCCAGATCAAAGGGGCATTCATGTGGCCTGCTACAAGCTCCCAATTAGACTGTGTACTAACGGAAAAATGCTGAAAGCAGTAAACATTGACTTGGCCTCCATTCTTCCACTTACTCAGCTTTCATCTAACCTCATTATCACCCTGTCACCCAGAGAGATCAGGCACACTCATTTGTGACTAAACACTCAAGGTGGTGGTGGTGGGGTGGAGGGGGAGAGGAGGGGGGGTTAAAAAGAAAAAGATTCATTTCAAAATCTTGACATTTACCCTCTAGAAGACCTGAGCCAAACTCTCAAATATTCTGGCAGGGTAGATGCTAGCAGAATACTTCCCCTTGGCAGGAGAAGCGAAAACTAAGGGACACCATTTTAAGAAACAGGATCTTTATATTTAAGACAGAAGGAGACATTTGCTCTGTAAGGGTGTGGAATTCCTGGAGAACTGTGGCAGCAGGGTCACCAAACATTTTTAAGACAGAGACAAATAGATTTTTCATTAACAACAGGCTCAAAAGGTAATGGAAAGGGCTCGGCAGGAAGATGGAGTTGGAGTTGAAGCTATGTCTTCTGAACAGGGCAGGTTCAAGGACTCCAAGAGTTTGCTTGTTTGGAACACGTGCTGGTCTTGGTTCAGTCAGGCGACTGTGAGCTCAAACCCTGACCCAGGACAATCGTACCATGTTTTGAACTGAACAATCATCAATGAAGGACCATTTGGCCTCCTCAGTGGACATTTCAGACAATCATACTAAGTCAAAGAAAGGCAATGGAACTGTCCTAAACAACCCACCTCTCTACAAATAGAAACAGATTAGCTGGTCATTATCACACTGCTAACAGAGAACTTGCTGCACACATAACTGACCTCTGCGTTTACACGGTCTACACCTCAGCAGTACTGCACATGGCCTGGTCTTAGGATGTCCCAGTGCTCGACAATTTTTTTTTTTGCATTCCCTGCAGGGGATCTGCGTTTTGCTGGGTGAGCCAGCATTTACTGCCCACCCCAAACTGTCCCCAAGGTGATGAGCTGCCTTCTCAGACTGCTGCAATCCATGGTAGATTGGCCATGCTGAATTGCCCAGTGTCCAGGGATGTGCAGGCTAGGTGGCTTAGCCATGGAAAATGCAGGGTTACAGGGATAAAGTAGGGTGGGGGGTCTGGGTGGAACGCTGTTAGGAGGGTCAGTGTTAACTTGATGGGCTGAATGGCCTGCCTCCACACTGTATTGATTCGATGATTTCATGCAGCTTTCCTTCAGCACACAATCAATGACAATTTTCAGCCAGCATTGAATGAGTACTGCACAAATATGGTATTATAGCTCAGATGAGGCTTTAAAACTGTTGCACCAAGTAGATAGAATGGTTCCACAGCATAGCACACTATTTGATTAAGAGTAGAGTATTCTCAATGCCCTGAGAAACATTTATCCCTTAAAAGGGCATCACGAATACAGGTCACCTGCTCATTTAGAAACCTTCTTTAGGATGCAAGAGTCACCAGCAAGGCTACAACCTTCTGCCCATACCTGGTCACGCTGACAGTGGAGGGATAGTCAACAATTCTGGTAGAATGCTGAAGGTCAGAATGAGAAGAGACAGGATTCCTTCCTAAAAGGATATACGTGAAGTTGCCTCAATTGTTTGAGGGATCATTTCCTAAATGACACTTTAGAAAGCATAGGTAATTCTAAGCCCTTTGAGTCTCTTCCATCATTCTATTAGATCATGGCTGTTCTAAGCTCAGCTCCATTTACCATTTCGCTTCCACATCTCCTTTGTCTAGTAAAACTTTTCCCATTGGTCTTGAAATTTTAGTTTTTTTTATTCATTCACAGGATTCATTTGACTCAGTAACCACAAACTTTTGAGGAAGAGATTTTCACATTTATACGAACTATACCGAGAGGAAAACAAACATACTTCCTGATTTCATCCCTGAATGGCCTGACTCAATTTTAAGACTGCTTCCTTGTTTTGGACCCCACTCGTGTGAGGCTACCCTACTGAATTCTTCAACCGTGCTTAGTCTTTTAAACATTATGTAATACAACTCCCAGTCACATAATCGGATTAATCAACCTGCCTTCATACTGTAACCCGATAAGCCCTGGTATCATTCTGGTGTATGATACTGGCTGTGTGTAGCTTTGTTGGGTTGTCAAAGGAGTCATGGAAATTTGTGCTGAGAAATGGTCTCACCTTAAATACGGAAATAATTTTTGAGAATCAAGAGATGCATTAACCCACCGACCAGACATGTGTGCATCAGTTTTGAACGTCAGCTGAGGCAGATAGCTTCGTGTTATCTTCCCCCTCCGCCCGACTAGAGGAGAACTTTATGAAACAGGACCTCTTTCTCCAGTGACTTATTTTAATTCAACGGCTACGTCACAATACATTCCAATGTATGAACCTTCGAGCGCTTCTGCATTCTGAGTAACACAAAAACCTAACAGTTCTCCTTCCCTTCTTGAAATGCGTCCACTTCTGTTAAAAGGGCAGTACTTCTTTCAGGGTCAATTTTATACAGGTCAGTCTCCCTTCAGGACCTCATCCCTGTGCCCATTCATCAGATGTGAACATAAACAATAAGTAGTGGCAGGATATAGTACCACAAAACTTCCTGGTTTACATAAGAAGTCCACCCAAACACAACAAATCAACAGGAGCAGAAATCTTTGGCTGACTGCTCCCGTCTAGTTCAGGGGCACCAAAACTAATTGTAGTATCCCATCAAAGATTAGATCCACAGCTATGTGGTCGACTCTTAACTGCCCTCTGAAATGGCCATGAAAGCCACTTGGCTCAAGGACGTTTAGGGATGGACAAGAAATGCTGGCCTTTGTCAGTGATATGAATAGGGGGGGGAAAAACCAATCACAAGCTACCACAGAAGTTAGGAATTGAGACGTGACTGGATTCCCAGTCCGTATCACACCAGGCAACATATCCAATCACTAATGAGCAACAAAAACTTTGGCTGCTTGCAAAAGCAGGTTAAAACTCTAGAATGTGATTATGCCGAGTTAGTTCCAGATGTACATTTCAGATAGCTTTATGCTGCGTCACATCACTCTGCTGGGACCATGTTGCTAAGTTTGGATGTCAGTTTTTTTTAAACAAAGCTGTATTCCATTATTAGTGTCACATTACAAGTTTAGAAACAGCCCTACGGCCATGCAGCAATCTTTATTTCAACACAGTAGCGTGGCACCATGAGATCAAGGCCAAGCAGCCACAAGAGCAGTATTGAGGATTAGATTAAACCAACATTATCAAATCCTCGGTGATTGGGAATGACACTGGCAAACAGCCTGCTCACCTGATCAATTACAAGAATTTGAGTTGCAGGATGGGACAGTCAGAAGAAAATCTACCCAATAGATATTCCACGTATAGGCTCTCTCATTTTCAAAGCGAGATTCTAATTCAAATTCGTGTCAATAGCATGAATTTTCTTATCTTGGTCAGTAATCAAGTTTGAGGTGTGGCCAGAAAGCAAAACCTACTTAAATATACAATTAATATGGTACATATTTTCCACTCTCCAACCCCAAAACCACATCAGCATTTCCTTGGGCAGGTTACCACACAAAAAATGAAGTCTTCAGCAAGGCAATTGGGATCAGTTACATTAATCTCTACACTTTGCTGCTTGGTTTCACTAGAGATCTTTCAGGAAGGGGCATAAACCCTCCTGAAATTCAATCCTAACTAACATTTCTGCTAGCACAGCCTAAATGGCCTGGTTTCTCCTTTATACACACAGTATCTAGGAAGCAGCAAAACTGGTTTTTATAATTATTTCATGTCTCACTACACATTTTGGAGCTCACAACTATTGTAGAAATTTTTGATCATCACAAACAGTCACACCATTGGACAGCTGTCTTATTCAGGTATTTACCTGCCTTCAATATGCTGAATTACAATTTTTAAACTTCAGAAAGTCTTTACAGGTTTTATTTAAATTCTTCACAGGACACCATTAGGTGATGTGGTAACATTATAAAAGATGATTTTTTGCAGCAAGTAGTCTGAGCTGACTGGTTAAAATGATGCACTTGAAATCCACTGGAGTTGCCCCACACAGGTTCGAATCTTGTCAACGACTGAAGTTAGGGGTGCCTAGAACCATAATGCGCAATGTGGCGGTTTTAATAAATGATTCGGGAGTAAAAGATTCCCTCAGAAACAGTGACCAAAAAAAGGAACGAACTTAGTGTTCAGTTGGGGGGTGAGAACCTTGGGTCAGAAACAACTGTGCTAAACTTAAAGGCAATTGCATCAGGATGAGTGCAGTATTGGTGAAAGTGGACTGGGGAAGGAGAAACCATGGTTCAGGTACAATGACAGGCTTTAAAGAAAATAGTTTGATGCACAAGAATATATTCCAGTGAGGGAGGAGGATTCTAAGAAGAGGATAACCCAACCATGGGTAACCAAGTTAAGGACAGTGTAAACTTTTTCTTTCAATCTGACAACGTGGTAAAGATTTGTGGTAAGCCTGAAGACTGGGAGCGTTTTAAAGTCCAAAAGACAACCAAAAAACTAAAAGCAGGGAGAAAATAAACTGAGGTTCATCTGGCAAGTAGTATAGAAACAGACAAAGACCATCTTTTAATATTTAAAAAGGAAGAGTGGCACCAAAGTGAATACAGGCCCCTTTGAAAAGGAGGCTGGAGAAATAATACAGGGGAACCAGGAAACAGCACAGGATCACGGCAGAGGACACTAACAGCATCTCAAAAATAAAGTACCAAGGGATTAGGTGGAGGGAAGGAATTAAACTATCACTAGAAAAAGAGTACCAGGCAAAATAATGGGACCAAAGGGTGTTATGTCCCCTGGACCTGATGGATTGCTTCCCAGGGTAGTAAAGAATTTGGGAAAAGGTCCAGAGGATGGGAAAAGGCCCAATTTTACAGCCTTGCTCAAAACAAAGAGACCAAATAAACATTAATTATAAGCTGGTTGACTTAACAGGTCATTGGGAAAATGCTAGATTCGATAACAGAGCATTTAGAAATATACTATCAAGCAGAAACAGCATGGCTGCATGAAGGGGACATTAGACCTGACAAATTTATTAGAATTCTCCGAAAAAGATAACAAGCAGGATAGATAAGGGGGACCAGGAGGCAAAATATATTTGGATTCCCAAAAGTAGTTCAATAAGGCACCGCACACAAAGTAGCTTAATAAGAGCTGAGGATGTTGGGAGTAGTATATTAGCATGGATAAACAATTGACTAGGTAGTAAGACACAGTTGAGAGAAAAAGGACATTTTCAGAGTGGCAACCTGTAACTAGAGTGGTGGTACAGGCTTCAATGCTGGGTCCATAGTTATTCACAGTATATCTTGATGATGGAAGTGAATGTATTATCACCAAGTTTGCCAAGGGTTCAGCAGGCAATTAGGGAAGCCAAACAGAATGCTGACTTCTATTCCAAAGCGAGTGAAGTATAAAATAGGGAAGTCTTGCTAAAACTATACAAGGCACTAGTCAGCCTACACTGAGAATATTGAAGAAAGTTTGCATTGCTTATTTAGAAGGAAAGATACCCTGGTATTGGAAGCCATCTAGACAAAGTTCACTAGGTCAATTCAGGGCATGGATGGATTTTTCTCATGTGGAGAGGTCGTGTACATGAGCTTGTACTCATTAGAGCTTATAAGAATTACAAGAGATCCTACTGAAATATACAGGATTCTGAGGGAGCTTGACAAGGTAGTTATGGAGAGATTTTCTTTTCTAGTGGGAGAGTCTAGAACTAGAGGGTATACACTCAGAGTCAAGGGTCACTTCCTTAAGGCAGGGATGAGAAGGAATTTCTTCTTCGAGGGTTCTGAATCTGTGGAATTCTTTACCACAGAGGGCTGTCAAGGCTGAATCAAAGAATATTCAAGGCTGAGACAGACATATTTTTCATCAGTAAGGCAGTGACTGGGGGAAAAGGCTAGATTCGATAACAGAGCATTTAGAAATATACTATCAAGCAGAAACAGCATGGCCGCATGAAGGGGACATTAGACCTGACAAATTTATTAGAATCCTGAAAAAGGTTGGGAGTTTAGCATGGCCAGCCATGCTCTCACAGGAAGGCAGAGAAGACTTGATGGGCCGACTGGGCTGCTTCTGTGTCAATGTTTTATGATCTGTATTATGCACAAAACCAAGAAACTCAACTTTATTTTGAATGCCCTCATTTTCTCCTAAACATATGGAATTTCTTTCTTTAAGTCCAGTATTTTCCTGCACTGGTTCTCACAATCCGGGCTTGTCTGTGACAGTGCTCAGGCTACTGGATAGATGGCAGAACTGCAAGGAACAGGTCATCATGCAGGATGCGTAGATTAAGAGGAAGAGCATTTGCTGAATCTTCCATGCTGGTCCAAGAGTAACGTGATCAATTTCTGCAGAAGCCCCATCTTACCCCAAACCCCATGACATGAGCTACTGGGAGAAAAGAACAAGCTTTCACAAAGGACATCTCGTGACTTAAATTAAATATTAATTTCTTGAAGCATAGTCATTGTTGAAATGCAAGAAAGCAGCCAACTTATAAATTGCAAGGCCCCACAAACCGCACTGACCTATGGAAATTGGGGGAAAAGATTGTGGTGCAGTGATGTCGTCACTGGACTAATCCAGAGTCTAAAGCTAATGCGCTGGGGACACAGGTTCAAATCCCAAAACAACAGATTGTGAAACGTAAATTTAACTACAATATTGAAATGTGGAATTGAAAGTTGGTCAGTTTCAAGATCTACATGAAAGCAATCACTAATTGTTGTATAAACATGTCTGGTTGACTATTGTCTTTTATTGCTTCTCAAAGCTAGTAAGGCACTCAGTTTAAGGGATGACTAACAAATGCTGGCCTTGCCAGTGAAACTAACATCCTAAAGATTAAATTTTAAAAATCTGTTTCTGGTGATGTTGGTGAGAAATTGATGACAGCCAAGATACTTGGAGAAATCTGAATCATGTCACACTTATTTGTATCGACTTGAGAGCGGGCAAGTCCTTGTTAACATTGCAACAGAGACACAACAACTCCAACACAATAGTATTCCCTCAATAGGGCTGATGCACACATGAAGCACAAAGACAGGTTTCACAAAGACAATCTAATGCAATGAATCCATCACAAAGATATAGCTGCACTACAGACCTGCTTCAACTGCCCTTTAAACCAAAAGAAACATGGAATTTGTGAGCCGTTACTCAAGATTAAACCAGGTTCACTCTTCGCGGGGTAATGACAAATCTGGAAATACAACCTTAAAGGGAAATAACCTTACAGTTAGCATTACGTTAAATAGGGTAACAAATCTGTGGAACAGACGTCTGAATATATTTTGCTGAAGTTTATTTCTAGACCAGTTACTGGGTCTCAATGTAACTGCCTTCATTTCCAAATCAGGACAGATAACCCACCAGTACTGTGAAAACATCACAGCCATGCCACCGCTTTTGGACTTTGTCCCTTCCAGCTCCGTGCCCATCCCATTAGAACTGCCATCCGTCACATAACCGGTATTGCTGTGCCTTCAAAGCTCTTTCTTAAACATGATGCAACCTCAAGAATGAATCAAATTTTAAAATCTTTAAAACAAAAATGACCATGAATCACAGATGTTGGAGGAATTAGTGGCTCCAGACGCCAATGCCAAAAGCAATGGGAGCTACATGTATTACATATGACCGTTGTCCATCTGCCAGGGCTGCTGGCTGACTCTTGGTGATGACTCTATTTTGTTGTTACTATTTCTGCTTTGAACAAATATCCTGATAGCAGAATCAGTCCCTAAAACAAGCTTTTTGTCGGACAGAAACAACAAATCCTCCTGATCTGCACGTATCACAACTTATGGACATAGGTTAGCATTTATATTGAATTTTTCCACATACAGACTATTTCAGAGCATTTAACTGTTTATCAAGTACTTGAATTGCAACCACAAGATGTAGTGTAGGAACTACAGTAGGCAGTTTGTACAGAGCATGCTCTCAGAGGGCAATATGATAATGATCACTGAATCTGCTTTTGTGCTGTTGATTAAGGTATTAATAATGAACATCAGGGATAGCTCCCCTGGTCTCTTTCAACATTATGCTTTGGCATTTGTCACACCCACCCGAGAGAACAGAAAGGATTTCAATTTAAAACCTCATCCAAAGAAATAACAGCTCTGGTATTTGAACCCGCAAGGTTCGAACTCGGGTGAGTGCGTAACCAACTGGGCCTATTACCGTTCTTGTGCAGGATATGACCAATAAGTGCGTCATGGCACAGAGCATAGGCCTTTAGAAGACTGTAGACCATAAAAACCTATACAGGAGGCAAATCACCGAAGAGAAATCAGCTGTTGGAAGACTTGAGTTATTTTACCGTGTGGCATCGCTACCTTAAGTCAGAGCACAGACACAGGCCCTTCGGCCCAACCAGTCCTTGCTGAACACTATCCCAAACTAAACTAGTCCAACCTGCCTACTCCTGGTCCATATCCCTCCAAACATTTCCTATTCACGTACTTGCTTAACATCATTGTAGAAATGCTTTATCTAAACCGCCCATTCCACCTCCCTTCCTTGTCCGGTGACCAAGATAAATACAGCTTCAAAAATATTCACCAGTTCCATCCAACCTACCATTGACAGCAATGCCTGGGTACAGACAGCTGCAACTAGTTTGGTACCTAAGCTTTTAAAGGAATGAAAAGGCTTGATACGCCATCTTGTTGTAATTCAAAAACATCCCACTCCACGTCATGCAAAGTGACTTACTTCAAGGTGCAGTTAAAATTACAAAGATTAAGCGCAGCAACCATTTTGCTTTAAGCTTTTGTTAAAAATATTGACTGAAGGACAATGCTCTTCCAGGTCACCCTTCCATTCCTTGTGCTCTTAAACATCTGTCTGAATTATGGAGGGATACAACAGCGGGTTACGAAAACGCCACTGGGCCAGTCAAGTTTGTGTTTTAAATTCACAAGCAGGAACTGAATACCCTTTGATAACAAGCATGGGGCTGGATGAACACAGCAGGTCAAGCAGCATCATAGCAGCAGGAAACTTGATGTTTTCGGGCCTAAACCCTTCATCAGAAATGGGGGAGGGGAAGAGGGTTCTGAAATAAATAGGGAGAGAGGGGGAGGCGGATAGAAGATGGATAGAGGAGAGGATAGGTGGAGAGGAGGCAGACAAGTCGAAGAGGCGGGGATGGAGCCAGTAAAGGTGTGTGTAGGTAGTGGGGTAGGGAGGAGATAGATCAGTCCAGGGGGCGGGATGATGTTAGTAGATAGGAGATGGGGGTGTGGCTTGAGGTGAGAGGAAAAACAGGTAGGGAGGTGGAGATAAGCTGGGCTGGTTTTGGGATGCGGTTGGGGGAGGGGAGATTTTGAAGCTTGTGAAATCCACATTGAGGCCATAGGGCTGCAGGGTTCCCAGGCTGAATATGACTTGCTGTTCCTGCAGCCTTCGGGTGGCATCACTGTGGTATTGCAGGAGGCCCAGGATGGACATGTCATCTGAGGAATGGGAGGGGGAGTTGAAATGGTTCGCGACTGGGAGGTGCAGTTGTTTGTTGCGAACTGAGCGCAGGTGTTCTGCAAAGCGGTCCCCAAGCCTCCGCTTGGTTTCCCCAATGTAGAGGAAGCCACAACGGGTACAGCGGATGCAGTATACCACATTGGCAGATGTGCAGGTGAACATCTGCCTGATGTGGAAAGTCTTCTTGGGGCTTGGGATTGGGGTGAGGGGGCAGGTGTAGCACTTCCTGCGGTTACAGGGAAAAGTGCCGGGTCTGGTGGGGCTGGAGGGGAGTGCGGAGCGGACAAGGGAGTCGTGGAGGGAGTGGTCCCTCCGGAAGGCAGATAAGGGTGGGGAGGGAAAAACGTCTTTGGTGGTGGGGTCGGATTGCAGATGGCGGAAGTGTCGGAGGATAATGCGTTGGATCCGGAGGTTGGTGGGGTGGTATGTGAGGACGAGGGGGATTCTTTTTTGGTTATTATTGCGGGGACGGGGCGTGCGGGATGTGTTCCGGAAAATGCGGGAGACACGGTCGAGGGCGTTCTCGACCACTGTGGGGGTGGGGGGTGGGGGGTGGGGGGGGGGTTGCGGTCCTTGAAGAATGAGGACATTTGAGATGTACGGGAGTGGAATGTCTCATCCTGGGAGCAGATGCGGCGGAGGTGAAGGAATTGGGAATAGGGGATGGCATTTTTGCAGGAGGGTGGGTGGGAGGCGGTGTATTCCAGGTAGCTGTGGGAGTCAGTGGGCTTGAAATGGACATCGGTTTCTAGGTGGTTGCCCGAGATGGAGACAGAGCGGTCCAGGAAGGAGAGAGAAGTGTTGGAGATGGTCCAGGTGAACTTCAGGTTGGGGTGGAAGGTGTTGGTGAAGTGGATGAACTGTTCGAGCTCCTCGTGGGAGCACAAGGCGGTGCCGATGCAGTCATCAATGTAACGGAGGAAGAGGTGGGGTTTAGGGCCAGTGTAGATACGGAAGAGGGATTGTTCCACATAACCTACAAAGAGGCAGGCATAGCTTGGGCCCATGCGGGTACCCATGGCCACCCCCTTTGTCTGTAGGAAGTGGGAGGAATTGAAAGAAAAGTCGTTGAGGGTGAGGACGAGTTCGGCTAAGCGGATGAGGGTGTCGGTGGAGGGGGATTGGTCAGTTCTGCGGGACAGGAAGAAGCGGAGGGC
Organism: Ginglymostoma cirratum; assembly: GCA_024137785.1. NCBI lineage: Eukaryota > Metazoa > Chordata > Chondrichthyes > Orectolobiformes > Ginglymostomatidae > Ginglymostoma > Ginglymostoma cirratum. The sequence goes on along the minus strand of JAHRHZ010000008.1, from coordinate 4,285,825 downwards.
CTTTAGGCCATCAGCATGGGGAATACAGGTGTCTAGCGAATGGACGTCCATAGTGAAAATGAGGTGTTGGGGACCGGGGAATTGGAAGTTCTAGAGGAGGTGGAGGGCGTGGGTGGTGTCACAGACGTAGGTAGGGAGTTCCTGGACCAAGGGGGTGAAAATGGAGTCTAGGTAGGTGGAGATGAGTTCGGTGGGGCAGGAGCAGGCAGAGACAATGGGTCGACCAGGGCATTCAGATTTGTGGATTTTGGGGAGGAGATAGAAGCGGGCGGTGCGGGGTTGGGGAACGATGAGGTTGGAGGCGGTGGGTGGGAGGTCACCTGAGGTGATGAGGTTGTGCATGGTTTGGGAGATGACGGTTTGGTGCTCGGGGGTGGGGTCATGATCTAGGGGGCGGTAGGAGGAGGTGTCAGAGAGTTGGCGCCTGGCCTCAGCAATGTAGAGGTCAGTGCGCCATACTACGACTGCCCCTCCCTTGTCCGCAGGTTTTATGGTGAGGTTGGGATTGGAGCGGAGGGAGCGAAGGGCTGCACGTTCTGCGGGGGAGACATGGATAGAGGAGAGGATAGATGGAGAGGAGGCGGCAGACAAGTCGAAGAGGCGGGGATGTTCCCCTCCCCCATTTCTGATGAAGTCTTCCCCTCCCCCATTTCTGAAGAAGGGTTTAGGCCCGAAACGTCAAGTTTTCCTGCTCCTCTGATGCTGCTTGACCTGCTGTGTTCATCCAGCCCCATGCTTGTTATCTCGCATTCTCCAGCATCTGCAGTACCTTTTATCACCGAATACCCTTTCACTGGTTAAGACTATCACTCACAGGCCCCAAGGTGACTCAGGAAACTGCTCTCTAAAGCATTTCCAACTGTCAGAAATCAAACCTTGCATCTACAAAGCTCTCTAAAATATTGTGACAGAACAATGAACTGCTTAACTGAAATAAAAGCAGAATTCTGCAGATGGAGATCTGGAATAAAACTAAAATACTGCAGAAACTCAGATGCTCTGGAAGCATGTCAAGTGAGAACTTTAACATTTCAACATTTCACTGAATCTTTGAAGGTTCTTCGGAACTGTGTAATTCAATTTGGTTTTGCAGCAACCCAGGTGGTGATTTTCTCCACTCTACTGCTAAATCTTCCGACAATTGCTAGAGTATTTAGTGACAGGCATGACAAGTGAAGGGGTCATAGAATTTATTCGAAGTAACCCTGCCAGCACAAATCAAACAATATTTGCGAAATCCTGTTTTTTGAAAATACAAATTGAGTAAATTAATTTTCCAACTGAGTCCTGTCATAATGGGTTTCCTCATTATCACTGGCTCAAGCCACGCCACAGACAAGACCATCTCACTGACATCAGTGGAGAGACCAGAATTCCACAAGTTTACATGTGTCAGCTGCTTCTTTCTTCACAATTAGCCAGCTCTGGGTTACAATACCAAAAAACAGCTACCCTTCAATTACTAATTGCAGGACAAGGAGAGAAATGCATGATAATTACAGCACAGAACCAGCCCAATAAGGCCAACAGATCTTGACTGGCACTAACACTCCCAACAACTCTTCGAGCAAATCAGGATAACCTTTTCTTCCCTTCTCCCTCAGTCAGCTGCTTCTTAACCACATCTATCATGTTCACCCCAATAACTCCTTGGGGCAGCAAGTACCACATTCTAACCACACTCTGGATAAAGTGGTCACACCTTGGTTCTTAAATGAATTGCTGGGATTTTTATATTTATACTCCACTTCAGACTCATGAAACAGGAAAACACCTCTGCATCTACTATATCAAACCCCTTCATAATGATAAAGACTCCTAGTAGATCACCTCTCCATCTTTTTGCTTCTAGTGAAATAAGGTGTAGGCAGCTGCAGAGTCTAATGTTATAAAGGGTGTTATCTGGGATCACTTCAGCACTCTTATCACCTGACATACGTACAACATGGGAGGAGCGGGTGGCCACTCAGCCCCTTGAACTTATTGAATGTGGGAGCAGACTCAGTGGATTTGCTTACTCTATTTTATCACCACTCCTGATAACCTTTCACCACCACTCCCCAACTCACATTCATCAAGAAGCTAACTACCTCTGCCATTGAGGCTCTGCTTCTACTCTCATTTGAAGACAATTCCAAAACCTCACGACCCTAGGTGAAAAAAAATTTCTCCTCATGCTTGTCTTCAATGGCCACTTATTTTTCAAAAGGGACTTTTAGTTCTACATTCTCCAACGTCTACCTTGTCAAGACTACTCAGAATCTTAGCTCCTCTTACATTCAGTTCAAAGAGGTGTAGGTCAAGTGGACTGGACAAGGCGAATTACCAAAGCGTCCAGGAATGTACAGACTCGGTGGCTGAGCCATGTGAAATGCAGGGTTACAGTGATAGGGCAGGGGGTGGTTCTGGTTGCGATGCTCTTTGGGGGGGTCAGTATGGATTTGATCAGCTGAATGGCCTGGTTCCGCACTGTAGGGATTCTACGATTCTACAATTAAAGCTCAACCCAATAAATCTCATCTGATCCTTTGTAAAGTGTTTCTGTAACAAAATAAGTTTCTTTCTACTTAAGAACTACATCACCCAATTAATTAGTGCACGCATGTGCGTGCGCACACGTGCATCCATCGGGTAGGGAACCAGCTGCCGTCTTCAAGCAAAACACCCGAGAAGGCCACACAAATGGAGCTTGTGTTTGCCAGAGTGGGAAGTCCAACCTCTCATCATCGGAAGCAAACACATTTAAAACATCGGCCGGAGAACACTAACACAAGCGAACAAGAGGCAAGCTTCAGCAACTCCTGCCCAATTTCCCAACATTACGGCAGTAACTATCGTTCAAAAGTACTTCTTGGCTATGCGTAGCACTAAACTGTGGAAGGAAGTGATTCCTCTCTGATGCGTAGAAGTACTGCTGGAGTTTAACAACTTGTAATAAAATGCCTTAAAACACTTTAGACAGGTGTCATAAAACATAATCTGACACTAAGCCATATATTAAGTTAGACGAACACAAGCTCAGTGCTTAATTTTAAGGAACATCTTAAAAAGACAGGAAAGACTTCAGGATTAAGTTGCAGAGCAAGGCACCTTGACAGTTTTGAAGGCACAACCATCAGTGGAATCATTAATATTGGGGACATACAAAGGCAAGGGTTGCAAGAGTGTAGCGATCCTAGTGGATTTTAGGAGTTGAGTAAGTTACAAATACAGGAAAGGGTAAGGCCACGGAGGGATCTGAAAACTAGAACGAGCAGTTTAAATTTGGGCTTCAGTTAAGCCATGCCCATGTAATCAGCAACGATGAATGGAAATGCACAAAAATAAGGACGTAGTCAGCAAGAGTTCTAGGAACTGGTTAAAATCGCAGCCCATTTTTACCGAGCCTTGGTAAACCCTGTGCTGCTCCAACTTGAAACAGTCCAACCTGGTAGGAGTATCTTATCTTGCAGTGCCTGGAAAGCTCCTGTGATAAGACACAACCACAGCCCCCAGAAATTAAAATGATGCCGGAAAGATCACTGCCCGTTCCATTGCTGTGATACTTACTGAGGAGACGAGGCCACTAAGCCTGCACATGCTTGTCCATCTCAGGAAACCTCCTCTCTAACTAGGCAGACCAAAGGAGGAAGAACTATTTGAGTCAAACAGTCTTTCATTGTGATGCCCGACAGTTTCTTACTCCATTGCAAAGGGAAGGCTAAATACCATGAGAACTCTCGTACGTGGTTTCTATGCAGTGCCAAACTGGAGATCAGCAGAGCCTCTTCACCACCAATGATACCCCCTCAAGAAATCAAACCAAATTTCTGTTTCAAGGAGAAAGAAGAGCTTTCTCTTAGTAGTTCCAACAGTACGGCTTGGGTAGACTTAAGATCGAGATAACAAGGTGAGTGTGCAGTGGAAAAGAAAAAGATACAATCAGTTTAAGAACACGCACACACAATCTAGTCACAAAAGGCTATAACAGCCTTCATTTATGCACAATACACCGACCTATCTCCAGTTGTGACATTGTGTTCTACATGATATTACTTACGTGGCATGATTCCCTGGCTGGCCAGCTCCTCCCGGGTCCGCCGTTGCTGAAGCTTCAGCTGCAGTACTGTCAGAGAGAGAGGATAGACACGGTTAGTGCTCCCAGCTACAACTGCCAAACAGTAAACTTATTCCGTGCTTTGTGAAAGTTCTCCATTTTAACCTTCACTTTTTGCAGAAGTGGTCACAGATCGAGCATTTCCGCCCAGCTGCTTTTAAGTAGGAAACAGCAAAGACGGCTGTCATTTTGAAAAGCTTGATAATGAAGTTTAAACAGTTCAATTTTCTCAAAAAAAAGTGCACTTTTAAATTGTCTCCTGCCCTCTTTTTGTAGAGAGAATTTTAGCTTTGGAACATATTACCTGGAAGTAAACCACAAGGCCAAACTTACAGGAGTCAGCACCTGCAGGAGTGCAGTGGTACTGAGTCAGTAATTTGAGGGTCACAGATTACAATAAACTTTCCACAATCTACAAGATGGTAGGGAAGGAGAGAAAGGCATCTCTCCACGCAATGAGAGACGAACGAGTCTCTCAACATTGCATCTAGTCTCTTCAATCATGGAGGGGGTTTTGGTTCCATTAAGCTGCCTAGAGAATCCTCCTACGCATCAATCACTTTGATAAGGACTTCCTCATTTCAGCCCTTAATTTGACCCTCAGACTGTCTGACCTTCTAGTCCGCTGTATTAACAGTCATGCCCTAGTTTGAAATAGTAGTCCACGTTGCTCTAGTCTAAGGTTTGCAATATCTTGCAGGCTATCACACATTGTCTCGGTTGCCTCCTTTCAAATCCAAGATACACAAACTCTACCCATTGATACTTCAGCCAGGACCATGCCGGAGCCTTTTTCTGTGACCACTTACAACTCAACAACCAGAACCAGACAATAAATACAAAGGGAAAGTTTGACCAGAGCACTATATACTTAGATCACACCTATTTCAGAGTTGCTTTCTGTTAAATTTAAAATTTGCTCTACCAAAACCACAAAGCCTTTCAACCTCACCGTGAGCTGTTTCAACACAATCTCTTTCAGTAGTTTAAAAGCAAAATGGGCATTGAATCCATGCTCAAAGTGGGAGGGAGTCATGGGAAAGAGGAAGTAGGAGAGGAGACATCAAATAAAAACAGACCACTCCACATTGTCATGAAAATCCAGTTTTCCTGCTCTATTTACCAGGTAGCCACTGACAAAACCCCATTTTTGATTCAAGACCAACTTAAATATCCTCTGATCTTTCACGAACCAGGCCTGGTTCGAGATCAGCAAACTGGACACAAATAAAATCAGCTGCAGTCAGAGATAAAGAGAGACCAAAATAATTCAAACCACAAATGTTGGTCTCAGTTGATCCTAATTTTAAACTGAGTCAAAACATTTTCACACGATACACATCCAGTGAACAGTTTTCATACCTTTTTTCATACCAGTTTTCATACATTTAAAATTTACTGTTAAATACATCAAAATATAGGGATATTTTTGTGAGCAAACGAAAGAAAACCTCCAACAAAATGTTTTGCTCTCCGAAAAGCTAAAGGCAGATACAAAGCATGAGAGCACATGCTCAATTTTACAATTTCTCCCTACCATCTACTTTCCATTCCCGATATCAGATGTGGCATTTGGGAGATGTGATGGATCACAGGGTAGGAAGAAAACACCTACACCATTTTACAAATCCGGACAGCAGCAGAACACAACACAAAGATTAACTTCCTATTTTGGGGAGGGGAAGGGGGTCAACCAGCAGGGAAAGGACAGAAAGTAAGTACATTCACAGTTTCTGTAAAACCTACTTTGATACTTTGAAATGCAAACACCAAAAACTCTGCCCACGATCACGACAAATCAAACAAGCCAGCAGAACATACATTGAAATATAGAAAGGTATACCTGGAAGATAACATTGTACCAAGATCTACACTGCATCACTAGTTTTAGCGCTAAATGCTTTAGCAAAAAAAAGAAAAAAAACATCAATGCTAATAGTGAATTAACAGGTAAAGACTGAAAGGTTGCACAAAAATACCAAAAGTCAGGCATGGAGATCCTGGAATCTGGTTCTGTTGCCTGTTGCATTTACAGTGCAGTTCCATTAAGAGTCATGTTGGACTTGAAAGGTTAACTGTTTCTCTCTCTACAGGTGCTGCCTAGCCTGTGCAGATTCTCCAGCCCTTTCTGTTTTTGTTTCAGATTCCCACTGTTACTGTATTTCACTCCTAGGCAAGTCAGTTAACCTCAACTAGTTCAATAAAATTGGCCTTGGTGCATCCAAAATGGGAGTAGGTAGGGAAATAAATAAGTGGCCCTATTTTTGAGCATCCCAGGTTGGAAAACAGATGTATTTCTTCAGATGAAAACAATTGGCAATCAAAGTTTATTTGGCACATTAAGGACAGAGGGATGAACACACAAAGTAATAGAATGTGCATGCATATGTTTCAAAACTTATTTCACACAAAGTATGGCTACTTAGGATAATCTAAACTGCCATGTGCACAAATGAATTGCTCATTTTCAGACAGAACATGCTCACTCAATGTAAATGATCTAAGATGATCAGCCAGGCCTGCAGTGACGTATTTATGTGCGTCAGAACCCTAACATATTAATACTCAAGACAATTTTTTAATGTAGACACAAGGAATCTGTATATACGTTGTATCCCTTCAGAAAAGGAGTCATTAGACCACCGAATGCTGCTACATCACCTTGGCCATGCCCTGATCAATCAACAACTACCTGCTTGATCTGAGAATTAAGACTGACATTTAGCTATTATGAAGGGTCACTGCACTCAAAATATTAACTGCTCTTCCTCCACAGATGCTGCCGGACCTGCTGAGTTTCTCCAGCAATTTGTTTTTGTTTGTTTCGTATCTCCAGTAAAAGCAGTTCTTTGTTTTAGATTAACCAACTGTCCTTGCTGCATCTCCATGACAAATATGGCCCAGCCTATCAGCACCCCCATGTATAAAATAGTGTCGCTTCTTTATTCAAGTTTGTTTATTGTGTTGCAGTTATGACTGCAAGAGAAAAAGCTTCAATTTCTAGTCTCCTTTTAACAATGTATATCCTCCACTTACTGCATTTTGCTTAAAACATCAATCTCCAGTCAGTCCACTTTACTGGAAAAATAATCCCGCTTTAAAAGGATTTTGCTATAGTTTCAGTCATGAGTTCTGTTAGCTATTCATGAAGGAATACAAAAAAAAACGCAGAGACAATAACAGAAAAAAGTTTCAAGACAGGAAACTTCGTTATATCAGCAAATGTGGGGAATGAGTTCCAAGCTGTCAAACCCATTCTGAGAATTCACTTGCAGAGCAGGATCCATCTAGCATTGTCTCACTCTCCCATATGTATTCTTCACAACACCCCCTGAACTCATTTATCTTAATGATCCTCTCACATAAATGTAACACACAAGTCAGTAATTTTTCTCCCTTAGCATGCTCGGCGCAAAATGTTTCCTTTGGAACGACAGCAGGGCAATCAGCCAGAGATCAACCAACAGTAAAAATGCTACAGCTTAACTCCTGAAATTTGATCTTAACAGGTTCCCTTTCAGTTGCTGCGCACCGAGGGGGCAGGGAAGCAGCATCTACATGTATATTGGGGGGGGGGGGGCTTCTTCCCATGGATTGCCATCTGCCTGCGGACAGGTTCAAATGTTCTATTGTTCCCATGAGTGATGTGCCAGCAGTTCTCAACTCCTGATAGGATTACCCTTGACAGTAAGGTCAAAGGAGCGGAACCAGCCAAAGCAAATCAAAACAAGTCCTCAAATGGTGATTCAGGTAGAAAGTATTCATGTGATGTCAACGGCTGTGACGACAGATGAAGGCTACAGCAGCAGGGAGATCCCCAGTCGACATTTCCTTGCCACAGAAACTGGATCATCCTTCTGTCTAGGACTGTGTCTGCTGATGCACAACAGCATTCCCTCATTATATGATGTCCTGCACAAGGTATCTCCCTTTAGGAATTGGGGCTGTTGCAGGGCACAAGTGAGACAGAGGACAGCAAGAGGGATCACAGCGATACATGAAATTACCAACCTGCTCTGAGCCTACACTCTAATCTGTCCAGACGAGATGCACGTTACCCAGTTAGGCATTGGGATTCTTCTTCCTCCCCTCTTTTGTTAAATCACGGACATTACAAGCAAGTCAAGTGTCAACCATGGGGCAATTCAAGGGTTGACAGTGGTGTAGTGGTAATGTTATTTGGACTGGCGATCCAAGGGTTGAGGCAAATAGTAACCCATGGAACACTGGTTCAAATCCTACCAAAGAAGTTGTTGGAATGAAAATTCAAATTATAAAATCTGGCATTGAAAACTAGGTTTGTGAAAACCCATTTAGTTCATTAGTGCCCTTAAGCTAGCTAAACCTGCATGCGATTCCAGACCCCCAGGCAATGCAGTTCACTTAACTGCTGTCTGAAATGGCCAAGCAAGCCTCTCCGTTCACAGGCAATTAGGAACGGACAATAAAATGCTGCCTTTGTCAGCCTTGCCCACATCGTATGGAAGAATAGAAGATAAAAAGAGAACACGATCACAGATGTTAATACTCATGCATTTTTAAAGAGTGCCTTTAAATGAAGAATGGATACTGGAGTTGTAATCGGAATAAAGCAAACACCAGGCCAAAGGACAAGATAGCAGGGGTAAACAAAAGATAGGTCATTTAAGGTGACAGAAGTAGACTATAATGCTTCAGGAAGAAATTCAGTTCACAGTGAAACAGTATATTGAGATTGTGAGCAGGGTGACTCAGCCTTGGCACTGGTGAGAGCGGTGGAATCAACAGTGCCGGTGGGAATCCTGAGACTAGGAGCTGACAATGAGTTAGGAGTTAACTGGAGCGAACTGCAGCTTGTCCAAGAAGTGATGCCAAACAGCCTGACAACAGAAAGGAGCCAAGACAGGTGATGGCCGTGCTAGGAATACAGACAGGAGCCAATATAAAGGCAGCATACTGTTTAACACAGAGATAGTAAGAACTGCCAATGCTGGAGTCTGAGATAACACAGTGTGGAGCTGGAGGAAGACAGCAGGCCAGGCAGCATCAGAGGAGCAGGACAGCTGACGTTGAGTCGGGACCCTTCTTCCGGACCTGAAACGTCAGCTGTCCTGCTCCTCTGATGCTGCCTGGCCTGCTGCCTTCCTCCATCTCCACACTGTTATACTGTTTAACACAGCCCTTTCCTGAGTCACTAAGTGCTCAGGTGGGCACTGATTACCCACAGCCAACGCAATAAAAAACATGTCTGCAATTTTCTACCTGCACACGCACATTTGAAAGATCTTTCCAAGTCTGAGATTTTGCCATCATCTATCACTACCAACGCTACTGTTTTAAGATGCACTTATGAGACATTTTCCTCTTGAAAACAAAATTCCCAAGCCCCCTCCCACCCCTAATTGCCCTTAAGGTGGTGTAAGCACATTCAGAGTTATCTGGGGAGATGACCCAGTGACAGTAAAGGAATGGTCTTATATAATGTGATATGGGAATGACTAGGACATAAGGCCAAAGTCGTAAACTGCACAGCTGTTGCAGAGATTGGTACTTCACAAGACAGCTTCTCAGAAGGTCAAGTGTATAGGGAAGGGAAGAGACCAGGAAGAGAACATCGTAAGCATCAGGTGATAATACAAACGAGAGATGGTCTGAATTACTATTCAGTACCAAGGACTTTTCTTTTACTCTTGGGCAAGTTATTTCTTGCATCTAGATTCCACATCTAAACCTCGCCATTCAGAAATCACAAAGTTCTTTCAAAATAAAGTACAATTTCCCACATATCTCCAACTTCCATCACTTGTAAGTTCACAGGCATCACTTCAGCTGCACAATCTCAAGCTTTTGAATTCCTTCCTGAAACCTCCCCATATCTCTGCCCGATCCTAACACTTACCTTGAACCAAGCCTTTGGCTTACTGTCCTAACATCACCCCTCAGAGCTCAGTGCTAAATTTCTGATAATTCCCGATAAGTTCTGGAATATTTTACCATGATAAATATTATATAATTATAACATTTGAGAGAGAATTAGAAAGCCTATTATACTGCACACCGTAGCTCAAGGTTTCCTAAAGTGGAGCTGAGGAAGTCAAGCAAAAGTGTTGACGTTGTGAGCTCTGAAGCAACAGTGTACACAGCAGAGTTCCAAATGAGTTTAAACAACCATGCTGATGCTTTAACAGGCACCAGATCTCAGCTACCCCACAATCCCAACCTGTCCAGGTCTCCTCCCTACTACAGCAGTCTCACTGCAGGGTGAACAAATTTCAAGCCTCAAAATGGAGTCTCAGCAGGAAAAGTTTGGGAAGCACTACTGCAGCCACAAGACAATTGTCTCAGCAAGACTGCGCACAGACAGAGTTAACAAACCCTGCATCCTTTGCGGATGAGAGAAACCACTTATGAAATATGGTTTAGTCACAACAAAACAATGCCCTGCATGATACTACATGGGATTCTCTACCTTGTCTATACCAACTGAGAGAAAGATCAAAATCCAAACGGGAATAACAGCTCCCAGATTCAAAACAGGAATTAAGTGAGAACTTAGATTACATTAAGAAATTAAACTAAAACACCAAGGCACACCAGAGTGGCTCAGCGGTTAGCAATACTGCCTCACAGCAACAGGGACCCGGGCTCAAGTCCAACCTCAGGCAACTGTTAGAGTTTGCACCTTCTCCCCCTGTCTGCGTGGGTTTCTGCTGGGTGCTCTGGTTTCCTCCCACAGTCCAAAGATGCAGAGGTTAGGTGGATTGACCATGCTAAATTGCCTGTAGTGTGCAGGGATGTTAGGGGTGTGGGGGGGTGGGGGGTGGGTTATGGGTGGGATGCTCTTCGGAGGGTCAGTGTGGATATGTTGGGCCAAATGGCCTGTACTTGGGGAACAATGAGTTAAATCAGGAAATAGAGGTCAATGACAAGTATTTACAAAGTTGTGGATTCTGGTACAGAGGTTAGAATTAAGAGGTAAGAATTTCTACAGACTAAGGCTACAGGGAAGAATGCACTGGGTTAAAACAACCTAATGCATTTTGTTTCAACATATGGCAGAATTAGGAAAGATAAAAGGTGATAAATAAAAACAACAACAACAATACAAGTGGGTCATCCTGCCTGCCCTGTCATTCTATAGAATCATGACTGATCCTTAACCTCAAGTCCACTTTCCCACCTGATGCCGTATGTCCCTCTATGAGTCTTAAGATTCTATTACCCCGTCTTGAATACACCCAGCAACTGAGGGCCACAGTACATTGAAGTAGCAAATTCACAACCCCGAACGAAGACATTTCTCCCATCTCATTCCAAAATGGCAGACTCTCCAACCAACTACTTGGATTCAGAATCTTAAGTAGGGAACAACAACCTCTTGATATCTACTCTGTCAAGCCCTCTTTAGAAGTTAGGGCAATCAGTGTATTTGTAGATTAGAAGGAACACAACAGCTTTCAATTTGATATCACATTTAATGCAAAAAGATCTTCACAAGTAGGTCATCTGACAAAATTGGCAGAGCCACAGAAGATGTTACAGCAGATGAGAAAGAGCTAAGCGAAAGAGATATTAAGTATCTTAAAGGAACAGAAGGAGATGGAGAAGTCAAACATAATAAGAAATGGGAGGTCTTTTGTCCCCTTAAGCTTATTTTGGCAGTCAATAAGAGTTGCTAATCTGACGATGAGCTTCACTCACTTCCCTGGCAGTTTTCTCCCCATCCCTCATCCATTACCCTCGGCTTCCTTATAAATCAAAATCCCATCAAGCTCAGCCTGGAACGTTGAACAAATTCAAAGACCGAGTCTGCCATGTTCCCTGGGCTAGAGAATTCCAAAGACAAACTACCCTCAGAAGACAGCACACTACTGTCTGCTAGTCACACTAGAGGATTGTTTTCGATATACAACACAAACTGGCCACTTGGCCCAATGCTGGTTCTGGTGATCATTTGAGACGTTCCCATTTTTTGTGAAATTCTACCGGCTGCTATTCTCCCTCCTATGATTCTTTAGTTACCTCTTGAATAGAGGTTATAACGTCCGCTTCAACCATCCACGAGTTCCATATTCTTACCACTCTTCGGGTTATGAGAAGTTTCTTCCAAATTCTCTGTTGAGCTTCTTGGTGACCATCTTATATGGATGGACTCTAAGTATGCAGACAGCTAGATGAAAGAGGTTTACTCTTATGCTCAGTTGGGACATATCAGCTTGGAGAAAGGCATGGGGGATGATGACAGGGTTAAATACATCAGGCAAGGACAAAAATGATTTCGTGTTTAACACAGGCATGGACCAACCAGAGGCAAAAGGTCTGCCTCCAA
>JAHRHZ010000008.1:4178182-4273411 GCA_024137785.1 Ginglymostoma cirratum | reverse complement strand
CACATTCCATTTCATTTTGGCAAATACATTGATGCAGTCAGATATCAAATGGTGGTGATTCCACCCCGTGATTTAGTCCTAAAGGTATCTGGGAGAATCGTTATTTCAACACTCCCTAACCATAGTTTTCACATTGTAGGGATTCTGTGATTTCTATGAAATGTCAGTGCAGAAGCAGGCCATCAAGTCCATAACAACTCTCTGATGAGCATCTCAACCAGACCCACTCCCATCCCTTATCCCTGCATTTCCCATGACTAACCCATCCAGCCTGCACACCCCTGGCAACTACAGGCAATTCAGTGTGGCCAATCCACCTAGCCTGCACATCTTTGGATTGTGGGAGGAAACCGGAGCACCTGGAGGAAACCCACGCAGACACAGAGAGAATGTGAAAACTCCACATTGATAGTCGCCAGAGGGTGGAATCGAAGCTGTTTCCTGGCACTGTGAGGCAGGAGCACTAGCCACTGAGTCGCCCACTTAGTGCAAAGAAAATGGTCTGCATTTCTACAACACCTATGGAGATTGCATAGAATGTCTCCAAACCCTTCCTCACTCCAAAGTTTCACAGCAAATTAAGTACAATTGAAGTGTCACTTCATAAATAGAATTAGCAGTAATCTGCACACAGCAAGGATTTACAAGGTCTAAATGTAAAGTTAGAGTCAACCTATTTCAGTGGGGCTGGTTGAAGGATGAATGTTGGCCAGAAAAAACACACTTCAAAAAGTGCCTTTCAGATCACTCCCATGTAAACAGCAGCTCAGCCCAAAGCCTCACCTGAAAGAAGACACTACTGTTGAGGTTGGTTGGCTCACCGAGCTGGTTTCTTGTTCCGCAGACGCTTCGTTACCGTGCTTGGTAACATCCTCAGTGCAGCCTCTGATGAAGCGTCAGTGTTTTCCCGCCTACCTTTTAAACTCTGGGGTCCGTCGCGATGGATTGCCTCACTTCCGGGTTTCCTCCGTAGTGGAATGTATATGGGGTCGAGTTCAATGTGTTTATTAATAGCCTGCTTCGTGGAGCGCCATGCTTCCAGGAATTCTCGTGCCTGTCTCTGCCTAGCCTGTCCCAGGATCTTGGTGTTGTCCCAGTTGAAGTCATGGATCTCCTTGTCCATGCAGACTGAGGTGAGCGAGTATTGGTCGTGTCTTTTTGGAACCAGTTGGTGTTCACGTACTCTTGTTGCGAGTTTCCTTCCTGTTTGTCAGATGTAGTGTGTCTCACAGTCTCTGCAGGTGGTCTTGTAGATGACATTGGTCCTGTCCATGGCAGGGAGTGGGTCTCTAGTTCGGGTGAGCACTTGTCGTAGGGTTGATGTGGGTTTGTGTGCCACTCTGATGCCCAGCGGTCGTAGAAGTCTTGTGGTGAGTTCTGACGTAGGGTAGTGTGATGAGTGTGTCGGGGCATGTAGGATCTTTCTGATGCTGTTCCTGTAGGCATCTCCTGACCCAGTTCTTTGGATAACCATTCTCCTTGAACACTTGGAAGAGGTATTCTTCCTCCTCTTGGCGTAGTTCCATGTTGCTGCAGTGTGTTGTTGCCCTTTTAAATAGTGTTCGCACGTGTGTGCTGGGATGGTTACAATTGAAGTTCAATACCTGGTCTGTGTGTGTGGCTTCTGCTATGAGTCCGGAGATAGGCGATCCCATGGGTGTCCCGTTGATATCGCTTATCTCCGGACTCACAGCAGAAGCAGTGATGCAAAGACTGGAAAGGACTGCCCTTCCGCAAATCCAACCTTAACTATGGATACGCTACATAGACGACACCTTTGTCATCATCAAACGGACCAAACTAGAGGAGATACACAACCTTATAAACAACACTCTCACCGGAATAAAATTCACCAGAGGGGAGGAGAAGAACAAACAGCTCCCATTCCTGGACGTCATGGTGGAGTGCAAGACAAATGGGGAACTGCAAACGAAAGTACACCGAAAAGCCACACACACAGACCAGGTATTGAACTTCAACAGTAACCATCCCAGCACACACAAACGAAGCTGCGTGCGACCACTATTTAAAAGAGCAACACACTGCAACAACATGGAACTACGCCAAGAGGAGGAAGAATACCTCAGTTGCATGGAAGATTATGGAAAATATTAAGCGGGGGTGGGGAACAGGTCAGCTGAGGTTTTTAAAGTTTCCAGAACAAGTAATAGGGCAGAGTATGGAAAGGCTCAGGAATATAACTTAATGCAGGACTGAGGGTGTTGTACTTAAACACACGCAGCATACGAAACAAGGTGAATGAGCTTGCAGCACAGATTGAAATTGGTCAGTACAGCATTGTGGGTATCAGAGACATGGCTGTGAGGGGATCAAGACTGGGAACTAAATAGCCAAAGAAATAGGTAATCAAAAGGATGAAAAGATGGCAGGGCTTGCCTTGATTGTAAAAAGTGAAATTAAATTGATTGCAATTAGTAATATCAATTTGAAAGGCACAGAATCCGTGTGCGTCGAGTTCAGGAGCTGCAAAGGGAAAAAAAAACAAGACCCTGATGGGAGCTGTGTACAGGCTTCCTAGCAGCAGTCAAGGTGAGAAGAAAATAAATCAGGAGATAGAAAAGGTACATGGGAAAGGCACAAGTACAACAATTATTCGGTGTGGGGGGCAGGGGGAGGAACTTCAATATGCAGGCAGATGAGGTAAATCAAGTTGGTAGTGGATCTCAAGAAAAAAGAATTTGTGATATGTCTATGTGATTTTTTTTGGGGCAGCTTGTGGTAAAGCCCACTACAGAACGAGCAATTCTGGATTTGGTTATGCTTAATGAGGCAGACTTGATTATGGAGCTTAAGGTGAAGGAACCCCTTGGGGGACAGTGACCATAATATGACAGAATTCACCTGCAGTAAGAGAGGGAGAAGCCAGAAGCTGATCCAACTGTATTAGAATTGAATAAAAGGTAACCATAAAGACATGGGAGAGATGGTGGCCAGAGTTGACTGGAAGGGGAACCAAGCAGGAAGACATTAGAGTAATGGCAGGAGTTTCTGTGGGTAATTTGGGAGGCACAGCAGAAATTTATCCCAAGGAAGAAACAACTAATTAAAAGGAGGACGAGGCAACCGTGGCTGACAAGGGAAGTCAGGGACAGCATAGAAGCAAAAAGCAAAAGCACACAATGTTGTGAAGATTAATTGGAAGTTAGGGGATTAGGAAGCCTTTCTGAAAGGCTAGTAGAGGATAACTGAAAAAAAAAAGCAATGGCGGCCTCCCCCCCCCCCCCCCCGGGAGAAGAAATTTGAGTAAGTTAGTAATAAAAAAAAGATGATTGCAAGAGTTTTTAAGATACATAACAGCTAAGGGAGAGGCAACAGTGGGCATTGGACCACTGGAAAATGAGTCTGGAGAAGTAGCAATGGGGAGCGAAAAAATGGTGGAGGCACTGAATAGGTACTTTGCATCAGTTTTCACAGTGGAAGATACCAGCAGCGTACCAGAATTTCAAGACAGTCAGGAGGCAGAAGCAAGTGGATGAGCCATCACTAAGATGGTACCGGGAAAGTCCTGAAGTTGGATAAATCACCTGGACCAGATGGACTATACATCAAACTTCTGGAGATAGCGGAGGAGATTGTGGGGGCATTAGTGATGATCTTTCAGGCAACACTGGAGTCAATAAGGGTCCCACTTGACTGGGAAATGGCTAACATAACATCTCATTGAAAGGAGAGGGGAGACAAGAGACAGGAAATTATAAGCCAGCCAGCCTGATCTTCATTGTTGGTAAGACTTTAAGAGTCCATCATTAAAGTTATGACTACGAGACTGCATAGCACTTGTACGGCAAAATAGGGTTGAATCAGCACAGCTTCATCGGGGGTGGTCATGCCTACAAAGTCTGTTTAATTCTTTGAAGAGTTAACCAAGTTAGACAAAGGAGCGCCAGTGGACGGGATTTACTTGGATTTCCAAAAGATCTTTGACAAGGTGCCACACAGGAAGCTGCCAAATAATGATACAAGTCCATTGTGTTAGGGGCATTGTACTGACACAGATAAAGAACTGGCTGACTGGCAGAAGGCAGAGAGTGGGATAAAGAGGTCTTTTTCAGATGGTAGCCGGTGACTAGTTGAAGACTCTGGATCTGTACTCAATGGATTTGAGAAGTATGAGGGGTATCTGATTGAAATCTGCTGAACACAGAAGGGCCTAGATAGAGTGTATGTGGAGATGTCGTTTCCACTAGGAGGAGAGCCTCGGAACTGAGGGCACAGCCTCTCATGAGTGAAGGGTTGATCCCTTAGAGGAATTCCTTCAGACAGAGGGTGGTTAATCTGTAGAATTCATTACCACTGAAGGCAATGAAGGCCAAGTCATTAAGTCTATTTAAGACAGAGATACATAATTTCCTTGCCAGTCAAGAACTTAAGGGGTATGGGGTGAAGGCAGGAGAATGGGATTGAGAAACACAGACATGACCAAATGATGCAGCAGACATGTTGGGACAAATGGCATAATTCTTCTCCTGTATCTTATGGTCTTTATAAACTCACAATCTTCTGATTAAGGGAAGTCACTAGTAAAAGGCTCAGCAAACACTACTCTGTAAAAGTTCCTTAAGAAACAATTCACATCTTGAAGATCACATTACTGTTACATATCAAAATAACATTACTTGAATGTTGTAATAAAACATAATTGACTTTCTAAGTTGAAAAAGGAAGATTAAAATTGAAATTAAATTGTACAGAGTCAACCAGGAATACTGCATGGTGTGAACAAGTGGCACATGGACCTCATCTGAATCAGAAGGCTGTGGATTCACCGATTGTTTATGCTTTGCAGCCACATCACATACTCATGGAGGATAGGATGTGAAGTCACCTTCCCCTGATGAAGGGGCTACACTCTGACAGCTCGTGATTTCAAATAAACCTGCTGGACTACAACCTGATGTTGTGTGACTTCTGACTTGGTGGCGGATAGTTAAAGGGAAGTAGATGATCCCTCTTCCTCTGCCTAAATACTAAATAAATACATGATGGCTCAGAAAACCAACTGCCATGAAGTCAGTATTGTCTTTCCGTTTCATTTCCAGTCCACACCAACCACCTGTGAGCAGAATAGCCAAGTTTATTTCCAATTTATAATGATACGGTCCGTTTTCATGCTATACAGTCATTTAAGAACCCTATCTCCTTCACTCTTTCCAACAAATCTAATTTTAGTTAGATCCCTGAAGCCAACAAAAGAAAGCTACTCATACCTTAACTGGATTCACTCAGAAGTCAGAGAAGTAAAAGCTAACCCACCATACCCCTAAGCTCCTCAGACAAAGTTTTTAAACTATCTTGGCTTTCATCATTCTCTGTTGCTGCTTTCATTTAATTAAATGTAAATACATACAATCTGGGCAGCCATGCCGCACTCGAAGCAAGATCCTGCTGGTAGTAATGCAGAGCCAAAAAGTCACGTCAGAGGGTTTTCAAGAGGATGGAAAGGATCCCAGGGCACTATTCGAAGACAGGCTGGGAGGTTTTGCAGTGTCTTGGTTAACGTTCTTGCCCTGACCACCAGTAAAAAGATATTAGTTGGTCTAGTTAATTTATTGAGAGATCCTGTTGCATCGAGACAGGCTGCAGCAGCTGTTTAAGTAACAGGTTGCAGCCCCTAACTTATTTGGGGCTAGGTTCTTTGGAGTGCAAAAATGCATGTTTCTGAAAACCAACAGAATCACTAAATGACAGGAAATCACAGTTGGGGAGAAAAAGGGCAAATAAAGTTTAATTATTAGCACCATAGTCACAGCGGTCTTCCATAGTGCATAGTTCAGGAGCAGGAGAGCATGCTAAGTATAGAGCTGTAATTACTTCTCGCTACAACAGCAGGATCCCAACTCCGATTATTGAGAATCTATGATTCTGCCAAAGTAAAAGGAGTCACCTTGAGGCTGTTGTGGCACAGTTGTAGCACCTGAGTGAAAAGGGCTGGGTTCAAGCCCACCTGCACTGGAGATGTGTTATTCCACATGCCTGACCAGGCAATTAAAAATATCTCAAGGAAACAGTAAGAAGCCAAGGATCAGTTGGAGACACTTTGGACTGTGTAATCCAAACTAAAAACTTCAATGCACAATGAAGAAACAGAGAAATCATCTGCAATAGCAGGTAGGACACCTCCTTGCAAATTAAAGGGAACTGCAACCATTGGCAAGTAGCTTCCTATTAGTGTACGTCCACAGAAACAAACTCACTCAGAGCCATCCTTAACCTGTACCACAAGAGACCGGTTTAAAATGAAAGCACAAGAACATTTACTAGCCAGGTTGAAAGTTTGAGTTTTAAATATGTACACACTACTCATCAGCTTAATAAAATCTTTAGAGGACATGGGTGGGCCCAAAGCAGGAACAAGAGAAATTTGACAGCATATGGACAAAGATTTTTATCCACAAGCAAATTCTAATCAAAAGATTTTTAAATAGCTTTTGGTGACATGTAGTGAGGCAAACAGTCCATTAGTTGAACTTCAGAGGCAGGTGCTGACCTGAAATAAAATAAATGTAACTGCCAAGTAATTCCAGAAGGGTTCTCTCTGTCAGTTACATCTGACACAATACTAAAACTTAGCCAAGTCACAGGGCCAGTGATACATACACTTTTCCACTGAAGCCATTTAAAAGTATGAAAGGCCAAAAAGATGCAAGATACAGCACAATTACTTCATGATTTAAGATCAACTCAAGACATGCACTCAGGCTTCCGCACAGAAGAGAAACCAATGAATTACAGGTTAGAAAGTTGAATAACATCTTTCACATAAGTTACCAACATTAAAAACATAATTAAATTTCCTGGTAATAGGAAGATCAATAGGAGAGCAATTTGTGACAAAGATACAAAAACAGTGGGCTGAAGATGGGCTCCAGGGGTTAAAAAAAAAATTGAGTGTAAGATGTGGGAAGGTGCAAGATCACCCACTTCAGCAGGAAGAGTAGCAAAACATATCATTACTGAAAGAGAGAGAAATTTCAGAATGCAGTATAAAGGAGGCACATGGATTTCTTGTACTTTAATCACAGTAAGTTAGCATACAAATATAGTAAGTGATTAAAACAAATGAAATGTTGGTCTTTACTGCAACAGAGATGGAGCAGAAAAATCTTGCTACAACTGTGTACAGGCATCGGTGAAGGAGAGTCATACTGGACTTAAAATGTTAGCTCCGTTTCTCTCTCCAATGATGAAGCCAGACCTGCTGCATTACTCTAGCATTTTCTGTGTTTGTTTCAGATTTACAGCAATTGCAGTATTTTGCTCTTTAATGATTCCAGGGATGAAAGAAGTATCTGATAAGGAAAGGTTAGGACCATACTGCTGCATACATGTGAAAACTAAGAACAGACCCAGGCAAAAAAGGGAATTAGTCCTAGACTTGAAGAAAAACTGTTCAGGACTGCATGGAAAGAGGAGGGAATAGGGACTAAATTCATAACTCTTTGCAAAGCCAGCAGAGGCACAATGGGCCAAATAGCATTTAGCACAAAGATTCCATGTGTTTATATTGATGTTTACTCCATTCATATAATAGTTCTGCTGATGCCACAGCAATTAAAATAGCTCTGAAATCTAATTACAGTTCAATGCTTGCTGAGGGTAAGGCTATATACTTGCGTTTTATAAACAGACCGTATTGATGAAGTCATTAGCCAGTAAGAAGCAAAGATAACAGGAAGCTGTATTTGGAAAGATGTTTTTCCTCAGTTTAATTAATTGCCTTTTTATTTGAAGTTTTTTTTTAAAAAAACAGAAAGAACATGGGAAAATGCAGTACATCAATAAAATCTTTCACTGGCTTAACACAAGAACACTAGAAACAGGAGTGCACCCTTTGAGCCATTTCTTCCATTCAATAAAATTATGGCTGAATGGATTCTGCACACCTTTCCATCCACAACTTTGGACCTCCTAGTCAATGAAAAACGTAACTCTGCTTTAAGCAGCTTCCATTGTTATAATTCCAACTAGTAACAACCCTCCAAGAAGAAATTTCTCAACCCCATCTTAAATTACAGGCCGAGTTACGACACTTATACTCCCAGACAAGGAAGACTTCAGTTCCAATTCCTATCCAATGACCCCTGATAGAACGTATCTAGCCTGACAGGATATTCACCAGTCGAGGAGCCCGCTAACTCTGATCATCCACCTTCACACTTGACCGAGGGAAGAGAGAGAGTTCAGTGGCTGTATATCAACACCAAAAGTGGCATTTGCAGTCCGTGAATGCCAACACTATTGTTCGAGGAAGTGGAGGGATGGGCAGAGCTCCAGGAAATAAGACTTGCAGCAATGAGCAGTATCATCAGGCTGGTTTTTATTACAGATATCCATTTAGGCTTAGTAAATGGCAGGACGTTCCCTTCTTTTCATAGAATCCCTACAGAGTGGGAGCAGGCCATTCAGCCCATCGAGTCGACACTGACCTTCCGAAGACCATCCTGCTCAGACCCATCCCCTACCCTATCTCTACATTTCCCACCCTAGACACTATGGGCAATTTAGCATGGCCAATCCATCTAACATGTACATCTTTGGACTGCAGGAAGAGACCAGAGCACCCGGAGGAAACCCACGCAGACACGGGGAGAATGTGCAAACTCCACACAGACAGTCACCAGAGGGTGGAACTGAACCCAGGTCCCTGGCGCTGAGGCAGCAGTGCTAACCACTGTGCCACGGTTCATTTATTTGGCACAAAGCCCTGCATGTCAATTTTAACCATTAAAAATGGTTCTTGCAAGCAAGCAACAATAACTTGCTACTTACATGTTTTGTCCACATTGCAAGGAACAGCAAAACTGACACAAGATCAGCAGGTAACATGTCTTCCAGACTGATTGGAGCAGTTACTGTTTAAAGGCAGAATGGATG
Organism: Ginglymostoma cirratum; assembly: GCA_024137785.1. Lineage (NCBI taxonomy): Eukaryota > Metazoa > Chordata > Chondrichthyes > Orectolobiformes > Ginglymostomatidae > Ginglymostoma > Ginglymostoma cirratum. The sequence goes on along the minus strand of JAHRHZ010000008.1, from coordinate 4,264,516 downwards.
CACATCATCATAAACATGTTGCATCAGCCTGTCCAGAAACCCATTAATAACTACAAGATATTTCCACTAACATCAGGCATTGTTAAAGGAGAAAGTTATCAAGGTGGACAGTTCACCTCCAAGAGGAGATGGATATTTATTTTAAAGGGATCTAATTTGCAGAGTTCTAACAAAACAAAATTAGGGACCTTGCTCACAGAATAAACCCATCAGATCATTTGGGCCAAGGCAAAGACACATTCCTTCCCTCAAAGGGTTGCTGTTCTTCTGAATCGTCTACCCCACAGATACCAGTGAGTGTATTCAAGAAAGAGGTGAATAAATTTTTGAAAACCAAAATTAAGGACATGGAGGAATGCAGGAAGGGGAGAGATGAAACATGACTTTTTTAAATTCACTCTTGGAACATGGGCTTTGCTCATCAGATCAGCATTGCCTGTTCCTTGTCACCCTTTGAGAAGGGGTTGGAGAGCTGCAATCTCGATGTGTAGTTAGACTTGCAATACCCTCAGGGAATGAATTTTAGGATTCCGATCCAGCAATACTGAAGGAACAGTGACACACTTCCAAGTCAGGCTTGGAGGGAAACTTTCAGGGCATTGTGTTCCCATGTAACAGCTGTCCTGGTGTTTCTAGATGGTTGCATGTTTGGAAGGTGCTGAAGGACCTTTGGTGAGTGTCTGCAGTGTAGCTGATAGACAACATACACAGCTGCTACTGAGTGTCTGTGATGGAAGGAGTGGATTCTTATGGATGAGGTGTGATATAAGCGAGTTACTTTGTCCCAGATGGTGTCAATTTTCCCCTAGTGTTGCTGGAGCTGCACCCCGTGCAAGTTAGTGCGGTGTATTCCATCATGTTCCCTGCTTTGGGGAGTCAGGTGGTGAGTCACTCACTGCAGTTTTCCTCGCCTCTGACTTGCTGTTGTAGCTGCAGTATTTATATGGTGGTCCAGTTGCGTTTCTGGTCAATGGCAACTTCCAGGATATTGATAGTTGGATATTCAGTGATGGCAACATCATTGAGCATCAAGGGGTGATGGTTAACTTGTCTCTTATTGGAGTTGGCATTTGTACGGCCTGAATGTTACCTGCTATTTTTCAGCCTGAACCGAGATACCATCCAGATCTTGCTCCATTTGGAAATGGGACTGCTTCACTATCTGACAAGCTGTGAATGGTGAACATGGTGTAATCAGCGAACATCCCACTCTTGCCTTCTGGAGCTTTGGGGGGGTGGGGTGGGTGGAAGAGGTGGCGGTGGTTATTGATGAAGCAGCTGAGGATGATTGGCCCTAGGACACTACCCTCAGGAACTCCTAGAGATGTGCTGGATTCAAGACGACTGACCTCCATCAACCACAACCATCTTCCTACATGCCTGAATGATGCCAACCAATGGAGAGATTTTCTTTATTCCCATGATTTTACAGAACGAAGAAGCCTGGAGGGTTAAATAGCCAACAACCGTGCCTATTTATGATCTTAAAATGCTGGTTTGAAACTCTAAGTGGAATAGCGCCATCTGAGTTTTGGAACATCAACAGGATCCCCCTTCTGTCCTCATTATATTATTATTTTCTCTTTACTGTAGTCATTCAAGCCATTTTCTGAGCAGCCCATATGGACCTTTCCCACAATTAAATGAACAGCCTTATGCCGAGAACATGTGAATTAGGCATAAGCCACTCAGCCATTTCAGATTATGGGTGATTACATCAGGTTCATTTCCTTGCCAGTCCCGGATATCCTCCGCCTCCCTTGTTGGTATAGAAAGTCCTCACCTCTGCCATAAACATTTCAATCACGTTGTCTCCACTGTTCAGAGAAAGAGGGTTCTATAGAATCAACCTTCAGAGAAAAAAAAATTCCTCACATCCATGCTTAAACCATGAACATATTGTAGCTACTCTCCTGCAAGTATAAACCAGAGAGATAAAACCAGCAACTGTGAAATAATTTTGACAGACTATGTCATAGCTTTAAAATTGGGTATAAGTCAGTAATCTGGATCTGAACTATCCTTGGTTTCAAACCATATCCTATGTTCAAGTTTCCGTTCAATTTTTATTCAAACTGATTGCATTGCAAATGTGAAATTTTCCACTAACTAGCTGTTTTAGAATGCTCTGTCTCAATTTAAATTCAAAAAACATTCCTTCACATATTTAAGAGTGATAACCTGGTACAGTTTTATTATTGCAGCTGAGAATCAACTTATTAAAAGAAAATCAGCATTTCAATGAAATGTTCAATTCACTGCTTGCTTTAAATAATTGAAAATGACTAAAAATATTCACAACCAGGCACAAGTTTCTTAGCAAATTAAATATTCCATTGTTAAAAGCTTTAGTAGGGTGCTTAATAGTTCCCTTGGGTGGAATTCAATGCCATTCCTGGTTCCGGATTTGGTGTCAGAGGGCTGGGGACATTGCATCAGGCAGGAGGTTTGAGGGTGGGGACTATGTCCTGTATCCAGTGGCAGGAAGTCCTGGGGACAGCCCCCAAACTCCAACACTGATCGAAGCCCTCGAATGCCACTAATTAAATCTTACTTAAAGATCACCTCCCACCACCAGTAGCATTAATCCAGTAGTTTGTAGGGGCTTGTCGTGCGAGAACTCAAAATGCAAGCTCACCACTTAAGAGTTTCTCGGACGGGTTGACTGTCAGGAACTTAGGTTACATTCAGATATGACACACTCCAGCCAAATAAAGGCAGAAGTCACACAATGCCAGGTTGCAGTCCAACAGGTTTATTTAATGTCGCAAGCTTTGGATATAAAATAAACTGTTGGACTATAACCTAGTGTCGTGTGATAGCTGACTTTGTTCATCCCAGTCCAACAACAGCATCTCCACATCATGGCCTTCAAATAAAAAGAGGGACAAGCAACAAATAATCGAAGGAAGAAATTCTAATTTTTAACCTGACCTAACTTTCTAATCAACCTATTCAGTGATATTACTACACAGCTCTGGAGCACATGGGAGTCAAACCTGGGCCGCCCAGTCCAGGGATAGGGATGCTCCCACTGCACTGCAATTCTACGATATCACATTTCAAATAGGGATTATTTTCAACAATCATTCAATCAAGCCTAGCAATCATTTGGAAATAACCTCCAGCCCCCAATACTGGGTGTTTTATGATGTTTCTAGGATTGTTACTTCTCATGACACACTCAGCTTCAAAGCATTAGCCGCAGAATTATTCTTCAATTCATCGTATGCTAAATTGTTATTTTTAGTCAAACTGCGTCTTGGTTGCCTTTTTCCTGTTCTGAATACTAATGAAAGATACCTCTATCTCCTCTTCTGCATACACGTAGCCATTTCTTTCAAGCCTTTGTCAAGTTTATTAACCTGATGGCTCCCCCAAATACAAATGCCGATGATTCGTGCCCACGACTAAGACACGCCTGACCGAAGCACAGCAGGGTTTTAGGATGGCTTTGCAGCAATTTGACAAGACTTAACACCGTCACTCAGTTACATACGTCATCCGTCAACCCACCCACCCGAACCATACCCAATGCTTTACACTTGCATGGGCAGTATTAATTCTGCCACTGGTAAACCCAACGATACACACTCAAAGATCTGAATTTTTCATAATTTTCCCAGATCCAGAATTTATTCATTCAAGTGCAAACGAGTCAAATCGCAAGGAGTTTTCTTGTTTAAGAATTACCAGAAATTCATTCACCAGAGTGTAGATTTAAATTAGGTTCTGCATCAGAAAGCCATTTAGGTCTGTCAACAGTTGCCAGAAGTGGGCAGATATGCAGAAGGTGAAAGGTGCACAATATACAACAGTTCACTTTTGGTGAAAATGACCACAAGCAGGAGAAAGCTAACCTTCTTTTAATCCCCGGTAACGAGTACTGTCAGTGCAGCCATGTCCTTTCCAAGTGTTGTGACCGTTGACAGACAGGATCTCGGACAAGACTGACTTGATTTTCCGGGTCTCGTCCAGCATGGTAGAAGACTGCTTTTGAAGCAAGTACATTTAAAGCTTTTCTTGGGGCAGTCAATGTTCTGCAGTCTCAAGCTACGGCAGTGCAACAAAGACAGTTATCATTTCCAACTTCTGACATTCAACCTGTGTGACTCAATTGCCCTGCACCCTTAGCTTAGTTCAAAAGAATCGAATCAGGACGTCCCTTCGCTTATAATACAGCGGCCAGAACAAGATCCAAAAGCTCTCCAATTGATACCGTGATCTCACTCAGAAGCAGCTTCATGTGACAGAGGATAACATTTGCCATAGTCTGCACATACAGGACTGACAACACATGGCAACAAGTGACTTATTGCAACCAAAATAGTACTTACACAGCTGCCCTCTTGGCTCCAACCAGCACATGTTGCCTCGAGATTTTTTTTCAGGTTTTTATATCACACTAGCCATCTCAGTCTTTTATTTATTTTTTTCAGTAACACCACAGCTGTTGGATCCATGTGTCAATAACAAACTTGGAGAGCTGTCATTGTAACTTGTACATGCAAGCAACTTGTCACCTGGCAAAGTGTCAGACTGCTGCGAGAGGTACAGTCCATGCGAGGGTAAGAGATTAAATCCAGTCACTAAAATAGGTTCTTAATTTTAAAAATTTCATTTGATCAAAGGCACACTCACACTTGAGCTTCAATTTTTCACACATTATACTCCAGCTGCCAAGTTTTTCTCCCGTTACTTAGTCTATCAATATCCCCAGCAGGCTGTGCCATCCTTATTTCTTGTCTTCTCACCTGTGGGTATCATCCACAAATCTGGCAATATTGCATTAACTTGCCTCATCCAAGTCAGTCATATATATTGTAAATAATCAGGGCCTCAGCACTTCAGTACTTATAGATTGCCATTGCGAAAATACCTCAACTGAACCAAATGCTGTGGTCCATTAGTTAGCACATCATGGCTGGCATGGCTATGCAGTAATAACAATTAACTGTTGCTATCTTTCCAAGTTTGACTTTTTTGGTCCCAGACCACATAAGTGCAGGACTGGGACACAAGAAAGGGGCGACATGGTGCCCGAGTGGTTAGCACTGCTCCTCGCAGAGCCAGGGACCCGAATTCAATTTCAGTCTCAGGTGACTGTCTGTGTGGAGTTTGTACGTTCTCCCTGTGCCTGCTTGGGTTTCCTCTGGTATCTTCCCACAGTCCGAAAATGTGCAGGTGAGGGCAAATTGGCCATGCTGAATTACCCCACAGTGTCCAGGGATGTGCAAGCTAGGTGGGTCAGCCATGGGAAATGCAAGGTTACACGGATAAGAAGGGGTGGTTCTGGGCAGGATGCTCTTTAGAGGGTCAGTGTGGACCTGATTGGCTGGACAGCCTGCTTCTGCACTGTAGGGGTTCTATGATTCGAAGAGCAAAACGAAAAGCTTTGACTTGATGCCCTGTTTTTAAAACAATGTTTATTGCTACTAATGAAATCATGGTGCATTACACGTCAAGGGGTGGAAAACAAGGGGCAAAACATGAACCATGCCACCCTCATCCCTCCTATTGATCAGTCCAAAGTATGGCAATATCAGCTGAAAGTAGATTAGGTTCAATTATGATGCCCTTCACAGAAACAAGAAAAAAAAGACCATTCAGCCCTTCGAGTATGATTGATCATTAAATTCAGAACCCTTTCCCCACTTTCTCCCCAAACTCTGATCTCTTTAGCCCAAGAATTAACTCTTCCTTGAAGATGTACAACGATTCAATATCAATTGCTTTCTGTAGCAGAATTCCACATGGATAAAGACATTGCTCCTCATCGCAGTGCTACACACCCTACTCCATACCTTTAGATTGTAACTTCTGGTTCTGGAATCCCTGGACATTGGAAACACACCTGTGTATTTACCCTGTTCAGTCCTGTTAGAATTGTATAGATTTCTGCAAGATCCCTCCTCATTCTTCCATGTGTTGGCGATTATACTGCTAGCTCTTCCAATTTCTCTTTACATGCCAGTCATGCCATCTCAGGAATCAGGCTGGTAAATCTTTGGTGTACTCCCTCCATAGCCAGAACATCCTTCCTCAGGAAAGGAGGCCAAAACTGTATACCATACTGTAGGGTTGCTCTCTCCCTTGCTCCATTCCCATAGTTCTACAAGTTTATCTTGTTAAATATCTTAACACAATCATTGCTGCTTCCAATACTCTCATCGGAAGTACGAGATCATTACTATTTGCAGCAGAACAAAGATCCTCACACCCTGCCAGTTATCTACACCAACCCACGTGACTTCCAGTCCTTGCACCATCAGCTAATGGAAAGTTTAGGTTAGGTAGAAAAAAAAAAAACTTGACATGACCTTGCACATCTCCATCAGATCTCCCACTAACTTCTTTTGACCCAAGGAGAATGTCCACTGCTTCTCAAACCTGACCTGGTGCCCAAACACTCTTCCACTACAGGTAAGTACCATTGTACAACAGGACGATATATTTAATTGAAGGGCACACCGGACAAGGTGATCTTATGCCAGTCCAGTTCCTGACCTCAGGTATGCCATTGTGCGCAGATCAAAGCAATTCTAAGGAGGTTTCTGTGCAGGTAAAGATGAAAATTAGAGACGGACGAGTTGTTCTGATACTCAGTCAATGACAAGAACTAGCGAGAGAGAAATCTGGGTGCATGAGCCCTGACACAAAACAATAATTGATCTGCCTAGTTCTTGATATGCTGATCTTTGGAAACGGAGGCCAGGATATCCCCAGATATGCTTGGAACTAGAGTGGAGGATTTGCATCCTTTGTCATCGTGATAGAGTCATATGTTGCCTCAACAGTAAGACCTTGTGATTCAAGCAGGATGCAATTTGACAGGTAAATTGTCACCGTATTGAACCATTGGTAGTACTCAAAGGAAAATTTCAGAACATCTTTGAAGACCTTTCTTCATGCGCGCTCCTTGAATGTTGGCTATTTGAGAGTTAAGACCTGACAGGGAACATTCAATCAGCTGTTTCAGTACAGCCTTCTACAAACCAAAGCAATGTGTGTTTGACAACAAAGACCTCCATAAGTCAGAAGTCCTAATGCACTGAGCAACTGTCATCAGCATATTCATTACTGCAGAGAGACCTGAACAGTACATCAGGAACATATGAGGATACTAGAGAAATTCCACTAACAAAGTCCTCTCTGCATCTTCCAGATTTAACAGGAGCACCAGCAAGCAAATGCTAGTCCTTCTTCCTGATGCTAGCTCCAAAAACCTTTTTAAAAACTCGGCAAAATCCTCCAATGAACTGGACACAGCCCGAAGGCCCAGAAAATCCGTTCAATTGACATATCCGCCACACCATTAAATTCAATGGTGACTAGGACCTTGCTGAACAAAAACAACTGCTGCCGGGCCACCGAGACAATTAGAGAATGGTGCTCAGTATATTTGGTGCAATCACAGGGACTGTGTTTGAAATTAAAATTTAAAACCCATTTAAACAAATGAATAATTATTGCAAATCTCTTTTTTCCCATGCATATTTTTGATCAATACTTTCTCTAAGCTGTGCAGCTGCTGCTCAGAGGGTCCCGTGAATACACAGACCTCCGGTCTGGAAGCCACAGCCACACACAGACCTTGGAGACCCATGCAGGAGCAGAAAAATTAGAGAGAACAGAGCTTCTGATTGGCAACTTTGTAATACATCCACTAAGTTTAGTAAGCTTCTCTAATTTAAAGAGAAAAAAAAAAAGATTTAATTCTTTCAAGGGACAGCATTTGAGGCCCATCCCGAACAGTCCAATAACGTGTTAGACTGCAACATGTCTGCTGTGAATATGGGTTTGAACACAGCTATTAGACACGGTATGGGTGCTCACCATCAATATTACCCCCATACAGGAACTAAAACAGAAGTTGCTAGAAAAACACAGGTCTGGCAGCATCTGTGAAGAAAAAAAATAATCAGAGTTAACACTTCGGGTCCGGTGACCCTACCTCCAGTTCTGAGGAAGGGTCACTGGACCCGAAACGTTAACACTGATTTTGTTTTCTTCAGAGATGCTGCCAGAACTGCTGAGCTTTTCCAGCAACTTCTGTTTTTATTCCCGACTTACAGCAACTGCAGTTCTTTTGGTTTTTATTCATCACACAGAGTCTGTCTGCTTCAAGCTCCCGAGCATCTTTGCTACGCAGCCCATACTGCCTGCTTCATGATTTGCACCTAGTTATGCAGAACTGTTAAATGAAACATCTATTTATGGGGTGAAAAACTGAATGTACAGCACGTTGTGATCAAGGTGGTGGGCGGTTACGGAGTCATAGAGTTGTACAGCACAGAAACAAACCCTTTGATCCAACTCATCCATGCCAACCAGAGATCCAAATTAAATCTAGTCCCATTTGCCAGCATTTGGCCCAAATCCATTTAAACCTTTCCTATTCATATACCCACCCAGAAGCCTTTTAATTGTTTTACTTGTGCCAGCCTTCACCCCTTCATCTGGCAGCTCATTCCATACACACCATCCTCTTCATAAAAAAGTTGTCCCTTAGGTCCCTTTTAAATCTTTTCCCTCTCCCCTCAGATCTATGCCCTCTGGTTTTGAACTCCACTAACTTGGGGGAAAAAGACCTTGACTATTCACCATATCTGTGCCCCTCATGTTTTTATAAACATCTAAGGCCACCCCACAGTCTCCAATGCTCCAGGGAAAACAGCCTATTCAGCCTCTCCCGATAGGTCAAACCCTCAAATCTCAGCAATATCCTGAAACTTTAAAGGGTTCAGAAAAAGTTTTAACAACATTTTTCCTATCATATCAGGGAGACCAGAATTGAGTGCAGTATTCCAAAAAAATGGCCTAACCAATGTCCTGGACAACCACAACATGACATCCCAACTTCCATACTCAATGGTTAATTGACACGGCAAACATGTACAAAAAGTGTTCTTTCTCGGGCTGAAAAGAATGAGGTCATCTCATACACTGCATTGAATATGCCAGGATCCACAACAGCTCCAAAACTGCCTCTGAACCATTTAAGCCTAAACGTACTGACCCCCTCGTTTTGCTCTTCACCACAATGGCATTTATTGCCACTTGAGAATGCTTGCTCCCCAAGATTACATCCCGAATACCAGCTTTGATCCATGTTGTGCTCATAACTAAACCACAGTTATCTCTTCAAATTAACACGGAGTCATATAGGGTGGGCATCATAATACAGGTCCTTGCAAGATGCCACAAGTATTTCACGTTTTCAATGCAAAACACGTTAAACAGATGGATAAATCCGGAGCCCTTATTTTCTGAAGTTTCAATATGAAACATGGCATTAATGTTAAATTTGATTTCTCCAGCTGCTAGATACAGTAATGAACAGAGCCACTTGAAAGAAAACTGGGAGAATGCCTCCTGGATGACCACCTTCAGCATGACGTTTGATACAAACTGAAAACAAATTGGTATAATCTGCATTCTCCTTCAAATCCACAGGTCCTAACCAAAACTGTACAATATAGTGCAAGTCACGGAAAAACTTATTTTTAAAATATCATTTGTGCTTTCGCCTTTGTTGATTTTATGGAGCTTTTCCTCGACTAATCTAGTGCCAAATATAAATAAATAGGCTTGAAATTGCCACAGACAGAGACAAAAATAATTCTCAATGATTTCTTTGTTACTTTGATTCTGAGTTGCCATTGTGCTTGCTGTGAATACAGTAACAGATTTCACCAGAAAATTCTGTCATGTGCATTCCAGAAGAGGATTAAGACACACAGTCAAAATCAGAGCATCTGTTGCCAATAAAAGGTGTTAAGGCAGCATATGGGATATTTGGTTTCATAAGAAAAGTCACTGACCCAAAACATTAACTGTGTTTTCTCTCCACTGGTTATGATGGAGCTCTATATAAGAGGAGTTAGGCCACAGCTGGGAGCAGTTCTGGTCATCACTCGATAGGAAGGCTGCAACTGCACTAGAGAGGGTGCAGTTGAGATTCACCAGGATACTACCTGGGCCAGAGCAAATCAGCTATGAAGAGAGACTAGATAGGGTTGGGGTTGTTTTCCTTAGAGCAGAGTAGGTTTGGGGGAAACCTGATGGAAATGTACAAGCTAACAAGCATGGGGCTGGATGAACACAGCAGGTCAAGCAGCATCATAGGAGCAGGAAAACTTGACGTTTCGGGCCTATGAAGGGTTTAGGCCCGAAACGTCAAGTTTTCCTGCTCCTATGATGCTGCTTGACCTGCTGTGTTCATCCAGCCCCATGCTTGTTATCTTGGATTCTCCAGCATCTGCAGTACCTTTTATCTCTGAGGAAATGTACAAGGCTGAGGGATATAGACAGGGTAGATAGGGAGAAACATTTCCCCTTCAATAACCAGTTTTAAGCTAAGAATCAGTGTCGCGAGAGGATTTGAGGAAAACTTTTCATTTCAGGTTGTGGGTATTCACTACCTAAAAGAGGTGTTAGAGGCAGGAACCTGCAAGCCATGTAAAAAGTTTTTAGGCAAACACAAAATACCACAGCATAGAATGCCACAGGCCAAGTGCTGGAAACTGGAATTAGAATAGATATTTAGTAACCAATGAAGACACAACGGGCTGAAGTGCTCTTTCCATGCCATGAAAGTTGATTCTATAACGATGCCATTGCTTTCAAATGGAAGCCATGAGTCAGTAAATGACCAAGCCAGGCCATTTCTTTATGGTGCCACTAGATGGAGCATTACTGTAGTACAACACTGCATTTACACAGTGAGTCATACTCAATACATCATTCTTGCTTTGCTGAAATACAAACAACGGTTAATGCATACATCCTGGACAACAGCTGACCCACGCTCTGACACACCAGGCTACACAGGCCAGAAACACTGAGGGTAGGAATGAATTAAATCTAACAATCTTTAAAAACATTTATCATTTTTGGACACAGTTTCAAAGTTTGATGTCACCTTTCAACAAAAGCGCCTGCCTGCCAAAAGCAAGTGAAACAAGAACCACACCTTCCTCATTCACATTCAAGAGGAAAGTACCCAATATGTCCACATAAATCAAAAGAAATATCCATTACCACCACAGGCTAGCCACCAAACAAAAACATACCAAGAATTGATAATGCTGGAAATGTGGGGATAAAGTTAATGTTTTGGGTCTGTCTTGGGTTTGCTGCACTGCTCCAGCGAAGGTCAGCATAAACTGGAAGAACAGCATTTCATTTTCTGCTTGGTGACCCTACAGCCTTCAGGACTCAATATCAAGTTCAATAACTTTAGAGCCTGAGCAACTTCTTCCATGTCCTTACCCCAATTCCCCATAAGCTACCATAATCAATCCACTGTCAGCTCTAAGCGTCCCCATTAGCAACTATTCATTTTGCAGACTGACCATTACCCACCCTTTTGTCTGCCCAGTCGCTGTTCTCTCTCTCTGGGCTCAACCTTTATCTATCCTTTAATAATTTGCCCCTCCCCAAACCCATCTCCAGCAAATATACCAACCTCTTCCGAGCTACAATCAGTTCTAAAGGATCACTGAACCCAGAAAGCTAACTGTTTTCTTTCTCCACAGATACTGCCAAACCCGAGTTTCTCCACAATTTGTTTTTGTTTCAGAGACAAGCCACTCCCTTGCTGTTTCTATCTGCAGGTCAATTTGTAAATACATAGCAGGTGAAGCCACAAATGAAACACAAGAAACTGGCCATGTACCTTACAAAACCATCCACCTCCTCCACCAAGTACAGAGAAAGCAGGAGGCAGGGTCAAGCAAATTAGAACTAATTCCAAAGTGGTTCTTCACACAAAGGAACAACCTGTATAGCTTCGTGCAGATAAAAACCATGAAATTATTTAAGAACTGATTCCAGAGATGCGCCAAAGGTAGACTGGCAATGCTAAATTACCCATAGTGTCCAGGGATGCGCTATGTGGAGTAGCCATGGGAAATGCAGGGCTACAGGTCTAGGGGTAATAGGCGGAATATTCTTCAGAGGTTTGGTGTGGCTTGAGTAGGCCAAATGACCTGTTTCCACACTGTAGGGATTCCATAGTTGCGTGTCACAAAAGGAATACTTTAAGATTTTTATGGATGGGTGATGAATTCTCAGAGACACATTGGTCAAGCTCCATATCTCACCAATGACAGCAGCAGCAGTTTGAGGCTGTAGAAGCATAGTGCTTTTGGAGCTGGGGAATCAGGGAAGATAAACACAGCAAATCTACAATTCAGGGCAGCACATTCTTCAAAAGACTGCGATAACAGACAATGGCAGCAATTTAGATGCTCAGACAGTATCAAGAAACTCGTCAGTGCGCTCAACGATTTGAGTAGCTCTGCTGAGCTCCCAACCAAGACCTGGCTAGTCTGTCAATCTAAACTTACCAGCAGTTTATTTCTAGGACATCTTGCCTGTTTGATTTCCAGCAGTTACTTAGGTTTGTCTTTATCTCTGAAATAAGTGCAAGCTTCCTTTTGAAAAAAAGACTGTATAAAAGGGCGTTCCTGATAAGGGTAAAAGGTAAACCACAGATCGAATGCGCATAGGACAGTTCACAGTACAATTCTCTTCTGTCAACTAAAAGGAAATCAGATGATCCACACTAGAAACTGCAAACAGGAACCTGAAGAGAGTGTAATATCAACCAAAGTTTTGTGATACACCAAATACTAACTATTCCAGACAGATATTTCTGTTTTACAGGACCATTGTCCATTAACAGCTCTTGTGAATAAAACTGGCCAGTCAAATCAATTCTGACAAGATAGCATAGTTAACGAACTGAGCTTTGGACTCTGCTCCAGTTGAAGATTCATCTTCAAGCAATAACTTATTTCTCAATCTTGACTAAACTGACAGAGAACAAAATTCCTGGAAATTTGTTCATTTATTCAGCTGCGCTCCCCACTGAAATACACAGAGTTAAACAGCCACAAGAAATGTCAATCTGAATTTAAATTGCATTTCTCCTAGGGTCATGATATACCATACCTCCCAACAAGGGCCTGCATTTATGACAACAGGAAAGTGGGACCATTTCAGTTCCTGTTTCAGAGACAACAGGAATGTGAGAGGCTGAACACCCTCCATAATTTCTGGGATGGCAGGACTGCTCTGAGCAGGGTGAGGAGACTGGGCCTGTGTCCTCCAGCATTTATAAGAGGTGACAATGTCACAAACTGACAAAATTCTTAAAGGGTTACACAGGCTAGATGTGGTGGCAACTGGTTCGAAGTTGTTATGGAAAAGGATAAGCCTTCCATAAAAGTTAAAGATTTTAATTGGAGTAGGACAAATGTTAACGGTATGAGACTTCAACTTTCAAAAGTTGATTGGAGGCGACTGTTCACAGGTAAGAGGACGTCGGACTAGCAGGAGGCTTTTGAGGGTGTGATGACGAGAATTCAGAGGCATTATGTTCCTGTTAGAATGAAGGGTAAGATTAAGGAACAATGCATGAATAAAAATATTAAGGCTCTAGTCAAAAATGAAATAGATTCTTATTTTAGACATAGACAACTTGGTTCAATTGAATCTCAATCAATATCAAGAGTGTAGGGGCATTCTTAAGAAATCAGGAAGCCCAAGAGGGCATATGAGATAGCATTGCCAGATAAGGTTAAGGATAATCCAGAGAAATTCTAAAAGTACCTTGAGAGCAAAACAGCAATTAGACAGACAATAAGGCCCCTCAAAGATCAAGGAGGTCGCTTTTATGTTGAGCACCAAGAGATGAGAGTGATAGTAAATTAATATTTTGCATCAGTTTTTACATGGAGAAAGAAATTGAGGCAAGAGAACAGAAATAAATTTTAATCTTTTAAAAACATTAAAAGAAGAGGAAGTTCAGCAAGTCTTGGGGAATATAAAGGTGACCTGATCTAATCTATCCCAGCACACTGTGGGAAGTGATGGAGGAATCTGACAGACCCCTTGCAGAAATTCTTGCATCACCTATAACTACAGGTGAGGTGCCCGATGGCTGGAGGGTGGCTAATGTACTTTTGTTTAAGAAAGTCTGCAAGGAGAAACCAGGGAAATACAGACCCGAGAGTCCGGCTTCAATTGTGGGTAAAATTGTCAGAGGTGATTTTAAAAATTAGGATTTACGGACGTTTAGAGAGGCAAAAAATGATTCGGGACAGTCAGCATGGCTTTGTGCAAGGGAAATCACGTCATACAAATTTGGTTGAGCTTTTTTGAGGAAGTTACCAAAAAGATTGACGAGGGCAGAGCAATAGTCATAGTTTACTTGGACTTCAGCAAAGCTTTCGACGAGATTCCATGTGGTAGAATCATTAGTAATGTCAGAGCACATGGGATTCAGGGTGAGCTTGCCAATTGGATACATAATTGGCTTAAGTGCAGGAGACAACAGTAGTGGTGAAGGGTTGGTATTCGGACTGGAGACCTGTCACCAGCAGTGTTCCACAGGGATACGTTCTGGGTCCTCTTTTGCTTGTCATGTAGAAAAATGATCTGGATATGAATATAGATGGCATGGTTAGTAAGCTTGCAGATGGCATCAAAATTGGTGGCATAGTAGACAGTGAAGATTTTCTAAGATTACTGTGCCCAGTTCTGGTCACCCTGCTATAGAAAGGATACTACTAAGCTGTTCAGGGTTCAGAAGAGAGTTACAGGATTTACCAGGTATGGAAGGTTTGAGTTATAAAGAAAGTCCGGTCAGGCTGGGAGTTCTTTCCACTGGACCATAGCAAGTTGAGGGGTAACCTTAGGTAAGTTTAAATAATGAGGGGCATAGAGAGTTGATGGTAGTTGTCTTTTCCCTGGGATGGGCGATTTGCAAGACTAAGGGGCTCATTTTAAAAGATGAGAGGAGAGAGAGAGAGATTTAAAAGATGATATGCAGGGCAATGTTTTTTGTACAGAGGGTGGCTCGTATGTGGAATGAACTTCCAGAGGAAGTGGTGGATGCAGGATCAAACACAGCGTTTAGAAGACATTTGGATATGTAGACAAATAGGAAAAGTTTGGAGGGATAAGGGCCAGGAGTAGGCAGGTGTGACTATTCAGTTTGGGATTATGGTTGGACCAGAGGGTCTGTCTGCATGCTGTACGACTCTATGACTTTAAGTGGGTCTAGAACCAGGAGGCAGTCTCAGAATAAGGGACAACCAATTTAAGACGGAGATGAGGACATGCTTCACTCAGAGGGCAGTGAATCTTTGGAATTCTCCACCTCAGACTGTTGTGGAGCTCAGTCATTGAATATGTTCAACACAGATTTCTAAATATGAAATATATCAAGGTATACTATAGAAAAATGGCATTGCGTCACAAATGTCACAAGTTTAACGGCATAGAAAGCGGCTAATTCAGCCCACTGCATCTCCAAAACAGCATCATGGCTTAGGGCGTTCTCCTGTCTGGTCCTTGAACTAAGAAAGCCTTCCTTCAACATGGATCCTGGGTATACTAATTCCTGGACAAGGTGCAGATGGGTAATCAACTTCCAGTTCTGCAGAAATCAAGGCAGTTTCTGGCGAGCTTCCTCAGCATGCACAAGCTAGCAAGATTGCAGCTGTCCTGTTCAATTTCTCCCAAACGTTTTACACATCAGCCCGAAACATGACAAGTCCTCTCTGGGTGATTGTCCGAGATGCTGAAGCCATTGGTGTGTATACCCTCAAATACCCAAACCCCAGCTCATTCTAAACAAGTATGCAAACATGGCACCCCATGGGAATCTCACTTCGCCACGATTGTCATTCTTGCTGAGATTCACATTTATTGATAAATAATCTGTTTAAGATCTGAGGTTTTACTCCATTCTACCTTTTATACCTCCAATAGCCCAGCTTCGCCATCACGGAACTGCAGTCTACGATGCACATGCCTACAAAGATATAACTTCCAGCCTGTATTACTGATATTTTTGCCAATCAACACGTCCACATTTTCAGAACAGCTTCAATAGTCTCGAAAGTCTTCTTGGCAAGTTCCTTACTTTCGCATCATTCGGGGAATTCAAAGAACTGCAGGATGATTAGAAGCACAGAGGTAGATCATTAGGCGTGTGCTGTTCAATATATTCTCATTCCTCGGCAGTTCCTCAACAGAGAGGATGACTTTCTTCAACTCTAGTGCCATAGGTCCACAGGTGACCATTTCTTTATGACGCGCACATGTTTTTACAGGTGATGTTTGAAAAGGTGGGTGGGTTCCACATGCTCCTTTCATTGTTTGCTCTTGGTCTCCAGTTACTCACTTTCCAGTTTGGCTGGTCTTGGGCAAGAGATTCCCACAATTTCATGGGGATGTGCGTTTTCTCAGGGCAACTTTGAAGCATTTTCTCTGCCTGCCTGGTAACCGCTTGCCATGACGGAGACGTGAGTAGGTATCCTGTTTTACAAATCAGCCCTGTAGACAATGTGACCTGCCTAATGCAGCTAACTGACCATGACCAGTGCCTTCATGCTGGAGATGTAGCCTGAAAGAAAACGTTAACGTTGGTGTGGCTATACTGGCAGTTGAGTTGCAGGATTTTGCAGAAGAATCGTGAATGATATTTCTCTTGAGATTTGAGATGTCTACTCTCTGACACATACAAATGGGCAGGTAACACCACTGGTCTATGGGTCACAAGCTTAGTCATCACTCTGTTCCTCAGATAGGTCATGCTGAATTTCATCAATATCTTCCCTTGCTGAGAGATGGCTCTTGACATACATCAATGGGTTTATGTCATCCGCCAGCTCACCACTGGACCCTGACAGACAGGAGACATCACAATGAGGGAGTTGGCTAGAAGAGCATCTGTATCTTCGAAGTGGTTAGCCCAAGGCCTGTTCTCTCATTTACCACTGGAAACGCATCAATGGTTTCGAGCTTGGCCTTAGTGGGCACAACAAATACTGGCTGTAAAATTTTCTGCTACACACTAGTTTTCTTGGAACTGTCTTGCTGAGGTCATCACGTTCACTGTGCCTGTGGACGGATGGAATCAACATTGTGATTACAGTAGGGCCTTTTTTATCCATCGAGAGAAAGTGATTGAGGGGGATTCTAACCAAGACCTTCCCTGTGATGAACAGCACCAACCAGTCTGTCATGACCAGACTCAGTCGACTTCCTTTTCAGAGGATGGTTACAATTATTCATGTCTCAGATCAGCTGGATCTCCTCTTTACAGATGGAAGAGGTACAGTCATACGTTGTGCCAAGAGTCCTCTTAGACCACAATCCATCTTTGTCAGCACATTTCACCCTCATGCCAGGCTGAAATTGTGATGGCGGGTATCATGCTGTGGACTGTTACCAAGGGCATCCAAGTTGAGGACTGAGTCTTGGTTGAGGTGGTCCTCAAAGTGCTCCTTCCAAATAACACTCATTGCCTCTCTGTCCTTGATGAGTGATCCCATTCTTATCTGTACAGTAGGTCCTTGGATGTTGTTTGGGCTGTGGCACTGAAGTCAGGGCCGTTGGCGAGCTGTTGGATTTCCTGGGCTCTTTCCACCTGCCATCTGTTCTCCAGATCATACAGAGTTTCTTTTTGTTGGATCTTGTTTTTATTTGTCTGTAAACCTTTATCTTTCCTTGGTATTTCGGTGGAGCTTCCTGTTTAGAATGCCATGTGTTTGCGGTTTAGTAGTTCTTGCAAATATAACACAATCATTAGCCACATGACAAGTTAGGAATCAAGCTGTGGACAAGCGAACTTCTGCTTAGTAAATTATAAACATTTGGGCTCTGAATAATCATTGTACACAATTCTCTTCGATCGTCATGTGTCAGTTGCTGATAAAAAAATGTTTTTTGCTAATAAAAAATGTTATGAGCGAATGCTTTACAACCTTTTTTCTCAATAGTGGTAGAATATTTAAGTCTTTCCTGCTGACCTGTCATCCTAGCTGATTTTGGAAGAACGGTGCAGCTGGAACATGCTGAAGCCACAAAACAGGTGGATGGATTGAAACCCTCCTCTGCTATTTGTGTTCTCATTACCAGATGAAAACTGGACCAAAAAGCAATGGGAGCTCTTGTTGTGCAGTAATAGTGGATGAGATTCAAGTCCCACCTGCTCCAGAGGTGCTGGCCATCTCCGTATTGTAGAACATACTCTGATGTATAGGGAGACAATGGCCTAATAGAATTATTGCTGGACTGTTAATCCAGAGACCCAGATAACGTCCTGGGGACCCAGGATCAAATCCCTCCACAGCAGATGTTGGGATTTGACTTCAATAAATCTCTGGAATTAAGAATCTAATGACGACCATAAATCCAGTGATGGGTAAAAACCCATTTGGTTCACTATTGTCCTTTAGGGAAGAAAACTGCCATCCTCACTTGTTCTGGCCTAAATGTGACTCCAGACCCACAGCAATGCTGTTGACTCAACTGCCCCCTGAGCAATTAGAAAGGGGCAATAAATGCTGCCTGGCCAGCAATACCCTCATCCCATAAATGAATTAGAAAAAACTGTTTTCTATTACAATTAGTGTAAAGCCAAAACAGTGCGAACCATAGCTCACCAGCAGCTCATAAACCATTTCTATGGTAGATTGGCACACCATCTACTGGCTGAAATCCTTAAAGAAACTGATGTTGAACAGCTAACAAAGAATCCCCACTGTAATCTGGTGCATTCACCATTTTTGACTGCTTAAAAAAATTCATCATTTCCAAAATTCTTACGGTAACAGAGGGGAAACATAAAAGCATGGATAATTTACCAACACAGAAGCCAATGATCCAATGTTAATCAGTAATGTGGGATTCACAAGTTATTACTGGTGCCAAACTTAAAAAGGAAGTTAAAGAAAGGACTGCAGGAACAGATTAGATATGAACCATGACCATTGCTAGAATGTACCTCAAATCCACAAAAGCACATGGCTAAGGAAAATTATCACGTAAATAGGACTCCTAGAATATACTCAAATTTACTGTTCTGTGTTAAAATAATATCCTAAAACGTTTCCTGAGAGTAATGTCTCCATGTGACCTGGGATCACAGTATCTTGTTTGACTACACAGTGGCTTTCATCACTATCTGCCCCGGACCACTATTTCCCCTCAGCCCCTTACAAACATACCCACAAATAAGAGGTACATATCTCAGAATGCATCTCACCCTGTAGCAGGCGCTCCTCTTGTTGACTGAAGGTAGAGTGGCATTGACGAAGTTGTGGAGAAGTCCGCACCTCGCTCGCCTGGCTTCCCATCTCAGGAGCACCAGGTGGAACCGAGTGCTCTTAATGGGAAACACAAAAAGGAAGAAATAAGAACAAAACAAAATTCAGTTGGGTTCCCCACTCAGACAGGAGGGCCTGGACCATATAGCAGTCAAAGCCAGCACAGAACAGTACCAGTTGTGACTCAATGGGTAGCACAGTCGCCTCTGATTCACAAAGCTTCCAGGTTCAAGTCCCATCCCTGGGTTCAAGCAGAAAAACCAAGGCTGACACGTGAATGCAGTTCTGAAGAAGTGCTGCACTGTTGTATGTTCCATCTTTCAGTTGAGGCATTAAACAGAGGCCCACCTGTCTGCTCGATGGCACCATTTCAAACAGGAGCCAATATTTATCCCACTATAAACAATGAGGAACCGTGTTAAATCGGGTCATTGCACTTTGTTTCTTTGTGGGTGCTTCCTATTGCTTCACTTCAAGTATTTAATAGGCTGCAAAGGCCTTTTGAGATTTTGTGAAAGGTGCTTACATAAATCAAAGTTTTCCTTCACCGTTGCCGACATGTGTTAGGGTAGAGTGTATCACACTGAAGCATAATGCATCTGAAAGGCCTATTCAAATACACAGAGCATCAAAGCAGATCCACACTACTGCTAACCACAGATTGGGCCATCACGAGTAACTGATGTATAATATTCAAGTACAGTTGCCCACACATCTTGCTAAGTACAAAGGCCAATAAGTGAAGAGGGTGCTTTACAAAGTACAAATTTCCACCATGCCATGTTAACCCACCATAAGATGACAGTGCAGATTTCCAGAATCTGCACAAAAAACAAACAATGTTCGAAACATTCATTAGGTCAAGCAGTATCTGTGGAGAGAGAACCTGATTCAGCATTTCAAGTTAATAACGGTTCATCAAAACTGCAACACAAATATTTCCCAGGTGTCAGGAAGATTACTGCAGGGATAACTGGCTTGTGGTGGCCAAGCATTCATTCAACATCACTTTTGTTTATTCAACGTCAGCTACGAAGCAGAGTTCACTAAGCACGGGATCATTCAAGCTGGGTTTAGACCACTGAGATACGCGTTTTACCCTAAAAGATGACATGTAGTTGCAACTGTAGTCCTGCTCAATAAAAGAGGAGCCACAAGTTTAAACACTGCGTGTGCACGCTGGACTGAGGAGCCAATGGCGCAAAACTACCACCTACGGGACTATGACTGAACCCATCAAAAAGGATCATGTTCAGAAGTTGGAGAGGACAGGTGGGCATTGAATGAAATTCAATACAAGTGTGAAGTGATGCATTTGGATTTTGATTTGATTTATTGTCACGATATATCAAGATAGTGAAATTATTGATTAGCTTGCTTTCCAGACAAATCATATCTTGCACAAATATAATCAGAGTAAGAGAACAGAATGCAGAATATGGCGTTGCGGCTGCAGAGAAAGATCAACTCTAATATATGGGAGGTCCATTCATAAGAAGAACATGGGTAGACAACGTAAAATAAGAGATACAATTCTACAGGGAGTAGCAGTAGAGACACTCGGGTCAATATGCTACAAGCCAGTAAAAATGGCAGGTCAGATGGAGACAAAGTTCTTAAGAGAGCATACAGTATCCTCGGCTTTATCAAAAAGAATGTACTAGACAATAGCAAAGAGGTTATGTTGAATTTATATAAGATGCTCAAAAGTTCAGCTGAGGTATTGGGTGGGGTTCTGGGCACCAAGCTTTAGGAAGGATGCGAACATATTGAGACAGTACAGGAGAGGCAAACAAGAATGGTTCCAGGGATGAGAAACTTCAGTAATGAGGACAGATTGGAGGGGTTAGGGCTGTTCTCTTTTGAGTGAAGGTGACGAAGAGGAGATCTGATAATAAAGTTTTCAAAATCTTGAATGATCTAGACAGGGGAGATAGGGAGAAACTGTCCCTGCTTGTAGAAGGACAAAGAGCAAGAGAGAGTGCAGATTTAAAGTGATTTGTAATTGTGATATGAGAAGAACCCTCTCACAATGGGTGGTAAAATAACTCGAGAGAGGCCAGTACCCCCTCACCGAGTCACTCCTCACTAATATGGAGAGTCCTTGACACTGACCCAGCTTCCTCAGGAGTGAATAGAAGCTGACAATCCTGTTTATATCTGTCAGTCAGGGCTCCTTGATGGAGCCAGATTAACAGCCCCAATTAGGGAACTCATTCTATGAGGTCCACCTGGCTGACCTCATTACAATCACTCCAGGTGGTTTGGATCTGGCAGTGGGGAGGTTGCTGGTTCAATTAAGGCATGCAAGAGGGCATTGAATCATTATTTGAGTAGAAATAAAGCAGAAGAGTATGTTTGGGGGGGGAAGGCTAGAAAATGGCACAAGATCATAATGCATTGGTGAATCAATGCAAACACAAGCAGGCCGATTAGCTTCTTTCAATACCATGACAATCTGTGATTCGGTTAATGATCCTGATAAACTTTGATGAGGTCACTGACCTGAAACATTGATTGTTTCTTTCTCTACAGATGCTGTCTAAACTATTTCTAGAATTTTTTTTTTAAAAATCTGAATAACTCAGCTCTTCCTTGAGGCCTTTTCCTGGTGGGCTGATGCTCTAACTGCGAAGCTGAGATAGAAGAAATCTGATTCAGAGTTCCCACGTCACAGACTTCAGCTAAGTCCACACCTAACAACGTGCTCTGAACACTGAAATTTTGAAGACAGAGACATTTTCCAGCAGAGCAGCCAAGACAATCCACAACTTCGAAAACAGTCAGCACTGTAAGCGAGACAACCTATACCATTCTTTAAAAACAACAATTCACCAAGTCTCCCAGCACTGACAGATCATTTAGAAGCCAAAAATCCAGATCTACGTTGCTATCAAAAATGACTCACTTCTTCCTTGGGACGTATCCTACGTTTCCTTGAAAACTGACAATTGATTTTTTGAATTACATTGTTTACAGACAAACAGATTAACAAACAGGTGAAAACATTACCTCAGGCCACCTTCAATGTCAGCGGTATAACTCAAGAGTGCCCTTAAAAACAATGGGCTAGGGTCCTAAAGAAATAGCCAAATGTGTCTCTTATCCAAAGCTCTCAGTTTGGGAACACAGAAAATAGGCGAGAAGGAACACTGGCCATTCTCAGCTGCCTGCTACACCCTACCCACCCCATGACTCATCTCAGACGATGGATAATCTTCTACTTCAACTCCCCTTCCTTCCACTATACCTACATCCCTTACTAACTTTTACTGTAGAAAAAACATTCCTTATACTACAGGTGAATCAGATTTCGTGAGCCAAGGACACTGTAGGAATAGATGTGGAATATATTGAGGTTACGCAACTAGTACAAAGTGCCTCCATTACACTTTTGTCCCCCTCAACCACAGTGATTTTATTAAAAGCAGTAGCACTGTTAACCTTACCAGACTAGTAGCAGGAAAATTCAGCACTACACTATTACATAAACTTAGGATAAAGAGTAAGCATCAGTAACAGTGATGAAGTAATAACTGGCTTATTCTAAGAGCTCATCAGATTCACTGACGTCCTTTAGAGAAGGAAATCTGTCAGCCTTGCTCACAAGTCTCAGGAAGGTGGTTAACTCTTCACTGTCCTCTGAAATGGCCTCATCGGTTGCTCAGTTGTCAAGGCAGTTCATTCCCAATTACTTGTGAGCAATGAAGAACGAGCAATAAGTGTTGGTCTTACCAGTGACACCCAGATGCTCTCCTTGAACATGCTTTGCCATAACAAGAGGCAGTGAAGGAAATCTTGCAGCTCAGTAGTTGCATCGCTGCCTCAGAGGTAGAAGCTCCAGTTACAAGACCGATTCCAGGACTCTGGCCACATTGTGAACTTTGTTCCATGGCAAAATAGGTTCATTATTAACCTGCAAAACCCTCCAACAGACCCAGTATGGCAGGCAGCACCAGTAGGAGAGACTCCCTAGTCAGGAATATTTGCTATGGACCACTGCCCCTCACCCACACCCACAATCTCTGGTAGTGGGTTAGCAACCTGTTATGGGGAAAAAAACCTAGCTATGGAATACAGGCTCAAGAATGTGTTACGTCTGCCCAAGACGCGCACAAAAACAAATCGAGGGGAACCAGTAGAAATGGAACCCAACCAAAAAAAAAAGACAATTGAGGGGGACAGAATGAACTGCAAGGCCAAAGGAATGCAGAATTTTCAAATGTTTATTGACATTTTTACAGCTGTCAAAGAACTGGGGGCAACAGTACAGAAAACAATACCGAGAAAGCGTTGTTTTTGGATGGAACATTGAACAGAAGGGGCCTCATTCGACTGCTAAGGCAGATGCACTGGCTGAGAAGTCAGAAACCACAAGCAGTGGTCATCATTTATCCCTCATCCAACACCAGTAAAAAGCACATTCATTGGTCAAGTGTTGTATTTTCCTGACGGTTTTGCTGCCACGTTTGCCAGCTTAACAGTAGCAACAATAGCATATAGTCAAATAGCACCTTTATCACAATAAATTAGCCCAAGGCTTTTCAGAGGAGCATTATAAAGAAAATTGTGACAGTAAATTATCTAAAGTTGTGACAAAGAGGTAGTCTTTAAGGAATGTCTTAAAAGCAGGAAAGAGGACGAGGGACAGAGGAGTTTAAAACTTGGAGATTTAACTAAACCCAAGACACCTGCAATTGGAATCTGGGGTGGTCAAGGTGCACAGAGATCTCAGATGATTGTGGGAATGAAGGTTAGAGCGTGGGGTGAGTCAGGCCACAAAGGGATTTGAAAATAAAGAGGAAAGGAAGTATTTGTTTAGAGAACTGCTAACAATGTCAGCTAACATTGGAGCCAGGAAGGAGGCTATTGGAGTGATCAGCAGAATAGGATCTAATATGTAAGATCAGAGTTCCATGATCAAAATGAGCTCAGAAGGCATGAGGAGAACTGAGTTAACAATAAGAGTTCAGGTCAAGGGCAGGGGAGGGCTTTAAACAAAATTTGTTCTCGTAGGCGGCAGTTGCACCTGATTGAATGGTCTTAATCTTAGTGACAAAGAATTGCGAGTTCCTCACACTTGTTGGAGATGAGGGTGCAGGATTTGAGAGAAAACAACGATCTGCAGTCAGGGAAAGGAGGAGTTTTATTTGGAGGTGGGGGGTGGGGTTTAATCCTCGAGTTCCATGCCATTATGGATCTGTCATCAAGAATGATCCATTAGTTGCAAAACATTTTGAAGGAATTATGAAGATGTTAAATGCACTCAAGTCTAGGTTACTTCATCACAATCCGGTTTTATTGATCCTTTTGTAAGGGACAGCAAAGAAACAGGAATATTGCCGATTACGTTTGGTCTCAAGCTGATGAGCCATGGATGGGTCAACACATCTGAGCTAAAAGCCCAATTTAAGTAGCCTAATCTTGTCGAATGAGGTATTAAAAGCTCATTTATAACCAATGACAACTTAATTCAAATTGTCCAAATTGTCTGTGGAAGTTAGATATGTAGCAAATTGCTTACTTATATAGTTAAATTATAAAATTCTCTCTGGAGTGAAGCATGACAGAAACACTTGGAAATCTTTCTAGATTACACAAATAATTGCCCGGTGCTCCTCCCTGGCCACAGCCCTCCTGGCTCTAAACAGCATCCAGTTGCATCACTATGAAAACAAGTTGTAGGTGCATGAAGTGCAGTCGACAGGCGATGGAAAACAGTCTGCACAGAAATGACTTAGTCAGGCTTGTAAAATGTCTGGGCTGCAGCACTTTGCTAAAAGTCAGATTAACAAGAATGTGCCCATATAAGGTCAAACTGAGGTCAAGTGTTGATCAAAAATGGGACTTGTACCTCTATTTTCAACATCTTGGTGGGATCCAAAAAGGAACCAAGTACCCGCTTTGAACATTGTACTGCAAATATGCAATTTTTTTAAAAAAGCAAAGGAAAAGGAATTTCGCTATTCAGATGGAAGGTGATGATTCATTCCAGGCTTCCTGGGTGCCCAGGAATCACTGAAAGCCTGCAGCAGGCTGACAGACACCAGTTTTCCTAGGACTCTGATACCATACTTGGTCAAAAGCTGCCTTGGTGTCAAAAACAGGCCACTCTTAGGTAATATCCGGAGTTCAGTTTCTGCTGGATATTTGAATCAAGGCTTTAATTAGCTGAGGAGCTGACTAGTCCTGGTGGTGAAAACCAAACAGAGCAGAAAGCAGGTTATTCCTTAAGCGCAGCTTGATAGCACTGTCAATGACACCACAATCACTTTTCTGATGACCAAATTTAGACCTGATAAGTGGCTAGGTTGGATCTGACCCACTTTTAGTGAACATGGTGACAAGTAGTGTCTGTTAATGGCCACCTTGGCCAAGCCCAGCTGCAGTTCCATGAGAAGATACTCCAAGCTGCCCCACCACCTCACCAGGTGGACAAACATGAGGACTGTGGAACAAACTGGATTGAAAAATATTAAGAGTAGCCTTCTCAGATTGTCTGTTTTGGCTCCATCGCAGGAGGAGGGATGTATTAGACACAAAAGCTCATATTAATACAGCTGATTCAATTTAAATTGAATCAATCAGCACAGGAGCTGGCTGACAATTGAATGAAGTGCCACAAACAGACACGAGCACATGTTGCTCGGAGGCAGGTTTGGAGTAAGAGTGCAGCTTCAACAATACTCAAAGGTCAATGCCATCCAAGACAAAACAGCCTGCTCATTTGACACCCCACCCATCACTTTAAACATTCCCTTCACTAATGCACAGTAGCAATGCTTCACACCACGTAGAAGATGCACTGCAGTAACTCCCTATGACTCCAACAGCACGCTCCAAATCCATGACCACTACCAGCTAGATGGATAAAGGCATTAGGTGTACAAGAATGTTATACCTGAAAAGGTCCTCCACCAAGCTCACTGCATGGCAGGGCCAAAACTGCTGCACAGCAAAATTCAGAACAGATCACATCTGCCTTCATTCCTCCATTTACCCCTCAAAGAGACAGTCCCAAAACAATTTTGTAAACTTCATATTTGCCACAAGCACTGTCCAACTGCACAATTCCAGGCAACTGGAAAGTACTCCGTTGTGTTCCTCATGTCTGGCTACTAAACTGACAAACTTCAGAGAAACTGGAAGATAATTCGCAACAGAATTCCCAATCTCAGAATTGCACAGAGTATTTCTGATGACCAACAAGTTCAATTTTCCCAAAATCTTAGGACATGTACACATACCAGCTTCCACTGCTCCCAGAATGAAACGGAGTTGATGTTGGAGCATTCCAACGAAAAGTCAGCTTGACCTGAAGCAGTAACTTTCATCTCCATAGATGTTACCTAACCTGGTGATCATTTCAAACATTTTGTTTTCATTTCAGTTTTCTGGCATCTGCAGTATTTTGCTCTTGTACAGGGACAATTCTTCCCCCAGTTGGGAGAACTCCAAGTCAGAGATGAAAGAAAGGGAGTATGAAATTGGCAGGGGGTGGGTGGGTGAAGTTTACACACAGGATTAAGAAACAGCTCATGTGGAGCATAAACATGAAGGTTGACTGGTTGGATCAAATGGCACACTTTCATGTTATCATTTCTGATGCGAGAGATGAACAGCCTCTCTTACTAAAAAGATTACCCTCCTACTCAAATAAGGCTAGTACACCTGTTAACAAGACAGGAAAACTAACATCGGACAGAAAAATTCATGTCCGAGTTGAGAAATGGTAACAGGTATCTGCGACGCCTTCACCAAACCCCTAACAGACGCTCCATTTTAAACGCCATTCATTAGAGTAGTCTGGCAGGAAAAGCAGAATTTCAGTCAGAAATTTGAATTTAATCAAATTTATGGTACAGGCTGGGCATCCATACAACACTGGACAAACAATCTTCCACTTTGTGCTCGTGGTTTATTATCCATACAGAAAATTCCACAGGAAATTAACTGAGAAATGTCCTGTATTCCTGAAAAGTAGCATGTAAATATTAATTTTAAAAAAACCACAGAAATCTCATTAATTAAAATGCATTGTAACTATTACAATTTATGAGTGAGTCTACCTTCAGGTAAACATCTTCATCCACGTATCTGTCCGCAGAAGTAGGCCATTGGGCTCTTCAACCCGGCTCCCCCATTCAATAAAATCACAGATGATCATCCAACCCAGTACTTGGTTCCCAAATTCTCCCCATACCCTTTAGCCCCAAGAATTATCTTGAAATCTTTTATTGTTTTGGTCTCAACCACTACGCTCCTCAAAATCAGTCCAAACTTTAGCGAAGGACCCCCTTCCCCTGTCTGACCGACGTGACTCCAGAGATGTATGTGATTCACTCTTAACTGTCCTCCAAAATGGCTAAGCACAACACTTAATTCAACAGCAATTAGGGATGGGCAGTCAATATTGATTTTGGCAGTGAGACTCCCATCTGGTCAAAGAACTAAGGAAAGAGGGACTGTATGCTTTTCACTGAATGCATCTAATCAATAATACTGACAAGTAATACAATTCTTATTGTTTGCGATATGCAAGACTTGCATCAAAGTTCTTCAAGAACAGATCTCATCAAGGACAATAATCTTCCTGCTAGGTTTAGTAATGCTGGAGTGCAGTTTGGAGTCCAATGGGGAATTCAAAGTTGACATTTTCATCCACAGTATGGTGGAAAAATGGAACTTCCTACCACAGGGAGTGGCTGAAGTCAATTGTGTAAATCCAATTTTTAGGGGAAACTGGATAATCCTATGAGAGAGAAGGAAATGGATGGTTACAGTTATTGTTTCCAATTAGAAAAAAGGGAGAGAACTAGACTGGAATATATACAGCAGCAGAGACTAGTTGGGCCAAATGGCATGATTCTTCACAATACGCCCTAGGTAAAAACCTAGCCTCTTAAAAATGTTATTAACCTCCCTCTCCCACAGTAATACAAAACGTGGAATTTCTTTTTCTTTAACAGGATGAGGACGTCACTGGCGCTTATTGCCCATTCCTAATTGCCGAGAGAGAAGTTCAGAGTCAACCACATTGCTGTGGGTCTGGAGTCACACGTGGGCCCAGTCCAGGTAAGGGTGACAGTTTCCTTCCCTAAAGGGCATGAGTGAACCAGATGGGTTTTTCCAACAATCGATTCTTAATTCTAGATATTTTATTGAATTCAAATTCCACTATTTGTCATGGTGGGATTTGAACCCAGGTCCCGAGAACGTTATCCGGGTCTCTGGATTATCAGTCCAGCAATAATACCACTAGGACATCGCTTCCCATGTAGAAACTCAAATAGAAATCCTAGGTGCAGTTGATAATTAGGGACACAGCTGGCACTATTCATTCCTCTCGCTCAGATTGTTTATTGAAACTTGAAAACATACAGCACAGACTGAGGTTCTGTCCTACCATGTGTGTACCATAGTTGAAAGGAGACAGGAAAATGGATGGGTAAACTTTTTAGGCAAAAAAGTGTTTAATTAATTAGCCTTTGCCAAACAACAACCGGCAAGAGACACTCACACGAGGGTTGCCTTCATTTCAATTTGCAAACCAGCAAACTGTAACACTGACCTTTCTCGCTCAAGCCAACCATAGACATGCACAGGAATTCCTAGAGGCCTGGTTCTTCACCCATAATGCAATCAATAAACATGTGGAATTAGACCCCATGTACAAACCCTAACAAAAAAAAGAGCTGGAAATGACAAAACACCTCAACAGACCAGATCATATAAATATGAAGTGGAGTAGAAAGACATCACTTCATCAGAGGCTGCACTGATGTTACCCAGCACGGTGACAAAACATCTGAACAATAACCAGCTAGCTCGGTGAGCAAGTCAACAACCTCACCCACAACCCAAGCTACACATCTTCCCAAGAACTTTAAAACAGCACTGCCTCAGCAACTTGGTGTACTGATGGGCTGTGACAGTGTATAATATGTCAGAGCCTCACCAAGATTCTGATCTGCAGGGCCATCACACGCTCTACAGCAAGATCATGGAGTAAAATTAGGAAGTCAACCCAACACAATCGCCACTTGTGCTGTGGGATTGGAGAAGACTCTGACATCACACAGCTCCCAAAATCAGAAACAGTGCATGGCTTCAGTGGGCAGGGGAATGACAACAAATTGGGAGATTAAGACCCCCGGTATATTATTTGATTTACTGAAGCATAGACAACTGCTGAGACTCTTTGTTCAAACATGCCACCACTCAGAAGCTGCAATGGAATGTGCATCACCCAGAATATAGAAATTGGCAATGCAAGCAGTATTGCAAAACAAAATTAAAACACATCACCTACCATCTCAGGGGCCCCATAGCTCCTGCTGAAAAGCTCTCTTCATTAACTAGGAAAACAATTCAGAGTTAACCCAATCTATTGGGAATAAGCTGCTCCCAGAGAGACAGCCATTTAACTGAACACCGCCCAGATGCCTCAGACATGAGCACTACCTTACCTGCTCTGTACACACAGAGGATCATGAGCAGCAGATTTTCCGTTTCCAAACAAGGCTGTTTTCTTCAAGTGGCTCGTGGTCACAAGTTGTTCACCCCAACTTTCTCACTCCTGTGCAATTTCTCTCCTGATGAAGCTTGTGTGAAAAGGTTATCACTGGTGACGACTGCTCAGTGGGGGTGGGACACTTCCAGGTATGGGTCTCTCCTCCTGCTTGTTCGATGCAGCTGTCATGTATGAGCTCACCACCTCAAATGAGGACAGCCTTGAACACACAAAGCTTTTATAATGCCAGTGAACTTTGCTCTGTGCAGCCAATCACTTTCCTCAGCAATCAAAATTAACCCTTTCACTAACTTCTTTTAATAACATAAATGGAACGCATCAACTTCCGCTTCATAGAATGCAAAGGAATGATTTACTAACTTCTATTCTCAAATTATTTTCCAGAATCTTAATGTTGTGAGACACTCCCTCCTTCAATCTTCCCTTCCACATAAAATGAAGCTAGGAGTCAGCACCACAAGTACTCAGGCAAAACTCCTGCAAAATCAATCACAACAGATTGAACACTATATCCCAAAGACCAAAAAAACTCTCCTGAAAGGACCTGTTTTCTCAACTCTCGAACAGTCAGAGTTCCAGGGAAAAATGAAGAAAAGCCTTCAAAAGACACAATGAAGCTACCACTGAAGTGCAGCAACATTACCTTAATGACTGGGAGAATCTCACGTCCCATTATTCAGTACGGCAACTCGTCCGCTGAGCTTCCTCACACTTTGAAGCCAACGTCTCAACAACAGGCAGAATGAGAGCAGAAAGGGGAAGACGAGGAAGCAAATCCTGCACTACCACCTCCCCAAAGTGCTCAAAGGTCTGGGGGCTCAGGAACTTGCCTGTTCAATCACAGCCCTGAGTGCGTGTCATCCTCAAATAAAGGGATAGCCAATATCAATCAGGCTCTTAAAACAAAAGTCCAGTATTGCTCCCCATCACACACGGTTCACTCAATTATCCTCATCACTTGGTGATCTGAATTATTTACCAGGTCCTTTCACTGCCTTCCTTTTTAAAAAGGAATTGCTGCACCAAATTCCTTTTCATCAAGCATGGACCAAAGAAAATATCACTATCTTCTCTAAAATATTGTTTATTTCCTCAAAATGGTGAGACTCTCTCCTTCAGGGTCAGCCAAGGCCCCAGTGCATCCAAACTCCACCACTAGGGCTTCAGTAAAAACCCCTTACACACTTACGGCAATGCACAGACAATGGTGGATATTATCAAGAAGTGTCCCCTATACAGACTATACTGCGGACTAATTACCTGAAATTCAATGAGGAAGCAATCACTTTACTTAGGGATTTGCATTCCCAGGTAGATGCCAACACGTTATCGACATTCAGATGGACATATGTACTAACACAATCTTATCAAACCAGGTACCATTGTAAATCCGCTTAACATCTGCAAAGATCATACTTGTATTTAAGGCTGGAAGATTTTTTAAGAAGTAAAGAGTAAACTTACTTTTGTCACCGGCCTGAGTGTCCCAAAAAGGCACTAAGGTCAGTTGTTCACCATCGATGTTGGACCTAAACATCAGTAGGGTTTCTCTTGGTTTACACATTCAAGTAATTGATGGGGAGGAGACACTGAATAATTCAAGATTAAAAACATTATCTGCAAAGTCTGGTACGCAGATAGTTCTGCTGTAGCCCATGTTTCATTTATGCGAATTGCTGATTTTCTATCACAATTTCCCTATGAACACAATTTACTATAGAGCACGGTTGTACAAGAACAACTTTCACGCTATAGGAGAACTACCTATGCTTGGAATGTCAAAGTTAGTTAACACTTATGCACTTGACGAAGTGCCACACTATAGCTGACCAAAGAAAACAGGGGACACAGTTCCCAAACTTTCACATTTAAGATCGTTTGGGACAATTTAAGAGGGCATAACAATGAGGCTAAGAGACGTCAGACCATTTCAGGTAAAACCAAGCGTGTTGCAGTGCAATCACTGTCGTGAATGCTGAACAGCAGGACTGTCATGACAACACGTGACCTGGATGCACTTAAAACCCAGCAATACGAGAAAATTCAAAAGGTGACTATTTGAATTCAGGATAAATGAAACAAGAATGCAAGCTATCGATATGTAAATATACCTACCAGAGAAGAACCAAAACTTGACTTTTTTTAGGGAAAATAAGGCAGAACAGGTGACTAAACTGTCAACAGGCAAACACTTTGGGACTGCTGATCATAATTATATTAGTTTTAAGTGAGTCGTGGAAAAGGAGAAGCCTTCCATAAAAGTTACGTTCTTAGTTGGAGTAAGACAAATTTTAATGGTACAAGACAAGAACTTTCAAAAGTTGATTGGAATGGACTGCTCGCAGGTAAAGGGACAATTGACAAGAGGGAGGCTTTCAAAGTTGTGACGAGGAAAGTTCAGAGGCATTATGTTCCTGTTAGAGTGAAAGGTAAGGCTGACTAGACAAGGGTACAATATTTTTATTCATCTATTGAGGTTCTAGTCAAGAATAAGAAAGAATCATATATTAGATACAGACAACTGGGATCAAATGAATGTCTTCAAGAGTATAAAAATAGTGTAGGGGCATTCTTCAGAGGGAAATCAGGAAGGCAAAGAGGGCATCTAAGATGGCCTTGACAGATAATTTCAAGGATAATCCAAAGAGATTCTACAAGTACATTAAGAGCAAAAGAGCAACTAAAGAGAAAATAGAGCCCTCAAAGATCGACAAGGTCATCTGCGTGTTGAACCTCAGGAGGTAAGAAATATTCATTTATAAAAGGTGGATATATCGTCAGGACCTGATCAAGCAAATCCCAGGACAATGTGGGAAGTTGGGAAGAAATTGCGGGACCCCTAGCAGAAATATTGGTATCATCTATAACCATGGGTGAGGTACCAGAAGACTAGAGGGTGTCTGAATTTAAGAAAGGCTGGAAGGAGGAGTCTGGGAACTATAGCTTGATATCAGCAGTGGGTAAGTTGTCAGAGGTAATTCTGAAGGATAGGATTTACATATATTTGGAGAGGCAAGGATTGATTAGGGATAGTCAGCATGGTTTGTGCAAAGGAAATCATGTGTCTCAAACTTAATTGAGTTTTTTTGAGGGAGCAACCAAAAAGACTGGGGGCAGTGCGGTAGACATTGTTTACTTGGACTAGGTTCCACATGGTTGACTAATTAGCGAAGTTAGATCATATGGGATTCAGGTTGAGCTTTCCAATTGGATACAAAATTGGCTTAACAGTCGAAGACAGGTATTGCATTTTGGTAAAAACGAACAAGGGCAGGACCCCGGACAGTACTGTAGAACAGAGACACCTAGGGGGTTCAGGAATATAATTCTTTCAACTTTGCATCACAGGTAGGCAGGGTGGTTAAGGCAGTGTTTGCCAGCATGCTTGCCTTCATTGCTCAGACCATTATGTATCGGAGTGGGGTCATCGTTTTGAGCTTGTACAGGATGTTGGTGAGGCCTCTTCTGGAGTACCGCATGCAATTGTGGTCACCCTGCTGTAGGAAGGATGCTATGAAAATGGAGAGGGTTTAGAATAGATTTACCAGGATGCTGCTGGGAATGGAGGGCTTGAGTTATCAACAAAGGTGATTAGACTGGAACTTTTCTTCCCTGGAGCTTCGAGGTTGACAGGTGATCTCAGAGGTTCACAAAATCATCAGAGGCATAGTTAAGATAAATAGCAAGAATCTTTTCTCTAGAGTGGGGGAGTTCAAAACAAGGGGGCGTATTTTTAACATAAAGGAGAAACATGTAAAAAGGACATGAGGGGCAATTTCTTTTTAAAACCAGAGTGGTTCATTTGAAATGAGGTGCCAGAGGAAGTAGCGATTGCATGTACAGTTACAACATTTAAGAGACATTTGGATAAGTACATGAATAGGAAAAACTTGGAGGGATATGCGCCAAACACAAGCAAGTGGGACTTGTTTAGTTTGGGGACATGGTTGGCACGGACTGAAGAGCCTGTTTCCATGCTGTATGATTACTTGCCCTCAGGGTGCTCACAACTGTGAACTCAAATACAATTACTGAGACATCACTATTGTTACATTGAACGCAACCTGCACCATATTTTGAGTAAATTCCTACATTAAGATCTGTTCAACTTCCTGAACAGGCTTTGAACTTTAGATAAGTTGTGTAGATGGTGTTGTTAAACAAAGTTTAAAACAAGTTTGTTTTTAAATTAAGTCTCTGCACTTACCATCAGTTCTGACAAAAACTCCGCTTTTCTCTCCACAGATGCTGCCTGTCCTGCTTAGTGTATCTAGCATCATTTGACTGAGATGCCTCCAATAAAAACCAATCTAAACTGATGTAGTTTGTTGATACACATACAAAGCACAGCAGAGTATGTCCTTTGATTAAAAAAACTGTATAAACAATTCAAAGTACAACATCTCCAAGAAACAGTTTTCGCATTTTCTGAAAATCGAAAACAGATGACAGGGAAAATAACAAATCTGCTTGTTAACTTAGGTTACATTTTGCTAATTTTTTTTAAATGCTTGTTTGAAACTGTGACCTCACCCTGAGTTACAAACAAAGAAAGAACACAGCCACTCATGCCACAGACAACTGCCAGAGCTCATGACATCCAGTCTCAAGCAAACGTACTCTATCATATTTACGGAATCGATCAAAGGCAGCTTTGATCACCATCTCCATAATATCATGAGAAGAAAATAACGTGTTCAGATAGTATTTTCACTGGTTCTGGTCATCCCAGAATGTTACATGGCCTGTGAAATACTTATGAACTGTCGTTACTTTTGGAATGCAAGTAGTGTGCAAGTTGGCTGCTGCACAGCGTGCTCCCACGAGTAAGCAATATGATGGCCACATCTGTTCTAGCACCGCTGGTTTGGGGAGAACTATTGGTCAACACTACATGGAGAGTTTCCATTCTCCTTTTCAGGACGGTGCTGTGGAATCAACTTGGAGGGGCAAAAAGCAGGCTGGTTTAATAGTTACTCCAGAAGACAGCACCCAGAAATGCAGAACACCTGGGGTTGTTAGCCTTCATGATAGTTTAAGTATCCGCAGTAGTACTTTGTACCACGATTATCTGATTTACAGGCAAGAATGCTACCCATTGAGCTAGACTGGGCCTTCAGCTGCACAAGTGGTACAAACGATTCCTATGGATATTGTACCCAAAAACCATTCTTCCTAGGAAACATTGGCAAACTATTAAAGCGCACAAGACATTGCAACTGTATTTGAGATAGCAAGGTGTGTAGCTGGATGAACACAGCAGGCCAAGCAGCATCAGAGGAGCAGGGAGGCTGACGTTTCGATCCTAGACCCTTCCTCAGAAAGAAGGGTCTGAAGAAGGGTCTAGGCCCGAAACATCAGCCTTCCTGCTCCTCTGATGCTGCTTGGCCTGCTGTGTTCATCCAGCTCTATGCCTTGTTATTTCAGATCCTCCCAGCATCTGCAGTTCCTACTATCTCTGAAACTGTATTTGATCCCATTTTCACCAAGCTCCAGATTTAACTTTTGAGTGGCAAAATCTCACATGCGCACTAGATTAGAGCAAGACAAAGTGCCAATATGCAAGGCACTACCGTACTATATACAGTCCACAGGTACTCACCATTTTTTCTTTTGTTCAATGGAGAGAGGCCATTGTTTGACTGCAATGTGAGCTCCTGCAATTCATTTGTGACCGCTTCACTCTGTGGACTCGGAGCCGAACCGTCGTCTTCGCCATCGCCAACCCCACTGCCGTCTGCTCCAGTCCCAGAGACGGCAGGGGGAAGGCTAACTTCATTCGGCAAATCCACCTTGGCGCGAATATTAACCTTCAAAAAAAAAGCGGGGGGGAAAGGTTTTTTAAAAAGATCACACACATCCCAGTTGCTAGAAATGCTTGCAAGGGAGAGCAAAGGATAAGCTGCAATTAATCTTCAGCAGTTTGAAATGATGGACTTTCTGTACTATTTCAATGATGAGATGTCATGAAAACAGGCAATAGATTCAAAACCAAAAACTTGTGCACAGCATCCTCCAAAGTGACCTATGTTTCTTCAAATTATTAATAAGTGTTAAGATTGCAACTCTGGAAACAACAGCTCGAAAGGACTTAATGCTTTTCAGATAGTGAAACTTACGCTAAGAAACCCAATCGCAACATGAAAATCAATTCATTCTCAATCAAAACCCCCTCCCATCACATTAGCTGAGCTTTTGGTCATCATTGTCCAACTGACTGTCCATTATTTAATGCTTTGTGAAGCACTTTAACATTTCTTTAGATTAAATACAAAGTAATTATATATAAATAATACGTACATTAGAGAATGCATAGATGTCCCGTTGTGCTTCATTAAAGTCATTTCCTTGCTTTGAGTACATATATGCATGCTGTTGTCAGTGAAACACACAAATCTGAACTCTGGGGACAGAGGTAGCTCCACTTCAAAACAAGTTAGAGGTTTCAACTGGAAAAACCACAAAACTAACTGCACCATGTACTCACATACATTCAGGGAGTGTACCATATTGGGCTCTAAATATCCACAGTTTCGCTTTCCAGGGATGCAAACCAGATTTGCTGAAATTTTCCAGTAGTTTCCATTTTTATTCCACATATGCTACACCACTCTAACCAAGAGCAACAATGAACTACATTCAGGAGAAATTAGTCACTGTGCTCCACCTTAGGGCAAGGGGCAAAGAGATCCCAATCATTAAATGGAAGGTAGTAATCCATTCTTCATAGAACAATCTGCATCACACTTACTCGAGCTCATTTTAAACCTAGTTATGGTGCGGTTCTTAAATCAGAATAATTTTTCTCCCTGTCAACCTGAAGCTGGATGAGCATGCGTTTTAGGAGTCTCTAGAGAAACCCCAATCAAGCTAGTTTCTGGATTTAAAAAAACTATATTCTTCCAGCAGAAACAGTTATATTGGATCGAAAGAAAAAGACACAGAAGTAATAAAAATTCAAACCCACTGCTTCCACAGACGCTGAAATTTCACACCCACGGCAGAGGTGAGGCCAACAACCACCAGCTGCATTTACATAACCCTTATATATGTGCCAAGGTGCTTCACAGAAGTAATATCAAACATAGCCTGACACCAATATTAGGACAAATTAACAAATGTTTGATCAAAGAGGTAGGTTTTTAAGCAACCTCTGAAAGGAGGGGAAATGTTGAGATTTAGGGAATGAATACCCATGCTCAGGGCCTTGCACGGACACTGTTACAAAGAGGAACATCTTCTCAGCAACACTATCAAATCTCCTCACAATCTTGCATATTCCAAACAGATCACTTCTCATCCTTCTGAACTCCAACAGGTTTAGGACAAACCCATGCAACTTTTGCTCAAGATTGAGCCCCTTTATCCTCAGAAGCAGACAAGTGAATCTTCTGAAATGCTAAAACACAATTGTGCCTTTTAAGTAAAGAGGCCAAAACTCTACACAGTATTCCAAGTGCAGTCTCACTAAGGCACTTCATAGCTGTACAAAACTGCTACTTTTACAGCCAAATCATCTTCCAATAACAAAAGGTCCTTGCTTGTTTGGGTCTATTTGCCTTGATTACATTTGCATTATCTGTCTCAATGACACCTTTTCGTCAAGAACCTCTCCAAATACCAGTGACTGCCTTGGTTTTACAGGTTCACGTTTTTGTTTACTGACAACATGCCACTTCCCCTGCAACTGGCAACATCTCTTCCCTTCTTAGCCTATCGACCTCCTTACCATTGTAAGCCATTTTAGCAAGGACAAGACTTTTTTCACAAAGAAAAAAGGCTTCGTTGCACCCGTAGCTAATGTAGGCCTACGAGCAAGGTGCAAAGGTGATCGAGTAGTGATAATGTCACTGCACTAGTAATCCAGAACCCCAAACTAATGTTGTAGGGACAAAGGTGCGAATCCCACCATCATAGATGGTGAGATTTGAATTCAATAAAATCTTGAACTAAAAGCTACTCTAATGGATGCCATGGTACCAGTATTAATGGTCACTAAAAACCCACATGGTTGACTAATATTCTTTAGGAGAGAAAGAATAGCTGGTCTGGCCTACATGCAACTCCAAGCCCACAACGTGACTGACTCTCAACTGAGTAGTTAGGAATGGGCAATCAAATGCTTGCCTGGCTAGCAAGGCCCTCCCTCCCCCCACTCACAGATAAATTTCAAAAATAAGCTAAGACGTGGGAGTTGTCAGTCTGTCTGCACAGATCCTTCTCTACATGCCCACTTCTGACCAAGGGAATTTTTCTTTTAAATAACAACTGTGTAAATCAATTTAAAAATGCAGTTGTAAGACACAAAATTATTGCAGCTTTTGCAGGCTAGATGGCTTCAGTTCTGCTTACTGTAAAACTGAAAAAAGGTCCCTCGATGAGCAAAGGAAATTCCCAGGGAAACTACAACCTGATATCATTTCCACACGTTAAAGGAAATTTTAAGAAATGATCATCCACTTTCAATGAATCAGCTCAGTAGTAAACTTCAACAAGGCAGCTGTGTGCCAAGGTACTGGATTCCCAAGGTTTGCTAGCCACGAAGGACCAGTGTGCCACACTGTAACACACAATTGTACTACGGTCACTTGCTAACCAAGAAGCCGGAAATTCAAATCTGAACATTCTGAAGGAGGGTCACTGGACTTTCAGTCTACAGGTATTGCCAGCCCAGCAATTTCTGTCTTTGGTCCTCATTTCCAGCATCTGTATTTTTTTGAGAAATAAAAGGTACTGCAGATGCTGGAGAATCTGAGATAACAAGCATGGGGCTGGATGAACACAGCAGGTCAAGCAGCATCATAGGAGCAGGAAAACTCTACATTTCGGGCCTAAACCCTTCATCAGAAAAAATGCTCTGTATTTTTTTGGTTTATTTCGTTCAAATCTCTGCGCATGAACAAATAAAATTGAAGAGCTATTTGAAAACAGCTCGCATTTAGTAAATTATTGAAAGATTATTAAAAGCAAGATGCAAGGGAACAAAAGGAGCTTTTTAACATGGGTTGGAAATTTCTTGCGCAGAGGAGACAAGGAAGCAGAGATAAGAGGATGTGACAACAGGTCCTCAGCTTTTTCAACATTTGTGTCAATGACTTGAACGAAGACAGACATTTTACATATCTAAGTTTAAAGTTGGCACCAGGTTAAGAGAATCACAATGTAAGTTTGGATGGGAACATGAAGTTGCAAACAGACATGCAGTAAGTGATTGGACAAAATGTGTCAGACAGAGGTTGATGGGCGAGGGGGAAGTATGAGGCATTCTTTGGGCCTTAAAGACAAATGGGGCATTGTTTAAGTGGTGAGAGACTAGGAGCTCTGGAAGAGCAAACTTATTTACATGTCTACATACACGAATCACTAATGCACGAGCACAATAGGTAATGAAGAATACTAATGCACCATTGGCCTTTATCACAAGGAAGCTGCAATTCAAAAGGAATGCACTTCAGCTGTACGAGACCATATCTGGAGGGCAGTAAATTGGGGAATACACCTCTTAGAATCCGTACCAGTGTGGAAACAGGCCATTCAGCCCATTGAGTCCACACCCACCCTCCAAATAGCATCTCATCCAGAGACACTCCCCACCACAGCCCTGTAACCCTGCATTTCCCATGGCTAACCTACATATCCTTGGACACCATGGGCAATTTATCACGGCCAATCTACCTAACCTGCACATCTTTGGACTGTGGGCAGAAACTACAGCACCCACAGGGAGAACAAAAACAAAGTTGCTGGAAAAGCTCAGCAGGTCTGGCAGCATCTGTGCATGAAAAGAAAGAGTTAACATTTCGGGCCCGGTGATCCTTCCTCAGAACTCAGACACGAGGAGAACGTGCAAACTCCACATAGACAGTCGCCCAAGGCTGGAATCGAACCCAGGACCCTGGCAATGTGAGGCAGCAGTGCTCAGTACTGAGTCACCTGACCACCCTTGAAGACAGACATTCTGGTCTTGGAAGGGGTTCCGTGCAAAATCACCAGAATAAACGCAAAACTTAAGAGTTTAAGTTATGATGGTAGACAGCTGAAACCTGCAGACTACATAGACTTGACAGGCATTCTTTGAAGTTTAGACATTAAAATGATGATCTAGTTACAGACTTCAGAAATGACAAAGTGGCTTGATAGGGACAACTGTCCGACCTCTTGTGCCAAATATACAGGATAACGTTAAATGATAGCAATATATGGACCGGTGGCGCAGAACATGCTCAAGTGGCTGTTACCATTCTTTGAACAACCCAATAAAATCAAGCCAAGAGACTGATACTGGATCAAAAAAACTTCTCTGAAGTGAACAGGGTGTTTAAGAGTAGGAATAAATACACGGAGATAATGCTTGCGTTTTAGAGTCAACCTCTAAGTATAGCTAACGAGCACTTCATATCTCAGTGCCACGAAGGCTAGAAGCAATGATGCTAACCATGAGCTGGTATTTGTAAATGGCCTAGACATCATGTGAGGAGCAACAGGTGTGACCCTCTTGGGGATTGTGACAGATTGTATTTAACATCCCTCTTAATTCATAATATAATGTGAAGAGCTAAAATTGTAGATCATTGAAATGAGTGAAGTAGTAATCTAAATGGATTGAAGGAGGTTTTTGAACATTGTAGGAGCAAATTACTGCAGATGCAGGAATCCACAGCAGGTCAGGCAGCAACCATGGAGAGGGGGACAGCAAGCTAAAATTTCAAGACTATATGTCTGTTCATCAGAGCTGACGTGAAGAGTGGACAGGGCAAGAAAGTGCTAATAGCACAAATTAAGTGATCAGTACGTGAGAATGGCAGAATAACAGTGTGTCTAAATGTCAAACTGGAAAGAACAAACAGTCCCACTGGAGTGGAAGGAGAGAGAGGACATGGTGACAGAGAATGCACTAAGTAAAACTAAAAGGAAGGGAAGGAATGGGTGTTGCTTCACAATTTGAAGGCGTTATACTCAATATTGAGTCCGGAAGGTTGTAAAGATGAGATGTTGTTCCCTCAGTTTGCTATGTGAATCACTGGAGCATTGCAGCGTACACAGGGCAGACAAGTGGGTATGCGAGAAGGCCAGGGTGTTAAACCGACTGGCTACAGAAGGTCAGAGTCCTGCTTGTGCACAGGCTGTTCTACAAAGCACACAGGTATCCCAGACTGCATTTGGTTTCTCCAATGTAGAGTAGGCCACATTGGGTGCAGTGTTGAACATTACTTCAGTTGAGGGTAACTGTCACTTAAAAGTATTTACAGTCTAGCTATCAGCATTCTACTAAGTCTGAGATTGCTAAGTAAAGAAATTACCCCATTATAAACATTGCAAGAATAAAAGTGAAGGGGGTCACTGTGGCCGAGGAAATGCAGAACCACAGAAAGCGAGTATAATTAGAGGCAAAAGCTACAATTTGTAATTGAACAAAAAAAGGAAAATGCCAGAGATCTGAGTGGAAGGATGGTTATTTGCTCCCAGATCAAGGGAAAACAAAGTTAATGTAATCAACCAGAACACACGTGGTATGATTAATAAATTGGATTAGAAGACAGGCTGGACTTGCTCAAAACAAAGCAGTTCCCAGTGGCAGATACCATTTGTTTTAGAGGACTCCAATACACTTGGGGAAAAAAAAAATTAAAAAGTCACTGACCACCATTATGGAAGAACAACAGGCTAACATTAGGCTCACATCCAAAAAGAAAACCAAAACAGTCAATAAGAGTGGTGTGTTGCTTGGGTCTGTATGAAGTAATGGAATTGATTACCTTAAGTAAACACTTGAGGACTGCCTGTATAATATTAATCTACTGACTAATCTATTAGGAATATCTTGTCTCATCAACTTCTTTGACTACTTGAACCATAAAGCTGAAATCCCCAACAAACTGCACCTGAACTTCCCAGAATGTCAACGAAGTCCCACATAAAGGCTACAAAAGGTGAAAGCAGTGGAGATCCAAGCTAGCCCTTGCAAATGGATGAAAACCTGGCAGACGTTTAGAAAACAAGCGAGAGCTGGTAAAGGAGCGGTTCAAAATTGGAAGCATTGGGTCATACAGCATGGAAGGAGACCCTTCAGTCCAACCAGTCCACACCAACCATATTCCCAAACTAAACTGGCCCACCTGTCTGCACTTGGCCCACATCCCTCAAAATCTTTCCCATTCATATACTTATTCGAATGTCTTTTAAATGTTGTAACTATACCTCCATCTGCCATTT
The DNA here is from genome assembly GCA_024137785.1 of Ginglymostoma cirratum. Classification (NCBI taxonomy): domain Eukaryota; kingdom Metazoa; phylum Chordata; class Chondrichthyes; order Orectolobiformes; family Ginglymostomatidae; genus Ginglymostoma; species Ginglymostoma cirratum. Next base: position 4,222,639 of record JAHRHZ010000008.1, on the reverse strand, counting down.
CCTCAGGCAGTCCATTGCACACATGAACCACTAAAAAAAAAAGGCCTCTCACATCCTTTTAAAATCTCTCTCTCCTCTCACCTTAAAAGTGACTGCTAGTTTTGAACTTCCCCATAGGGAAAACAGCCTTGTCGTTCACCTTATCTGACCCCTTCATGATTTAATGATGTGCAATAAAGGTCACCCCTCAACCTCCTACACGCCAGTGAAAAGCCCCAGCCTATTCAGTCTATTTTTCTATCAAACCCTCCATTCCTGGTAGCATCCTGGTGCCTCTTTTATGAGCCCTCTCCAGTTTAATAATGCCATTCCTACAACAGGGTGACCAGAACTGGGCACAGTATTCCAGAAGAGTCCTCACCAACATGCTGTACAACATCAACATAATGTCCCAACTCCTATACTCAAAGGCCTGAGCAATGAAGGCAAGCGTGCTAAACACCTTTTTAAACCACCGTCTGCCTGTGATGCAAACTTCAAGTAATTATGTACCTAAACCCCTAAGGTCTCTCTGTTCTACAATACTACCCAGGGCCTTACCATTAATTGTACAAGTCCTGCACCTGTTTGCATTACCAAAAGGCAATACCTTGCATTTATCCAATTTAAACTCCATCCACTACCCACTGACACAACTGATCAGGAGCTCTTTGTAATCTTGGATAACCTTCACTGTCCACAATACCACCAATTTTGGTGTCATTTGCAAACTTACTAACCATGCCTCCTATATGCTCAAGCTTGGAAAGGATGACAGCAGTTTGTCTTCCAAATCCAATTCCAGCTTTGCTATCTTCCATTGAACCTGCGTCTAGCACAGGAGCTCATGCAGCATCAGCGGAACAGCAAAGTCACCATTTCGGGTTGGGACCGTTCAGAACTTTCTGAAGGATCCTGACCTGAAATGTCTGCCTTCCTGACCTACTGTGTTCCTCCAGCTCCACGCTGTGTTGACTCTGACTCCAGCACTTGCAGTTCTTGCTATCTGTTTCTAGCATATTAGCTTCTAAAACCTCACCTAATGTGCTCAAACCCTACCCCTAACTCTGCAACTCTATCCAGCCCCACGCTCTTCACCTCCCTTTTAGTCCTACCTTGCATTTTTGACCTTATGGTGTCTCCAATTCAGTTGTCAAACTGTTGCACTCCACACTTCTTTTCTATTGATCTCCACCCTGCACGTCTCTTTACAAAAGTCTCTTGAAACCGTGCATCTGTGTTCAGAGTTAGTTTTCTTTGGATTTAAAATGTGCAAAGACTAGGCAAGATATTCTACTCTGCTGAACACTCAAATCAGAGTCTTCTAGTAGAGGCAGACCCTCAGAGCAGAGGCTGAAAGGAATGTCAACTGCAGCAAGAGAAAGCCTCATTTTCACAAACATTTGGACGAAGGATTTCTTGCTTCAAATACAAAATTATTACTAACAGAATATTCAAAGCCATATGTTTACAATGAACAAACAACTGGCCATAAGACTTGGAAGGAACGAAACATGGATTCAAAAGTTCACTCTACAAGCGGAAGGACAAAGTCAATCTGTACAAGGCTCTGAGGGAGGATCACCAGACCCGAAACGTTAATTGTTTTTTCCTTCACAGGCGCTACCAGACCTGCTGAGCTTTTCCAGCAACTGTTTTTGTTGCAATCTGTACTAGGGTCTGATATAACCACTTAACCCAAAAGGTGCCACAGTTAGTAAGACAGCATATAGTGAAGCCAAAGAACTGTATTCAAAGATACACACACCGAGGAATGCACCTTGAGGCTACAAGCCAAAACTTTTCTGTGCACGTTCTCCTACATTGATGGACCAACTGCACTTGCTTCTTTAACATCAGATTCACCACCAATGTTTAGTCAAACAATCGTGATGGTAGACATTACAACACTAGTGCAGCATTTCATATTTCACTGTAATATTTTAAAGCTCACAAAATAAGCACATGGGTCACAAACAAAATGTTTAAGCATGGTGATCACAGACTCGAAAATTGGTAAACATGAGACTTTGGTTTAATCTCAGTGATCTTCACAGTCACTACACCAACTGCTGCAAACACAAATTTCTCAAAGCAAAACAATTCAGAACTTTAAATCAAAGCAAATAGAATCATATGAACCTAGCATGACTTGGGCAAGAAAACTTATGCCAAGAAATCCATTTTCTGTTGGCTGAAGGAGACAAAACAAAACAGATTGCTAAATTACTGTTAAACTTCCAAAGAGTACAAGCACTGGGCCAACAATCCTCTTCAGTCAAAAGCAGCTCATCGGACTTGTACAATAGCAGGAACAGCTCATTTCTTGTAGGCAAGTGAAAACACACTTAAGGCTACTGAATAGCTTATGAACTAGAATCCCCAGTGTGACTTTTAATTAGAACTCCAAGTGTTAATGATATCTGGTAGAAATTGATATTTGGACCAGATTGTGGCATCTGTCTATGTGAAGCACCATCTTAGTTTTCTGTACAGCACAAAGCTGGAGGAATGTTGCAGCTCTGACTCCTGGGAGAGGCCAAACAGATCTTGCTGTGGTTTTGCATCTGTACATGTTTACATCTCTCAAGTAGTCAGGTACAGATCACAAAAAGAGTGTTTGCTCTTCATTAAAGACACACTCTGCACAACCCTCAGCTATTACCATGATGTAACCATGAATGGAGGTTGGACAGCACTGTTCACTCATTGACCTGGATTGCAAGGATGCCTTTAGATCATTTTTAGCTGGTCAGTGAGAGAAAGCACATAGCCCACGGTAGAGCGGCACTGCCAAATGAAAAAAAAACTATGCTGATTTTGAGAATACTGAACAGGGTTTTCTCAAACCTCAGTTAGAGCTCATTTAAATCACTCCACATTTGTCTCAACAGGGCAGAAGGGACCACAACACAAACAAGACAGCTCATGATTAGGTTTCTAAACAACCTGTACCCGGGAATTTAAATCCCAGCATGGCAGCTGGGGAATTTAAATCTAGTTAATTTGATAAATTAGAATAAAAAGCTAGTATGGGTAACATGTGACCACATTACCTTTGGTTAGCTGAAAAAAAAATCCATCTGGTTCACAAATATCCTTCTGGCCTGCATGTGACCTCAGACCCACAGCAATGTGGTTGATTCTTAACTGCCCGGCAGGTGGCCCACGAAGCCACTCACACGATAGTGGTTCAGGTCTCCTTATTGAAGCAATAAATGCTGGCTGTACAAGCAACACCCAGTACACCTGAAGTAAATAGTACGCTTCCATAATCCCATGCCCTGAATACCTGTGATTTTGCCCTTGTGCACAAAAGCCTGTAAGGCTGTCTTCAGAGTCTGATTCCCACTGCTGGTACGACCAAGCTCATTCAGATTTGAGCATCCGTATTTACACAGCACTTTTCAGCTAATAGCCAGGAAGCTATCCCCCTCACCCAGGGGCACAAGATTCAGGGGCTAGTCTGAGTGAACTCCATTTGGATTTGTGCTCCCAACAGAATTCTACGTATTAATAATTAAGCTTCTGTTTGTTTTTTAACAGAAGCAGCCTTTACACTGTTTGATGTGGCAGACTCAACAAAGCCCATCAAAATTTAAAACCCACAGAACAACCATTTTGCCCTGTATTAAGCATTCCTTCAGTCTCATGCATTTCCGGTGATTTAACGTGTTTGCACAAAGCATATTATGGTTACTACACTATTGCTAACTACGCAGAAATTGCATATTTCAGCCATATTATCTTTGCCAATATCCCTGTAACCACCAAAACTTTGTCCCCACTCCATCCAGCGCCCCAGTTTCCACTCACTCTGCATCCAACCACGTTGTAGTCTTAAAGTACTCAGCCCTACCCTGTCCTGGTCCTCAGACCTCTTGACCCTTTACTGCTTCAGTTAAAGGCAAGCTTACTTGACCCTAGATTCTGCCATACTTTGCCAGCCCCAGATAGGATCAAGTATGGCTGCTTGCATATCAGTCACTTGCTCTCCTTCAACTAAAGCAGCCAGCACAATGGAAAGGAAACACTATAATGCCAAGGGCAAGCACAGAGAAAGACTGGGGTTAAATACAAGACAAGACATGTTCGTTCAGGGGTTAAAGCCCAGAACAGCACCAGAATGGAGAACTGCAATATGGCGGTGGGGGATTTAAATAGGTGAACAAGAGTGAAGCATAGGCGATGTTTGTTGACAGGCAACAGGCTTGCCTGCTCACACTGTCAGTCCAGCAGCCTAGCAAGTCTTTTGGTCTCTTTCCGAAATAGAACATCACAGGAGAGACGGAGTAGAGGCAAGAAAGACATGTTAACTGTACAGGAAGGAAATAACTTCTGACTCATCACTGCTGTGGATCTTGGTGGAGGTTGTACCCTTCATTGCGATCAATAAGGCTGCAGGAGGCCAAGTGGTTGGCAAACATTACATTTTATTGAACATTGTCTCAAGGCTTAGTACAAGGCTTCATACAGAACTGTCTCTCAGCACACACTGGCCATGCGGCCATACCTCGCTAATGTTGACTGTATTGACATATTGACTGACAGCTGCAACACAGCTCCAATGACAAGTGACAATAATTCTGCTATTGAGACTTCATAGGCCCAGGGCTCAGAAGAACTGTGGTAAAATTTAAAGTGTCCTTGCTCTCTGCTCATCACCAAGGGCAAGCCCAAAAGTGATTTAGATTTCCAGCTATAATTCTCTGACAATCACAGGCACTAACCATAAGCTTCAAATAATATTAGCACTCAGTGAATATCTACAATCTGAACAACCTTTACACATTGCCGTACAATTTAGGACAGGCCAGTCAGTTCTCACAGCCAGCTATTAACTAGAGCTTACAACTCCATGGCAACTTGACACAAGGAAAATAAACATCAGGAAATGTTGGCACAGCAGTTTACAATGATACACAAATCTATAAAATCCCAATCTGCAATGGACTTGATAGTTCAGTCATAAATTGTTAAGTGTAGTTACTGACCACATCAACTGGACAAGAACCCAACACCACACATTGAGAAAATACCACAACTATTAAATGTAGTGTGAAAAAAAGCCTGACAGCAAGTTCAAGTTCGTGATCAACCACTGTACTCAAATACCAAACGGAAGTGAACCTTAATTCACCAAATTTCACATGCTTTGTGCCTGAGACACCTTGTCGGTCATTCAGCAGCTCTGCAGGTCTCATACCAACCGGCTCACTTACAGCTGGTAACGGCCACATCTAGTTCTCACTCACTCACTCTCCAAAATCGACCAGCAACACTGCTGTGGCAACTGGTAAGCTGCACCAGTGTTCACACCACAGAACTAAAACAATTAATCATGTGCAAACATGCAAACTCCACTGGACTATCTCTAAATATTTTTGGGTTGTGCATCCTTCTTTCCGATCCCAAAAACAAAATTCTCCGTCATGCTCCAGCTCTGCAGTGGACTCTTGTTCGATACTTCAGAAAACAGCCCCACAGTTTTCTGTCCTCAGATACTCTAATGAAAGAATCTGACTTCAGCTTTCCAAAGCACGTTCAGCTGCGCTCATTGTGCTACTAGCCTAACAGCAAATCATCAATGTCTTTCCCTCCATCTAAGCAGCACAGAATCATAGTAAAGTTGCAGCACACAGCAACCATTTGCCCATCACGTCTGCAGCATCCAAATAAACTAGCTCATCGTTATAATTCAACTTTCCAGCACCAGTCCAAAACCTTGCAGGCTACAGTACTTCGGATGCAGATCCGGTTCCTTTTAAGTGAGTTTAGGGTTTCCACCTCAGTCACCACACTGAGCAGTGAATTCCATACACTTACCACTCTAGGTAAAAATGCTTTCCATGTCCCTTGTAACCCTTCTGCCAATTAACTCAAGTCGGTCCCCTGATAATAGACCTTTTGGCTGGACAGGAATATGTTTCCTTACTCTATCCAAGCTCCACATTACATTGAAGATCTCAATCTAATTATCCCTTAGCCTTATCTCTTCTGAAGAAAACAACCTCAACTTATCCAATCTATCCTCATAGATGCAATTTACAAGCCAACAGGTTTGTAACATTTCCTCACAGCAATTATGCCCTTTCTGTAATGGGATGACCAGAACTATTAAAAAATTCCAGTTGTCTTTTTTACCTTACCCAATGAAGGAAAGCAGCTCAGACTGCCCGTTTTACTAACTTATTTACCTGCCCTGAACTGTTCAGGGCATTCCAAGATCCCTTACGTTTTCTAAGCCTCGCAATATCCTCCCATTTATCATGTATTCCCTTGCTTTGTTTGCCCTCCCCCAGTGCATAGCCTCAGAATTAAATACAATTAATGCCACCCTGCAGTCAATAGCTATCCTCTTCATTACCAACTACACAGCCAACTTTTGTGTCGTCTGCAAATGGTGATGTAATGGAGATGCAAATCATGTGGGGGTGGCATGGGATCGTATTGTGCACTTCCACTGACAGCTGAAGAGACTGATCCAAGAGAAGTAGGTGCTGCCAAGTGCCCCACGTCAAGTGCCAATCGAGCATCAGGAGTAGTTGTTTGCCATTTTGGCACCTGTCACCAATTCATGGTTGCCATCAATTGTCAAAAGTACATCAGTCCACAGGTGCCACTATTTTCCACTGTTGTCAGCTCGTTTATCCCATGAGAGATTCTACATTTAGAGTCTACATGACATATTTCCAAGCATCCTTGAAGCAGAGTTGGTCATCTGGTTCTAGTCAGTCAGTAAATTTTAAAGAAATAATGTTGCATGGGAAGTTATTTTTAAATTACATTCACTTCTATGCAAGATACAATTTTGAAATGACTAATAACGAGGACTCCCACACCTGAGCTACCAAAGACAGGCTCAGTCCTGCTGGCTTTATTAACCAACCTTTAAAGTTCTTAACACTGTAGGTACAAACAGGCTGAATCAGTGTTTGTTAATTTAAGTTACAGTAAATTAAACTTTGGACATTTTTTAAATATCCTCTGATTCTCTATTTTCTCCTTCCTAGGCTTATGCTGCTCCCTCATCACTCGAAACCGTCATCTCCTGAGTGAATCTGGCAGCAAATGCAGTGGAAACTCACCAGCTGGCAAAGGCCCAATTTCAAACAGCAGCCAAACTTCCAATTCAAAGCAAGATTTCTCACAATGTGGGTGGGGAAGTGCCAGGATACTCCAATCATTAACATAAACTCAATAACAATGCAACTGGGTAAAGTTGCTGACTTCCTCTCACTCATCCCCACCAACCCACCACCCCGCCCCCCAACAACTGTGTTAAATATCCTTGCACACGCATTTCCTGTGCATACACCCATACACTAAAATACGCTATGTACAAAACAATTAAACTCCTGCACTGGCATTCTTCCACATACAATCCATCAAGTGTGCCCAAACACTTCATAGTTTGGATTCACTTCATCAGAGGATTAGATAGGGTGAACAGTGAGAGTTTTTTTCCTAGGATGATGACGTCGGCTAGTACGAGGGGGCATAGCTGCAAATTGAGGGGTGATAGATTTAAGACAGATGTCAGAGGCAGGTTCTTTACTCAGAGAGTGGTAAGGGCGTGGAATGCCCTGCCTGCCAATGTAGTTAACTCAGCCACATTAGGGGCATTTAAACAGTCCTTGGATAAGCATATGGATGATGATGGGATAGTGTAGGGGGATGGGCTTAGATTAGTTCACAGGTCGGCGCAACATCGAGGGCCGAAGGGCCTGTTCTGCGCTGTATTGTTCTATCTTCTATGTTCTATAGTTCCTTCCCGGGTCTCTGGCTCACTTTCAGAGCTCAAGGCTGCCAATTTATCCAAACTCTTGTTTGAATATTTGCTTCCAAAGTGAGGAATATTACATGAACCAACATTAGCGTTAACTGTTACCTCATCAGCTAAGACAGTGATACACAGACAGCAAAGTCTCACTAGTCAAGTCCCGAATTGAAAGCATTTCATACTGCACCAAACAAAACATCCCCATTTATCATTGCTGCCAGTCTCCTAATCTATACGAAAGTATGGTCCAATCTCACTAACAGCTGGAATAAAGTTGCACTAAACCATTTGACCCAAGAACAAATGCAGCTGGCAGAGGGAAAACCTATACTACATGTCTGAGTTGCTTAAAAAGTCAAGATGTAAATTGTTGCTCAAGGCAGTCAGCTCATGATCATTTAACAGGAACCAAGTAAAGCATTTGAAATCCCTCTTTAAAAAATGGTAAAGATTGCAAGGGAATTTTTTTTGAAAATCAGGTGCTGTTATGGGGAACATTTCAGAGGTGAGGAAGCATAACACTAAGGACCACTGAGCCATGGAGTGGAGGAAGACAGATTCAATCCCAAGCTCCCATCTGATTTAGATCTGTCAGAGGTATAAGTTGAAACTGGTACTTTATTCAAAATCACGAATGCACATCAATTACAGATGCATTATACGTCAGTCACAGAACTGATGTCTCATTGCGCTTTGCAGTGAGATAGATCAGGAGACCGAAGAGGCTATGACATGTAATGCATCTCACTAAGTGAATTGTGAATTGATAATCTGTAATCTTTCCTGAAGCAAAACATGTTCAAATAACACTTTTCAGAGAGAGGCACACCATGAAAGATTATGCTCAATTCATTGCTGAATACAAGACACTCATCCCTCAGGGGATCAGTTTCCTCCCTTCACTGGCTGTAACATACAACCTGTATTTTAGGTCAGATTCGCTTACTGTCTGCTGGCTTTTGTATCGAGGATTTTATTCGATTGATTGCCTTTGTCAGACCTAATGCATCAGCAAGTCTGTAAGCCCAACATCAGTTAATCAAACAACCAATGAATTACTTCCTAGACAAACTCACTTTTTAAACAGAAAAAGACACTGCAGATGGTTAGAAAAACAGAATGCGATCCTTTGCGAATGTTTGTCACAACAAACTCCTGCCCCTCTAAGGGATTTCAGGGCTCTTTTCCAATTGACCAGTAACTTTCAGTGAACCAGTTTAACCTGTTGGACAAATGGTCAACCTATAGGGATTGGCAAGTGAAGTAAACATCACTAACGCATGAAGTACACCTTGGCACAAATTAACACTCCTGCTTGGAATGTAATTCTCCTCTCAGATGATTGGACACTTTTTGTCAAGCTTGTATTTGGCAAGTTGTATCTTGCCAAATTGGACTGGAGAGTTCGCATGATTAACTTCTCATTCACCGAACATTTACTGAAATGTAAGGGAGGTTAGACAAGGTGGACAAGGTCAGAAGTCACACGACACCAGGCTATAATCCAACAGGTTTATTGGAAATCACAAGCTTTCCAAGCACTGCCCTTTTCATCAGGTGAAGACATGCAATTTTGCTGATGACTCTAGAAAGCACAATGTACTTCAACTTGCATACACAGAACCTGCAGCACAGAAACAGATCATTTGGGCCAAATGATCAAGGCCATTGTTCATGCTCTGTAGAAGCCTCCTTCCACGACCAATATATTCTATTTTTTCCTCTCTCATTTGCTTATCTCAATCTCTCTTAATAATATAACCTTCACATGGATTTATGAACACTTAAGAATAAAATAACTTGGATTTGGTTTTTAAAAGGCAATCACCACAAGACATAGGAAAAGCAAACCATTCAGCCCATCAAACCTGCTCTGCCATTCAATAAAAACATGGCTGATCCAATTATGCCCCCAACTCCAATTTCCTACCTGATCTCCCATAACCCTCAGCTCCCCTTCCTGAAAAGCTAACTCAGCCTTGAATATGTTTAAAGCAGCCTCCACTGCTCTCTGGGGGAAAGATAGATTCAAAGACTAATGAGCCTCAGAAGAAATTCCTCACTTCCAACTTGAATGGGAGACATTTATTTTTAAACTGTGACCCCTAGTTCTAGATTCTTCCACAAGTCAGTAAGCTCTCCCTATCCGTTTTTGCCATTCTTACAATGCATCTTCTTCCTTGTGAAAAACAAACAACACTGGTCCAATGTTGCTGCCCTTTCCTCGTTTCTCACTAACTTCCCTGTCGCACCCTAAAGGGACAAATGCTCTCTAGTGACTGCTTTTTATATACCCAAGAGGCTTTTACCATCTTATTTTACATTAGTCATTAAGCTCTACACTATAGAAACAGATCATCCACAGCAACCAGATATCCTAAATTAATCTCGTCCCATTGCCAGCATTTGACCCATATCCCTCTAAACCCTTTCTATTCATGTACCCATCAAGATGCCTTTTAAAATGTTGTAATTGTACCAGCCTCCACCACTTCCTCTAGCAGCTCATTCTGTACACGCACCACGCTCTGCATGAGCAAGTGGCCCCTTTGGTCCCTTCTACATCTTTTCCCTCTCACCTTAAACTGTGCCCTCTAGTTTTGGATTCCCCCAGCCTGGGGAAAAGGCCTTACCTATGAACCCTATCCATGCCCCTTGATTTTATAGATCTTTATAAAGGTCACCCTTCAGCCTCCAACACTCCAGGGAAAATAGCCCAGCCGACTCAGCCTCTCCCAATAGGTCAAACCCTAACAACATCCTCATGAATCTTTTCTGAACCCTTTCGAGTTTCACATCATTCTTCCTATAGCAAGGAGACCAGAATTGTACACTTTTCCAGAAGTAGCCAAACCAATGTCCTGTACAGCCGCAACATAACCTCTCAACTCCTATGCTCTATGCACTGACCAATAGAGGCAAGCATACCAAACACCTTCTTCACTATCCTGTCTGCCTACGACTCCACTATCAAGGAACTGTGAACCTGCGCTCAAAAGGTCTCTTCGCTCAGCAACACTCCCCAGGACCTTACCATTAAGTGTACAAGTCCTGCCCTGATTTGCCTTTCCAAAATGCAGCACCTCACATTTATCTAAATTAAATGCCATCTGCTATTCCTCAGCCCGTAGGCCCATTTGATTAAGATCTCATTGTACTCAGAGGTAACCTTCTTTGCTGTCCACTACAGCTCCAATTTCAATGTCATCTGCAAACTTACTAACCATACCTTTGAGCCAGTTCTGTATCTAAATGGCTAGTTCTCCCTGTACTCAGTGTGATCTAACCTTGCTAACCAGCCTACCATGAGGAACCTTGTCAAACGCCTTACTGAAGTACACAGATCACATTCACTGCTGTGCCCTTGTCAACCCTGTTCGTTACTTCTTCGGAAAAAAACTCAATCAAGTTGGTGAGACATGACTTCCCATGCACAAAGCCATGTTGACTCTCCCTAGTCAGTCCTTGCCTTTCCAAATACATGTCACATCACCGATGTCAGGCTCACCGGTCTACAGTTCCCTGGCTTTTCCTTACCACCTTTCTTAAATGTTTGCATCATATTAGCCAACCTCCATTCTTCCAGCACCTTGCCTGTGGCTATCGATGATACAACTATCTCAGCAAGAGGCCCAGCAATCACTTCCCTAGCTTCCCAGAGTTCTAGGGTACACCTGATCAGGTCCTGGGGATTTATCCACCTTTATGCATTTTAAGACGTCCAGCACCACTTCCTCTGTAAGACAGACATTTTAAGACATCGCTATCTATTTGCCCACGTTCTCCATCTTCCTTACCCTTCTCCACAGTTACACTGATGCAAAGTACTTGTTTAGTATCTCCTCAGTTTCCAGCAGTTCCAAACATATGCAGTCTTGCTGATCTTTAAGAGGCCCTATTCTCTCCCCAGTTACTCATTGTCCCTAAACTATTTGTAGAATCCCTTTGGATTCTCCTTAACCCTATTTGCCACAGCCATCTCATGTCCCCATTTTGCCCTCCTAATTTCCCTCTGAAGTATATACTCCTGCTGCATTCATACCCTTCTAGAGATTCACGAGATCTGATTCACTAGATCTCTGCTGTCTATACTCTACATGTGCTTCCTTTTTACTCTTGACCAAAACCTCAATTTCTCCACTTTTCCAGCATTCTCCACATCTACCAGCCTTGCCCTTCACTCTAACAGGAACATACGGTCTCTGGACTCTCGTTATCTCATTTCTGAATGCTTCCCATGGCAGTCCCAGTGTATGTTTGGAAAGTTAAAATCCTTTACCATAACCACCCTACTATCCTTGCATATAACTGAGATCTCTTTACAAATTCATTCCTCAATTTCCTGCTGACTATTGGGGGCCTGCAGCACAATCCCCCAGTAAGGCAATCATCCCTTTATTATTCCTCAGTTATTTGGGTAGAACTTTGCTGGATGTATTCCCAGGAATGTCCTAAGTAGAGCAGAAATGTTATCTTAATCGAAAACGACACTCCACCTCCTGTCTTGCAGCCCTTTTTATCCTTGCTATAGTATCTGTACCCTGGCACATTTAAGCTGTCAGTCCTGTCCATCCGAGCCACTTTTCTGTAATTGCTGTGATATCCCAGTCCCACGTAGCCACCCATGCCTTCCCCTGAATTCATCTGCCTTACCTGTTCGGCCTCTTGCAGTGAAATAAATGCAGTTTAATTTCTGCCTGCCCTGGCTGTTTAACTTGCTCCTTTTCCCAACTACAAAATTTTTAAAAAACCCTCCGCAGTATCTCAAGCAAATCTCCCCGCCAGTATATTTGCCCCCTTCCAATTCAGGTGCAATCTGTCCTTCTTGTACACGTCACTTCTACCCCACAAGAGATTCCAATGATCCAAAAATGTGAATCCTTTTCCCCTGCACTGGCTCCTCAACCTTGCATTTATCTGCTGTATCCTGCTATTCCTACCCTCCCTTCTTCATGGCACTGGGAATAATCTGGGTTTTATTATTGAGGACACACTGTTTAATTTCCTGCCTATCTTCCTCTCTTCTTTCCTTTGAATCTTGTCCTTTTGTCTTCATATGTCATTAGTTGCAATGTGTACAACGACCTCCTGCTGGTCCCTCTCCGAGATATCCTTGCTCCTGGCACCAGGGAGGCGACACGCTATTCTGATTTCTCATTGTCGACAGCAGAAACATCTGTCTGCTCCTCTGACTAGAGTCACCTATCAAGCCATCACTTGGAACCTGATGTACCTCTTGTTACATTAGAGCCAGTCTCGGTATCAGAAATCTGCCTGTCAGTGTTACATTCCCTTTAGAGTCCGTCACCCGCTACGTTTTTCAAAACAGCATAATGGTTTGAGATGGGGATAGCTACAGGATCTTGATAACTTTGTCTCAGTTTACAATTTCAAGGTCCTTTTTTTTGTTTTAAGAAAGCTCATTCTTTGTGGCTTTCTAAAATTTCCCAATCTTCTGACTTACAAAAAGTCTTCACAGAATTGCATACATGTTTTCTTTCAATTTGATACCATCCTTAAACCACTTAGGTCACCATAGACGATGTAACCTTCTTTTGGTCTTTCCCAATGAGACATCTTTGTTGAGAGTTAGGGACAAAAAAACAAAACGTGTCTGGCAGTATCATCTTACATTTTAACCTATTCTCCCATTCTACAATCAGCCAGTTTTCACATCCTTAGCAAATGTATTTAAGTTTATGATGCTAGTTTCAGACCCACATTTCTCAACTCAAATTGAATGTGAGTTACAATACCTAGAAGATCCTTTAGAATGATGTGATTAATTAAACCTCTCTGCGCACTAAGGTCCAAAATAGCCCATTCCCTTACTCGTTCCTAAATGTTATGTTCTAAGAAACTGGCCAATCACATGTTTATGAACTTATCCTCCAAGCTGCTTTGGCCAATTCGGTTTGTTCAATCTAGATGCTTAAAATCATCCACGATTATGGAATTTCTGAACAATCACCCATTATTTCGTGCTTTATACTCTGTCCAACAGTGTTGCTTGTCAGAGCATCTATTAATACAATTAGCCCTCAGTATAGCTATCTGCAGACCCACATACACGAGGTCAGCCCCAGACATAATTTTCCTTTATCTCCCATTGACAGGTGCTGGCAGATTGCATTGTACGTTCAGGTCCATCAGGATCTATAAGGGATTCCTGTTCTAACACTATCTGCAGACAGATTAGGCGCACTCACTCGTGATTTCTTTCCAATGCTATTTCGCTCTAAATTAATCCTCTATTTTCATCCACCAATCTAAGATCATTTCTCATTACCTTACTAATTTCATCCTTGATCAGATATAGCCAGCAACGTTTCCTTTCTTCCTGATCTTCCAAATTACCAATTACTCAAATATTTAGGTCCCAACCAAAGTCGCTTTAGTCATGCCTCTAACAGCTATCATACTCATTTTCCATCCAATATTACAACAAATGCTGCATTCACAAAGAAATTACAGTTTCATCATAATTTTTTTTTCCTCAATCTAGGCATTATTTGCCGGTGCGGTTTAATATCTGTACGCACTATCCCTTCCCATCACACTTTTGTTGTCATTACTCACGTCTCTTCCCTGGACTATTGCCTTATCCCAGCTTTTAAATTTCCAAGTGTCATTTTTGTGAACGTCACACTCTCGACTGCTGTTTAAGTCAAAACTCTTGGTCGACAGCCTTGGCTGTAGGATTCATTAGACCTGATATGGTTGGGTGAAGTCCCAAAGGTATAGTCCCCAAACATGCAGCAATCAAAGATTTTTTTTAGAAATCCCTGCTTTATGCAATGTTAAAGCAATCTTGATCAGTACGGCAGATGAAATTATATGTTTGGTTTCAACGGCCATGGTTAGAGCAGCAGAGGTGCCAGGCTGGGATTTCTATTCATAACCATTATTTATTAACAACCTCAAAACCTCTGAGCATATTTTTCGTTACCTGTCCATTTATCTCTCATAGCTTGGTTTCAGATTTTGATTGATTATTGTTCCTATGAAGCATCTTGGGCAGTAACAAATGATTCACCAAACCCAACTGTAATAACCCCTTACTGCCCACTCCAAAGTCAACCAACCTGCTGACACTCACTAGACTTGAGGCAACTTGGACAAGTTAATGGGAGGACAAATCATCTAAGCAGCCATTTCCCAATCAGCTTCATCAACACAAAAGGAAGAAAATTGCCTGAATAAAGATTCATGAATGAACTGAGTAACGAAGATGATGGGGGACATAACTGAGGTAACATGCTTGGAAACGATAGCTTTTTTTTGCCTCAAGGCAGCAAAGTAACCTATGCTACACAATGATGACCATGAACCCAATGTCGATTGTTGGAAAAAGCCACCCGGTTCAATAATGTTCTTCAGGGAAGGAAACTACCATCCTTACCTGGTATGGCCTACACATGACTCAAGACCCACAGCTATGTGATTGACTCTTCAATTGCCCTCTGGGTAATTAGAAATGGGCAAAAAATGGTGTCTCGTCAATGATGTCCTCAACCCACAAATGAATGAAGAAAAAAAGTAAAAAACCTTGAAGACATTTTTACAGTTCAAGTCTCCGTTAAAAGCCTTCTCATTGTTCATTCCCTACACTTTTTGCAAGAATAAACTGCACTTGTGACGATATCATTTACATTGACCGTTCATTTATACCTGGTTTTGATTCTTGTTTTGAGTGGATCATAGTTGCAGGGATTCCCAGAGTAGGCCCGATGCTTTGGAAAGGAAGGAAGTCGCATAACAGACGGAACAACAGTAAGGTATTTTAATTTGTTCCACCATTTAAGTGAGATCATGATTGGTCTGTCACCAAACTTCATTTATCCACCATATTCCTTCTTCACCTTAGCCCGTAAAACATAATCAATCCCAGATCCAAAATTATGCGATAATCAAGCTTCTGAAGTTTTTGTGGGGAATATTTTCACTTTTCCATCACCCATTGTAAGAAGTGTTTCCACAAATCCCTCCTGAATTTTAAAGTCATTATTCGTTCTAATGTTCATATCTGGTAAAATGTCTGTCGAAGAAAAATCAGAGTATGATGAGATTCACAGTTACTGCAGAATATGAAACTAATAAAGGCTTAAAGCACAATTTCCAAAATGAAATTCAAGATCCACCGGTCAGTGCGTGTTAAAGATCGCAGCATAAATGTTTAAGCCTATAAAAGCCCAAATGTTCTCATTGTGCATTTCAGATACTCCAGTGCTGGGCACTCCCAGAGTTTACCAAGGTGATCAACAGTATACTAGATTGGTGCAATTCAGATCAACACATTTAGTCAACCTGCACCAAGAGTGCAAATGTTAAAACAATGGTCAATGGCGTGTCTACGTATTAGTGAGTCAGTGATATCTGGATTTTGTTGACTGCAGAATGATTGAATGCCTCTTTGGAAAACCACAGAGACCGAAAAGGAAGCTCCATTATGGTTCAGCTGCCAAAGTACACCACGGTTTTGTTTTTCTAATCAGGAAACACTCCCAGTTTAGACAACAAGCAAGTTGCTTCCAGTTTTTTTTTTCAAAATTCTATCACAGGATGTTGGGACTGACAAAGCCAACATTTTGTTGTTCATTCCTAAATGCCCTCCAAAAGGCGATAGTGAGCTATCATCATAAACAGTTGCAGTGCATTCTATACATACATCCACAAGTGCTATTAGGGACAAAGCTCCAGGATTTTGACCTGCAAAAGTGATAATGAACAGCATTCTTGCTCCAAGTGAGGATGGTGTGGGATTTGGTGTTCCAGTGCACCTGATGCCCTTGTCCTCCTAGTTGGTGGGGAGTCACCAATTTGCAAAGTCCTGTTAAAGCAGCTTTGGAGACTTGTTACAGTCATCTTGGATATGGAACACAGTTGCCACTGTGCGACCAGTGAGACGGTGGTAATCAAGTGAGTTGTCCTAAATGGTGTCGAACTCAAAACACTGGAGCTGCATCAGAGGCCAGTAGGAAGTATTTCATCACACTTCTGATTAATGACTTGTAGCAGGCTGACAGACTTTTGGGACTCAAGGATGGATTTACTTGCTGCAGAATTCCCAGCCTCTAACCTGCTCTTGAAGCCACATTAGTAATTTAGCTAGCACAGTTCCAAGTTCCAATTAGTATCCTACAGGACATTGGTAATGGGGGATACATTGGCTTCCTCATTAAATTGCAGCCAAAATCAAAGGGGAGATTTAGCGTGAAGCATCCCTACTGTCGCACAGAACATCTCAGACAGCAACATGCCGTAGCACCACTCCAGTTGCCATCTGACGACACTTACAGGCACTTCAAGACACCGATATACCAATTATAAAATTGCTTGCTCAGACCTGGTGTCCGCCAGATTACAAAATGGTCTCTCAGAAACTGTGAAAAAGACTGCAGAGGTATAAAACCGGAGATGGAAAGGAAACTGCTTAATTGACAATCAAGAACCAAATCAGGCTAATCAGGATCAATGCAGACAAATTAGGCAACTAATGGCAGCAACGTAGGGGTGGGGTGGTTAGTTGCAGGTGATGTGACGAATACTTCAAGAGATGGCAGTCAAACAGTGCTCCTCACGGATTTTTGTCACATCACGTCTCTCCGGGTCTCAGATTGCTGTCTGTTGAAACTCCTTTTAACACTACAAGTAGCACTGACCCACTCAGCCTGAATGCCAGTTTCGTGGAGGCTGGGTGGCTATCAGATTGCCTTTTCTCTGAAAGGAAAGTTTTTGATGTCATGATCAGGGTCAAAATGCAAGAAGCTGCCGGTCTCATCAAGCATAATGCTAAAAGCCCCAAGACAGCGAGTTGAGCTGGTGGTCGAGGTAGTAGAGAAGAAGGGAGTAAGATGAGAAGCTAGATCTCATCTGTTAGTTCATTCTTAAAACTTGTATTACATTCCATTTTGAAAATGTGACAGAGGATTCTCTAAGTTTAACAACCAGCAATTTTCAGCCAACTTATTGTGTGTTGTGAGGATCTCATACACTGGGTGCAGTTCAGTTTCTAACTGAGCACTTCAATGAAATTAAGATTTAGTAAAAAAGGCAATATTTTAAAGCTTGTTTCCTAATGCACAATGATACATCTTGCAAAAACAGCAGAGAGGCCCACTCAAATAGCTCTCTCAAAGAGCAAGGACCAGTTCAATGGACAGAATGGTCTTTCCCTGTGCTATACAATTCTGTAAGAGTCGTTCAGAATTGGCACTGGCACATTTGTGCAAGACAAAAATGTCATGTGACCCAGAATACGAGAGCAGCAATGTTACTCAAGCCCATGCACAACATCCTGCCAGCATTCATTTGGTGTGGTACACAATTTTTCACCTCAGGTTGAGTGTTACAGGTTCCAAATATCAACCGGAAGCATCAACTGCACACATACAGGCCATTCAGCCCAACAGACATATGTCATTGCTTGTGTTTCACAAGCCTCTTCACACCCACTTTTGCCTAAACTTTCAACATATTGTAGAACACAGCTATAGAATGGTTACATAGCACTGAAGGAGGCCATTCAGCTCACCGTCTCTGCTGGCCCACTGAAGGAGATATTCATCAAATTATCTTTTCCCCATAGCTCTGAGCATTCTTCCTTTTTCTGATAATTCCCCGACGAAAGCCTCAACTGATCTCTACCACACACACATAGGAATACATTGCAGGTCCTAACCCATTCAGTGTTAAAATGTATTTTCCCTTGCCTCATTGATTATTTTGCTAATTACCTATATTCTGTGCCCTCTTGCTCTCAAACATTCCACCAACACAAACAGTTTCTCCCCATCTACTCTGTCCAGACACCCCTCAATTTTACACAGCTCTCCCAAATCTCCTCTCAATGTGATCTCCAAAGACAATGATCACAGCTTCTCCAATTCATTCACAACTGAAATTCCCCATTATTCAAATCATTCCTGTGTTCCCTCTAATGTCTTAATGTTTGGCTGTAATGAGAAAACATAATTCACTTCCTTTCCAGGAACAAGTACAATGTTCAGGAATATTCTATTGGGGGTACAGATCTAAGGCAGTTAAAGTAGAACCAAGATACAGATCGGCCAGGATCCGTGTAGGTGGTTGGACAGATTGGGGTGGGCGGGGGGGAGGGAAGGTGGGAGAGGGTGCACGCGCGCGCGCTGAACGAGCCGAGGAGCCTGGTTATCACACTCCATACGGTTCAAGGGCATGCCAGTACTCCTGCTCAGCTCACGTGAAAAACATGCACATTGCCAAAGCACCATAATTCCACTTCTTCTGGGTCTAATGCAGTTACTTATGTGCTAAAGCAGCAAAAGCAATTGGTGGGGTGGGGGGGTAAGTGTGTGTTCTGTTCACACTGTACTGCCACTGACCATGAGCAGAACTCTCAAAATTAATTCTTGCAGATTGCTCAAAATCCTGGAACTCCTTCCCAAACATCACCACAAGGACTGCAGCAACTCATGGAGCAGCATATCATCACACTCAAAGGCAACCGAGGATGGGTATACAACACTTGTCTTTGCTCACAATGGCTACATTGCAGGGGTGCATTTATAGAAGGTAAGCAGTGCCACAACAAACAGAACAATGCAATTCTACAAGATCAAGTCACCATTGGCATAGGTAACCCGTCAAACAGAACAAGGCCCAGTGAAAATCAGAATTCCTACAGTGTGGAAGCAGGCCACTCAAAGCCCATCGAGTCCACACCGACCCTCTGAAGAACATTCCACCCAGATGCACCCCCCTACCCTATCCCCTGTAACCCTGCATTTCCCACAGCTAATCTACCTAGCTTGTACATCCCAGGACACTATGGGCAATTTAGCACAGTCAACCCACATAACCTGCACATCTCTGGACTGGGGAAGGAAACCCACACAGACAGAGAGAATGTCCGTGTGGAGTCTGTACAGTTGCCCAAGGCTGGAATAAAATCTGGGTCCCTCACTCTGGGGCTAACCACAAAGCCACCATGCTGCCCCTTCGGCATTCGCAAGCACCATGGAGCCCAATGCAAATGCCAAAGTTAAAAATCAAAACTGCTTTTCAGCCACGAGTTAGAATGGATGAACGCACCCTCCAAAGATCTCCACATTAAATACCAACATCCAACCTACATGGAGCAATTTTGAATCTAGGTGACAGAGACAAAAGAATATACAAACAATGATTAAAACAAGTTATCATTTGATTTAGTAGATATTCCTTCAGAGCAGGTCTCGGCAATTTACAAGATAAATTTATACATCAGTAAATAATTTATGCTGATCGCAAACACAGACTTAAATTACTGAAACAAATGAACAGATTTATTTCTAAGCCTAAAGGTTCCAAATGAATAAGATTAGATTGCACTCAAACAGTAAACACCAACCCTTGGAGGATAGACACACCAACACATTCATCATCAATTACAGCATTATTTGCTCAGCAACACAGGAAATTCTATGGAGCCAGACAAGATATTGAGGGCTATGCCAATCTCCCAGAATATGAAGTGTAACACAGCATCCAGTTGCAAAAGTCTGGGATCACTCTGCAATGTTGTTGCATTTGACAGTGTCAACTGGCAGCATTAAACTGCTTATAAAAAATACCAGCCAATGCAACATGAAACAAACTGCATAACTGAAAGACCACATCGATGTACACCTCCACAGCTCTTATACTCCACTATAACAAAGATGTTGTGAAACGTGAAAGGGCTCGGCAAAGATTTACAAGCATGCTGCCGGGGTTGGAGAGTTTGAGCTATAGGAAGACGCTGAACTGGCTGGGACTATTTTGTCTGGAGCATCAAAAACTGAGGTACGGAGATATCATGATATTATAATATGATGAGGGGCATTAATAGGGTGAATAGCCAAGGTCTTACTCCCATGGTAGGAGAGTCCAAAATTACAGGGCATACCCTTAAGATGAGGGAGGAAGAGGTGTAAAAAGGGAGCTAAGGAGCAACTTTTTCATGCAGAGGCTAATGCATGTATGGAATGAGATGCCAGAGAAAGTGGAGGAGGTTGGTACAAAGTACAAAATTTAAAAGGCATCTGGACAGGTACAGGAATAACAAGGGTATAGAGGGATATGGGCCAAATACTGGTAAATGGCACTAGATTAATTAAAAGATGCTGACCAGATGTATCACTAATGTCTTCATGTAACTAGTGTGGACCTCTCTCACTGGAATATAGCAAGATGAGGAGTGACCCTACAGACGTTTATAAAATCATGAGGGGCATTGATAAGGTGAATAGCAAAGGTCTTCTCCCTAGGGTAGGGGAGTTCAAAATTCAAGGGCGTATTTTTAAGGAGAGAGGAGAAAAGATTTAAAAGGGACACGACAAGCAACTTTTCCACAGATCGGGTGGTTCGTGTGTGCAATCAGTTCCCAAAGGATATGGTAAATGCAGATACAGTTATAACATTTGAGACACATTTGGACAGGTTCATGAATAAAGAAAAGTTTAGAGGAATACAGGCCGAAAGGAGGTAAATGGGACTAGCTTAGTTTGGGAAACTTGGTTGGTGTGGACAATATTTGTATCATAGATAGTCAAAGGAGAGGTGCCGGAAGACCGGAGGTTGGCTAACATTGTACTACTATTTGAGAAAGGTGGTAAGGAAATACCAGGGAACAACAGACGGGTGAGCCTGCCATCGGTGATGGGCAGGTTGTTCGAGGGAATCCTGGAGGACAGAACTTACATTTATTTGGAAAGGCAAAGGCTGATTAGAGATAGGCAACATGGCTTTGCGTGTGGAAAACTGTCTCACTAACTTGATTGAGTTTTTTGAAGTAGTAACGAAGAGGATAGATAACGGCAGAACAGTGGAGATGATCTATATGGACTTCAAGGCAAGGTTTCTCATGGTAGACTGGTTAGCAAGGTTAGATCAAATGGAATACAGGGAGAACTAGCTACTTAGATACATAACCAGCTTGCAGGTAGACGACGGATGGTGGTGGTTGGAGGGCTGTTTTTCAGACTGGAGGCCTGTAACTAGCAGTGTGTCACAAGGATCAGTGCTGGGTCCATTGCTGTTCGTCATTTATGTAAACGGTTTGAATGTGAACATAGGAGGTATGGTTAGCAGATGACACTAAAATTGGAGCTGCAGTGGACAGCAAAGAAGGTTATCTCAGAGTACAATAGGATCTTGATCAGATGGGCCAAAAGGGCTGAAGAGTGGCAGGTGGCATTTAATTTAGATAAATGTGAGGTGCTGCATTTTGGAAAGGCAAATCAGGACAGGACTTGTACACTTAATGGTAAGGTCCTGGGGAGTGTTGCTGAACAAAGAGACCTTGGGAGTGCAGGTTCATAGTTCCTTGAAAATGGAGTCGCAGGTAGACAGGATGGTGAAGGTGGTGTTTGGTTCGCTTGCCTTTATTGGTCAGTGCATTAAGAATAGAAGTTGGGAGGTCAAGTTGCAGCTGTCAAGGACATTGGTTAGGCCACTTTTGGAGTACTGCATTCAGTTCTGGTCTCCCTGCTACAGGAAAGATGTTGTTAAATTAGAAAGGGTTCAGAAAAGATTTACAAGGATGTTGCCAGGGTTGGAGGGTTTGACCTACAGGCAGAGGCCGAATAGGCTGGGGCTAGTTTCCCTAGAGTGTTGGAGGCGGAGGGGTGACCTTACACAGGTTCATAAAATCATGAGGAGCATTAGGGTAAATTGGCAAGGTCTTTTCCTTGGGGTGGGGCAGTCCAAAATTAGAGGGCATGGGTTTATGGCAAGAGGGTAAAGATTTAAAAAGGGACCTAATGGCAACTTTTTCATGTAGGTGCTGAGTGTATGGAATGAGCTGCCAGAGGAAGTGGAGGAGGCTGGTATGGGATCTGGATATGAAGGGTTGAGACAGATATGGGCCAAATGCTGGCAAATGGGACTAGATTTATATAGGATATCTGGTCGGCATGGGCAAGTTGGACCAAAGGGTCTGTTTCCGGGCTGTGTACTTTTATGACACCCCTCAGCTTTGGGTGGGAGCAGGAGAGGGGTCGTTCGGCAGTACTGAGAGAGGGAAGGAGGAAAGTTTAAAAAGCCTAATAGCTTCATTTATTACAGCAGGAATCACAGAAAAGCAAAGTGGATATGCACTGGACACGGACCGAATTCAGCTTCACTCAGAATGGTCATTTAGACAAGGTACAGGAAGCTAGTACAACATGATGGGATGCAAAGTGAGGTGATCAGCAATGATCTAGGTGAATGGCAGAGCAGTTGTGGGGTTGAATGGCCTACTCCAACTCCTCTTCCTTTGCTTCTGCAACAATAATGACCCAAAGACAAAGTCAATGAAATAGATCTGCCACTGAGAGTACTCCAAAACAATTGGGTCCCCAACTTCCCTCCCATTCTGTGTTTTGGAAATCAGAGTGCAGGCAACATTATACGTATTATACGTAATAAACCCATAACAAACCACTCTGCAAATCACAGTGCTGGTATGAATGAAGTATGTTTAACCAATGCATCTCCAGGCTTTCGGCATGCTGCAGAGCAATTAAAGTGAACAAGGCAATTAAAATTATCAAGAGAACAAGCATTAAAACAATGGAAGTATGAAAACACAGAACAGGTCAAACAACATTCAATATGTAAACTATGCTGGCAGTGCATAAATGTTGCCTTCCCTTCAATCCCATCACTTTGGTGACCTTAAACACATCACAGTGGATGGATGAGAACCTGCTGAATAAAGCTTAATCACAGGGAAGCAATTATTCAGGGCTTTGCTCATACATCTCCAAGGTGCTTCCAAAGTAGCACTAATTAAGACAGGGAAAGTTTTCAACGGTATCCTCCCAGTCAGATAGTCATGGGTTCAACTTCAGCTCGAGCCTTGAGCTCATGATTTAGACTGACACAAAAAGGGAGTGCTGGACTGTCAGAGGTGCTCTTTGTTGTGTGTTAACTTAAAGCAAGGCCATCTCTCTGAAATGGGCATGGTAGATCATCTGGTGCTACTTGAAGAACAGGGCCATTGATTATCCTAACTCACCTCACCAAAAATAAATTATATTGCTGCTTGTGGAGTTATAATCTCAGCTGATGTTTTTACAAGTAACTCTTATCAGACTGAAATTAGGCATGATGGATCATGTTTTGTTTTCGTTTTAACAAAGTGATCTCTCACTGAAAGACAGCACACAATGCTGCAGGTTAACAATAAAACAGAAGCAAAGAAATGAAGATAAAATAGAACACAACTATTTTTACATAGTATGCTATTAAAGATTTTGAAACACATGGTGGAAATTTAATCCCATTAATTACAAAAGACACTACTTTCCAATTCCCAAAAATACATTTTGACAGTACTCAAAAGCACCCTTGTACAGTACTCACACCAGAAAAAAATCTCTTTTGTAACACCTTGATAGGTTCAAATTAGCTGACTTCAATTTCCACTCTGGATTATCAGGCAGCCTTTCTCTAGAGATTTCATACATATGGTTTTCAATGTTCAGGGTTTTATCCAAACAATTCTAGCCATTGACTGTCAAGACTAGGTTACCGTAGGAAAAAGTTTAATATCTTCTCCCTTTCTTGGGAGCACTACTTTATGGACCCATTTTCATGCAATGACTTCTGCACAACTGCCACAAACTGAAAACCAAAAAAAAGGTTTTCCCTAGCTTTCTTGTGCTTCCCTTAAGCTTAAAAGATCCAGACTTTTCTGACAAATCTCGATGCACAATTTTTGCCTTGCTCAGCCATAAATCTAAAGTAAATAAAAAGCCCATTTATCATGACAGCCACTCCCTCAAGATGTTGTAAAAGAAATCACCGTGGCCACTTATAAGTTAATCATTACACTCTGCAAGAGAATCTTTGTCACTCAATTCAAAATTCAAATCCAAATTTAAAACAAATTATATTAGAGTATATATAAGGCATACGGTCTATACCACAGTGGACACTGTCAGATTAAAGAGCTGCCTTTCCCCACAGTGATCACGTGTGCTTCAGGGCAACCAGAGCTCTCATGGGGCACTAAAGAAATACACGGTATTCTTTCCAATATCACCACCTTGACTCCAGAAAAGGAGGAACATGACTCCACCCTTCAGTGCCTCTCCTCTCCTGAAAATGGTAACTCAATGTCATTTCTCTGTCAGTGAGTATCAGATCACTCCACATTAGAGAAATAACAGGTCAGCTTTCGCCCTCTGATCACCAGCCAGTAATCTCTGCTGAGAAGGGTATACAGGTAAACATCAAGCAAGTGCTGCTTGTCAGATCCCACGGGCAAATAGCACAGTTACAATGTCAGGGAGTGGAGCAGGTGAGAAAGGAACCAAACAGAAAATAAAACCTGTTTTAAATATCAGTCAAGTATGCTTCAAGATGGCAGAAAAAGAACTGAACAATTTTTTTTTCAACAAATGGGCTGGAGACTCAGCAGTGCTACTTCTGGGTAAAATGCAGCAATTGTGCCAGACTGATACGAAGGATGAAGGACCACTAATCTACAAAGATGCTTGGTATAGCAAATGTACACAAGAGTGAATAGCTTCAGCTACTGCATTCCTGATCCAAGTGCGGAATTCTATTTAATCAAACTGATTAGACAAACAGCCCTTGCAGGAAAGCCAGGCACTTGACATATGCAAACTTCAGCCAAAGGATGAGCTGATGACAGGAACTTGAACTTCCAAATGTGGGTCTGTTGCTGATCTGCAGGGAGAATCTACTGCTCAGCTTTACATCAATCCATACTTGCTGAGAGAAGGAACATACGAAAAAGGGTCAAATGCATCAAGCTTACAGCCCACCTTCAATCTAATACAAATAATCATACTCATTAAAAAGATACAGGAACAAAGATCTCTTTCTTCAATTCTCCAACTGGTTGGTGGATTAGTGTGTGCAGCTCCTGTCCCATTTTCTAAGGAAGGATATATCTTACCGTAGAGGGAAGGCAGTGAACATTTGCAAGACTAACTCCAGAAAAGGTGGGGCAGTCCTGAGAGGAGAAATTGAGGTGACTGGGCCTGCACTCTCTGGAGTTTAGAAGAACGGGAAGCAATTTCTCAAACTTTCAAAATTCTTAAAGGAATAGACAGGATGAACGCAAAAAGTGTGTTTCACTGAACATAGTCTATAACCATGGAACAAACCTCAGAATAAAAAGCAAGCTAGCTAGGAGATGGGGAGGAACTTCAGCACTCAGTAGGTAATGAGGCTTTGCAATTGTCTACCAGAGGAAGATGGTGAATGTTCAGTTATTGAGTGTGTTCAAGAAGAAATCAATAGACTATTTCTGCTAAATGACACTGGAGGGATACAAGCATAGCACGTGATTGTGACTGAGGCAGTCGATCAGCCATGATCTCAAATGGGGGAGCAAACTCAAAAGGCCTGAATGGCCTACTATTCTTAAGTACCCTCAGTACTCCCAGGTTAGGGAAGAAAGAAGAATCCTAAAATGAAATTAGCTAGACTTTTAGTTCCTAACCATTGTGCCTCTGTAGCTATCAGTTGAGGAACGTGCAACCCAATGCCCTGCAAACATTCAGCTTCAAAGCTGTCACGTGAACAATGGACACCTGGAGACCAGAGAGTAACCCGAACTGGAGAAATTCTCTTAACATCTCATCTTTGCAAACTTTTCTAAGTAAATATAAATCAATTAATAACAGGCCAGAGCTGAAAGTTATAAAGGAATTATTGGCTTAATACTTATGTACTTGCTTGCAATAAGTAAGACCACTTGTTTTTGGTAACAATTTTGAATTCTATTTTTATGGCATGCAAGTCAGGAACTTTTGATGATTTTAGATCACAATCTGCAGTCTACTTTCCCTTTCCATGAAATCAGCAAAGCAATTACCAAAGCAAGTTCCTTACATGATAAATTTTCTATCTTCACCCCAATATTATTTACTGCTTCAATGGATTTCAAAAGCACTCTTCAACCCCACCACCCAGATACCCTCTGGTGACTCATTTTTTAGTCATTCTCAGTTATATAACTAGCTCAAATCAATTCCTGAAAAATCTTTCAGAAAACTGAAGCCCTGTATTAAAAACTCAGAAACTTTCAAACTTTGTCATCTCCAGCATCCTCTACCTGGGAGGCCAACATCTCCCACGAGAGGCTGTTTAACAAGAACAAAGTGGAAAACTTACAGAAAGGCAGGACTACTATACATAAGTTACCAGAGCAGAAGGAAGAGGGAAGAATAAGAGGCAGTCGTGCAGATCTTGGACACAAAGAACTCCTTGCATTTGATGTTGGTGGTGAGATTGGGACTAGGAGAATGCAAGCTGGTAGTTGTCATCTTTGGATAAAATAATCTATGGTTGCACTTGTCCTCCAAGCTGTACCTGCAGCAACAGGCATTTTTCTTTTGTGCTATGTTTTACCTAGAAACAAACATGCAAGAACAGAAACAAAGACCAAGAAAAACCAGGAGCTACACCAAACAATTTTCTATGTAAACAACAGTCCACGAGGTCCACGCCAGGTACCCTAGGAAATGCCATAATGCCCAAAATCCTTGATAACACGCACATTCCTGGTTCGTTTCAATGGCTGAATCTGTTACAATCTCTGTAGTCCTGCCATACATCAGTGATGAATGTGGAGGACAATTAAAACAACTCGCTGAACAAGGTAGCTCCACAAATATCCGGTGTCCCCACTGATGGAAGGGCCAAGCACATCAGTGCAAAAGCAGATCTGAGGCATTCGCAACAATCTTCAGCCAGAAGTACGGAGTGAATGATCCATCTCTGCCTCCTCCAGAGGTCCTCAACATGACAAATGCCAGTCTTCAGCCAATTCGATTCACCTCATGTGATATCAACAAATGGTTAGTGGCACTAAATACTACAAAAGGTTATGGGCCCTAACAACATCCCAGCAATAGTACAGAAGACTTGTGCTTCAGAACCTGCCATGTACCAAGACACAGCTGTTCCAGCACAGTTACAACACTGGCACCTATCCAACAATGTTGAAAATTGCCTATACACAAGAAGGAGGAAAACCTAACGAAGCCAATTACTGCCTATGGATCTGCTCTCAATCATCAATAAAATAATGAAAAGTGATATCAACATTGTTAAGAATGAGCTACTTGACTGCAACCTGCTCACTGACACCCAGTTTAAATTCCACCAGGACCACTCAGCTCCTGAGGCCTGCACATTAAACAATCCCAAATCTTTGCTGATCTTTTAAAGAGCCAGTTTCTAATATTACAGCAGCTTCACCCGAGATGAGTCAAGAGTCATACCTTCTTTAGGTCTCTGGTCTCCTCCTTTCCCAGCTCTGTTCCATTCTTAAAGTCAGTTCTGTCAGCCACAAGTCCACTGTAAAAAAAAAGAGAAAAATCACCTTTAATGACTCTATGAAACAATACTGCTTCTTTGAAGCAATCACAAACAGGCAGCAACGATAACACAAGATTCTTCCACACAAGCATAAGCAATCCTTATTGATAAGGCACTGGAATCTAAATCTATTATTGTTGACTGAAAATGAGCTTACACATATTCAATATTAAAATTGAAAATTCTGCAAGCCACAACATCTGCAGCAGGATAAACTCCGATGTTTCAGATCAATGACATTTTATCAGAACTGTTCAATAATTTTGCACCCAATGCCCATTCAAGTCAATGCCTCCATTAAACTAGCTCACAAAAGGAATTTTAACAAACAAGATTTTGTGCAGAAATTGAACCCAGAACACCATTCAAGGAAAGGTCAGAACAAGAAAGATTCTCTCAAAAAACACAATCCAGCTCAAGGTTTCTTTTCAAAGAAACTCCAGTCATCAGGGGAGCTTGGTTCTTTCAAATCCTTTGACAATTGTGGGAGCACAATATCTGAAACAGGTCCCAGTGAAACTGAGAAAGGCAGACAGAGGAACTGAACTTCTGTCCATCTCAATCCTGATGATTTATGCATCAACATAGGAGCAGATTATTCCTGTTGCTAAAAGAATAATTTCGTTTTGCACAATGTAGTATTTTGCTTTCTGTAGTGACAGTCCCATGTACCTCGAAATATTTCCACTTTTGCAGAAGGTGGGGGCATGAGGGGAATGCAAGAGGGCAATTCACCAACCCTTTCCGAAGGGAAAAGTTTCAAAACAACCGTTGAAAACTCCATGGTAGCAAGTCTTCGTCAGACGACAAGAACAGAAGGCTGTAATGTGCCAGAACTCGGGCTGCCATAAAAGTGTAGGGGAATGCTGAAAAGTCAAGCAAGATTCATTTCATATTTTGAAATGAGACCAATTCTTACAGACAAAACCAGAGCATCTCCCCTAGCTCAGGAACAGGGGAAATTCATTATAGAAAACATTTTCCCTCTCCAAAACCCCTCTGCGCTACTCCTGACTCATGCTTGCCTCCTCCCACTGGCCATCTGCCAGCAGCTCAACAAACTGGCTGTTTCTCATGTGAGCTCATAGTCAATGTCAGCAGACTTCTTTTTAAAAAAAAAGATTTATTCTCAAGATGTCAGCGACTCTGGCAAGGCCTCATTTACAGCCCTTCCTTTGTTTTTGAGGTGGCTACAGTGGGTCTTCCTCCACGACGATAGATTTTACTCTTGAACAGCTTGCTGGGTCATTTCAGGGCGAGTGAAGAATTACACAGATTTTCAGCACAAACATTCTGCCTAACTGTCATGGCAAGTGAGCAGATTGGCATTTCTGCTCCATACTAATCTCTTTCCATGCTGCTACATCCACTTCTAACTACACAGTCTTCCATTCCTTTCTCACTCTCATACCTATTTAAATCCCATTATGTTATTCGCAACAACTGCAGAGACAGTGCACCATAATGTGTAACTGGAATCAGCTGATGTTTAGATGGGCATGGTCAACACAGCAAGTACCTGGAGGAACACAGGTCAGGCAGCAGAGGAACAGTAAAGTCGGAGTTTCGGGTCAGGACCCTTCATCAGAAGTTGGCGGTGAAAGTGACATTTCTGCTCCAGTGAATGGATCTTTTCCATGAAGGATATTAGTGAATCAGTTTTTATAGACATGACTATTTCCATGATTCATTTCCTCCTGGTGCCAGCCCACAAGTTGCTGACTTAATAAATTTCTAAAAATTTCAATGTATTTACTATTCAATCGCGGAAGGTATCACAGTTAAGCATAACCAAGGTCTTGCCCAGCACAGCAAAAAGCTATTCAACCTCTCAATTCTTCCATCTATCCGTCTTGGTTCTATGATCTTTGATATCTTTATTCAACGAAAATGTATTAACCTCGGCTTTGATTCTTTCAATAATGTTTCAGGGGAAAAAGAGTTCCAAATTTCCAGTTCCCCCATGGTTCCTGACATCACCCTGAATGGCTGGGCTCCAACTCCAAGGCTCTGTCTCCTTTTGCTCTGGACTTTGGGAAAAGGGCTGCCATACATGCAAGGCCTTCCACTTCTGGTGAATACCGGAAAGGATACTGTTTGATGATAACCTAACATAGCTTTTCAGTTTAGCTGGCTCTCACATTAGATACCGCAATGTTATTATCACTGACCAATGCATGCATCCTAACAGCCCGATTAAAATACAAAGAATAAAATTTCTGCACATGACCTGTAACTAAGAAGCTAACTTGCACAGAATGAATGGCACCCTTTAACTTGTGCTGTGCTGGGAATACTGGCCGCATTCCATGGAATTTAGAAGGTTAATTGATGATTTGATTGAATTTTAAGATAATGGAGCATGGATTGAGTAGGCAGAGCAAAACTATTTCTGCTACTTCGTGAGTCTGGGACTAGCAGGCATGTTCAAAATTAGTCAGGCCTTTCAGGAGGGCTGGCAAGGGTGGCAGAAGAATAGAACACATGGCCATAAATAGCAACTGATTCACGGCGAATTATTAACTTTAAAATCTGGGATTGACATTTTTGTTAAGCTGCATTTTATACCTCGGTAACAAAGCCTGAGCATTGAGGAGCATGTACATTAAATGCTCAACCTGCTTAACAAGTGCACTTGAATTTACTAATGTGCACACAATTAGAAATACAAAGGATCAAGCACAGAATATTGAAACGATCTATCCAACTACACATTGCCACACTTGATTCTTGGTGATCTCATAACAGGTATTAACCATATTGAAAACCCTAACATTGCTCACACTTGCACCACGCTTCCAATCTTAAAAGATGAGCAAGTGTATTTCCTCAATCATGATCACTGTTCAAGAGCACCTTTTATTTCACTAAACTGCTACCCATGTGCAGAAAACACTAGGCCTTGTGTCAGTCTCACAAAAATGTATCTTCCTGTCACAGGATATAGAGGAGCACACCAAACCTCAGTAACCACAGGTTGACTTAAAGGAAGCTCAGTAGCACAGATTGGAAGCAGGTCAAAGAAAGAAACTGCATTCATCCAAAAATGACAAAGTAGACATCTTTTCCCCTTTCTCCGAGAGCCATGGAGCGCCAGGCATTGACAGTTTCCAAAGGAGAAATTATTTCAATTTATTTACTCACGGGACGTAGGCATCGCTGCCTAGGCCAACAATAGTGGCCCATCCCTAACTGCTCTTAAAGTGGTAGTGAAATACCTCCTTGAAAGACGACAATTATTTGATGCCAGCAGACCCGTTACATCCTTAGGAGATAACAAGCATGGGGCTGGATGAACACAGCAGGTCAAGCAGCATCATAGGAGCAGGAAAACTTGACGTTTCGGGCCTAAACCCTTCATCAGAAATCATTGTTAGGAAGCAAGTTCCAAAATTTTGACCCAGCAACAATGATAAATATATTTCCAAGTCTGGATGGTAAACAATTTAGAGGAGAGCTTAGATGGGAACACCGCCACCTCTATCTGCTGTCCTCGACCTCCAAATGGTCACGGGCCTTCAGTTTGGAAGGTGCTGTCAAAGGAGCCTTGGTGAGTTACAGCGGTGCAACTTGCAGGTGGAACATACTGCTGCGACTGACCGCCTGTGGTGGAGAGCGCGGACGTTTGTGGATGCGATGCCGAACAATCAAGCATGACCAGTTGAGTATTTCCAACATTTTTTGTTTGAACTTCAACTTTCCAGCACCCATGATATTCTGCTTTTACATAAAACCGATGAATGCGTCCTTCCCTGGAAACACTTCCAGCATTCACTTATTCATTGCGTACAATTAATAAGTGATTGCCGTGAGCACAAACAGATCATCCACTCAAAAACTGACATAAGTGCCTTCCAGAAAATTACATAACCAGGACAGAAAACAACTCTATCTTTAAACAAACTCTCCCATAGCCAAGTAGCAACAAACACCTATGTAATGTGGTCTGATGTCTACGTACAAGGATATGTTGAAATGTGGCATAATCCAAGCCAATAATTTACACAGGTAGATGGAAAGGAATCATTCCAGTTGGACTGACGATTTCCAGAGGCGATTTCACACTATCCAACAAGTGTAGAGCTATGTCCAAATTGTGGGAACAATGCTTTTTGTTTGATAAAGCTCAAATCGCTGGCGTTCTTGGTATACCCACAGCTTAGTGTGGAACAAGGCCAGAAAACCAGGAAAGCCACAGGTTTCAGAGTGATCGCTGCCAAGCGAGCTGGCTTTAGTCAGGGCGTCATGAGGTATTTCAACAGTGCTCCAGAAGTCACAAGTGTGGGGAAAAAAAGCAGCCAGTATTCATTCTCTTGAT
Organism: Ginglymostoma cirratum; assembly: GCA_024137785.1. Taxonomy (NCBI): domain Eukaryota; kingdom Metazoa; phylum Chordata; class Chondrichthyes; order Orectolobiformes; family Ginglymostomatidae; genus Ginglymostoma; species Ginglymostoma cirratum. The sequence goes on along the minus strand of JAHRHZ010000008.1, from coordinate 4,190,213 downwards.
CACTATCCAAGACCTCCCAATAAAAGGGTCCAGGTTGAATTAAACATCTGCTGGAACACTCAGAATAGCTCATTGAAATTCATTGACTAGAGTCTCAAGAAAAATGACGCTTTAAGCAAAGCAATGACAAATGAGGAGACCCAATTACCAAAAGTAGCTTGTACAGCATCAGCTGCAGTTCTGCAGGGTTTTCAGGTTTAGCATATCTAAATATAGGTTAGTCAGGAAGCATCAGTTACAGCAGCCCATTAAAAATCTAAGTGCATAATCCTGGCTAATATTTCAGAGCAATTCTGATGGAGTGCAACATTGCTAGAGGTACCATCAATCAGTAAGACCAAAAAAAATGCTCCATTTGTTTACGAGAGAATGTAAAAAACACAGGGCACATTTAACTCGGGGTTTTCTACAGCCTACCAACTAACATGGGAACTGGTGAATCATCTCATTGCTGTTTGTGGGACCTTGCTGATTGATAACACTTCAAAAGCTAAACAATCTGGGATGTAAACCCAACTGGTTTGTGCCTGTGTTTATGTTGTAAATACCCCAGTTTGCAGCTTTTTTTTTGCACAATTACCAATTGCTCGCCTTAAATTAGACTCATTGCTATCAACTTGCAATCACTTGCACATACAAAATTTTGCAGTCCATTTACAGTACAGAAACAAGACATTTGACTCAATAGCAAACTCCATTTGAGCCTCCCCTAACTCCACCAACATATCCTATTTGTTGCTCCCTCACTTTATATATGCTATTCAGCTCAACTGATCCTTGTGGTAGGCAGTGCCATATTCTTCAAGTAGAGACGTTTTCCCTGAATTTCCAATTAGACCATCTTATGTTCGTGACACCCCAATTCAGGGTAGTCCTACAAATGGGAACGGCTTCTCGATGGTTGCCTTACTGAACTTTTGTAACCTTGAACATCCCCATCAGATCACCCATTAGCCTTGACTGTATAGTAACATATAGATACTGAAGATGCAAAAGGTGCAATACAAATGCACATTTTTTGTTACAAGATGAGCTCAATTCATTTGTAGCGAGAGTTTTAGCTAAAAGTATATTTTATTGCTAAGCTTTACGATCAGCACCTACAAAGTGGCAGAGTTCCAGAAGTGCGCACACTGTGCAAAGCACCATTCTGACATCCGAAAAAAAAATAGCCAAGGATTCAAATTTCAGCAAAAAACAAGCCTCCAGATCAGCCCTGCAGGCATCACTGGAGTGAGAGCACCAGCTGCCTGTAAAACATGGGGATCCCAAGCAGAGTGGGGAGACGAAGGAGGGAAGGAAAGCTGGGTGATTTCCTTCCTCACCACCATCCAGGGGTTAAAGCCTACTGGAATGCCTCTGCTTCTTTCCAACAACACAGGACAGGGACTTGGACCATTTCACTGTATATCGCTTAGTAGCACAACGAGGAAAAGCTCCATCTGAGAAAGTGTTAACGGAAACACAGCTAAAGCAGTGTACACGAGTGGAAAAAATATTATGTGGCGACTGAGGTCCAGCTGCTCCAAGAGCCTGTCACCTCACCTGAAGAACGCAGTTTATCCTCAGGAAATGGAAAGAAGAAATGGAAAGAAGGAGGGAAAGGAAAAAAATGAATAGGTGCAACGCTTTGCCAGCGTACAGAAGCTCAGAGAATGACTTGGCCCACCTGACAAGAGTGATTGCCACAACTTTCATTCCCTCCACAAGTAGGTTCTTCTGCCATCAGTCTAGCCATAACCAAAATGAGCCAGAAGAATGCCAGGTTCAATTCCTATTTGATGTCAGTGACCTCAGAGCACCAGTTTAGTTGTCACAATTAACTTCAAGCACAAGAAACAATGTTGGCCAACAGTTATATGCCTATACCTAAAAGCTCTCAAGGTGGGGGTGCCTTCTGCTGTAGTCCACATGGTGCAGGTACACCAACAATGCTGTTAGGGAGTTGTAGGATTTGACCCAGTCACAGCGAAGGAATAACAACAGTTCCCAGTCAGAAAGGAGGGAGATTTGGAAGGGAACTTACAGGTGATGTTCCATGCATCTGCTGCTCGTCCTTTTAGGTGGATTCATGATTAATCCACAGAGGAATTAGTTTGTTCACATTCTGAATAACCAGCCATTTGAAGGACTGGTGCCTGATGACAGTCAATAAGATTCAGCACCTTTAGCACAAGAAACAGTATAATCTTTTTCAACACTGCAGTCCAATATACTTCCCAGGTTAACCCTGCAGACCACTGGTTGATTGCTGTGATATGGGGTGTTCTAACACATTGCCTGCTCCTGGCATTGTCTAACATCAATCTGTAAATCCAGATATGGGAAATCTCAATGTTAATTAAATGAGTAATAGAAACCGAGTGAACATTATTTTAGTGTAATCAGAGCGTATGCACGTGCACTTGTTTCATAAAACTTAAAATCAAGTTAATTTGATCAGCGAGCCCTTCAAGTCCTCGACTACTGAATAGAGATCAATGTTTGTTAAGTACCTGGAGAATATTCACCTGCATTGAGAGTGGATTAAAGCACCTCCAACAAAATTGGTGCTAAATGGTGTTAAACTATTGGTGCTAATCAGCCCGTCAGCAATTTCTACAGGAAATCAAAAGAGAAAGCTGTGAAGCTGCCATTCACTTCATGGCAATCACGGCTTCAAATTCCAAATTCCTATACTGCACTGTTGTAACCAAAGAGCCAAGAGAAATCCTTTGGCAACTTGGCGTACTCACCAGCATTCAGCTGAAAGCAAGCTTCCACAGCGAGAGTTGGTCAGCACAGAAAAAGCTGCCCTGGATTGGATGCGTTAGACTTTGTCCAGTCTAAACAGCCAAGTGGAGTGACAGCTGTGCTCAGGAATGTTGCGAAGTAATTGAGGGCAGCAAAGAAACCAGTTCAGGAATTTTAACTGGCCAAAAATTTCAGAAACAAAGTTTTCAGAAACAAGTAGCTGCTCACACCCGAGAACTCATTAACATCGCCATGGGTATGGTGCAATGGAGAAGAACAAATTAGCACGCTTCACATTCCTGAGCATCATTCAAACGTGCTATAATGCCTCAGTCCATCCATTAGCAGAGTTCCAGTAGCATAGCTATGGTAAATAATACACCTCAGAACCTATCCACCATCTACAAAGCACAAGTCAGGAATGTGATATAATACTCTCCGCTTGCCTAGATGAGTGCAGCTCCAACAAACTCAAGATGCTTGACCCTAAGACAAAGCAGCCCATTCAATCAGGGCTGATCTATCCTGAAAACCAACCTCTATGTCTGCACATTATGTCACAGCACTGCTGAAGGATGCTTACAACAAAGATACAATTACACATAATGTCAATATTGCTTATTCAGACTACTGGTGCATGTTGCATTTGTGCAACAACATTCATGTCCCTGGTTATTAATAAAGACAATTAATTACTTCTGAAGTCTAGTCACTGTTGTCATATATGAAACAGCAGTCAGTTTAGATGAAGCTCCCACAAACAACACTGTCATAATGATCAAATAATAAGCTTTTGGTGATGTTGTCTGAAGAATTATATTGATAGGACAATTAAAAAAACCCTTCAAAATAATGCAGTGGGATAATTTACCTCAGTTTAATGTTTCAACTGAAAGACAAGGCAGCACTCTCACAATACTGCACAGGAAGGTCAGCATATATTTTGTCCCCAAGACCCTGTAGTGGGACCAGAGTGAAACACCCTGAATTATAGCTGGCGCCAGGCAAAAGCAGGATGTGGTGGGAGCAGGGGGAAGAAAAGCACTTCATGAACAATACTCTGGCACCTTCAGTAACAGGAGGACATCTTCTCTAAACGTAAACTGTTTCACCGAAGATCACAACTTAAAGGCAACTTGGCCTCAAAATGTCTACACTAAAACTGTGTACCAACTGAACATTCCCATTAGAGCATACTGAAAAAGCCGATGGCTGATATTTAGTTCTAGGAGACCCATGCTCACAGGCCAATTCAACTAAATCCAGGTCCCCTTCTTCCAGCAGCGATCAAAAAGATATAATTTACGCCGGCCAGTGGAGCCAACAATGCAGATTTAACAGTGATGGCCAGCCTCTTGAATGACAAACTGGCTACACCAAGGGGTCCTTACATACACACGCAGCATTAGTGCTGCCAACCATGTTTGCCAGGTTCCTGGGTGGGCTGTTTGGACCATGGGCAGTTCACACCAAGCCAGGGTAGGGGAGGTGAAGGGCTGCAAAGAGTTTAAGGAACAAATCAGAGCACAAATGGTTAGGCAAAGAAGTCCAGCTTCTGATGAGCCCAGTCAAATTGACTAGGTAAGTTAATTTTAATTGAGTACAATTACAAAAAGATGCACAGTGCCTTCTGAAAATGTCCAGCATTCAAACAATTCCGGCTTTCAATCAGCCAACTGAGAGAGTGTGTGACCGTACCGGACTTGTTTTTAAAAATCCATTTGTATGCTGCAGGCACCCATAGCTGGACCAGGATTCATTACCCATCCCTAATGGGAAGACAGATCAATGTTTTGTTCATGGAAATTCCTTCTCAGATATGAACATTAGTAAAATAAAATGAAACCACATGGGATTGGGGGTAGCGTACTGACAAGGATAGAGAACTGGTTGGCAGACAGGAAACAAAAAAAAGAGTGGAATAGACAGGCACCAATGGCGTAGCACTGGGATCAACGCTCGGACCCCAGCTATTCAACATATATTGATGATTTGGATGAGGGAACTCAATGCAACATCTCCAATTTTGCAGATGACAAAAGCTAGGTGGGAGTTTGTACTGTGAGGAAGATGTAGAGATTCTTCAGCGTATTTGGGACAAGTCAAGTAAGTGGGAAAATGCATGGCAGATGAAGTGTTTTGTGAATAAACGTGAGGTCATCCACTTTGGTAGCAAAAGCAGGAAGGCAAATCATCTGAATGGCGACAGATTGGGAAAGGGGATGCTGCAAGGAGACTCATAGCTGCGCATACCACTTGCTGAAAGCAAGCATACAGGTGCAGATGGTGTAGAAGGCAAATAGAACACGGACCTTTACAACGAGATGAATTTCAGTAGGAATATCTTATTGCAACTGCACAGTGCCTTACTGAGACCACGCCTGCAGTATGATATGCAGTTTCAAGTCTCTTGATCCAAGGATGATGTCCTGCCTCTGGAGGGAGTACAAAGAAGATTAACCAGACAGACTGACTCCTGGGATGGCAGGAATGTAAGAGGGGAAACTGGATAAGTCAGGACTTGGCACGGTGATTGTGGTTAGCACTGCTGCCTCACAGCACCAGGTTTCAATTCCAGCCTCGGGCGACTGTCTGGAGTTCGCACATTCTGTGGGTTTCCTCCAGGTGCTCCGGTTTCCTCCCACAGTCCAAAGATGTGCAGGTTAGATAGCCTGGCCATGCTAAATCGCCCGTAGTGTTCAGGGGTGTGTAGATTAGGTGGGATGCTCCGAGGGTCAGTGTGGACTTGTTGGGCCAAAGGGCCTGTTTCCACACTGTAGGGATACTATGATTCTTTTCTCACTGGAATTTAGAAGAAGAATGAGGTGGTATCTCCAGTTAGATGCAGGAAGGCTTCTCCCAATGGCAGCGGAGACCAGAATCAGGGATCATAGTTTAAGAATGGGGATAAACCTTTTAGGACTGAGGTGAAGAAAAATTTCTTCATCCGGAGTGTGGGGAGCCTGTGGAATTCTCTAACAGAAAGAAGTTGACAGCAAATCATTAAATGTTTACAAGACGAAGTTAGATGTAGTTCTTAGGGCTAGAGGGATCAAAGGGTGATGATAAAGTGGGAACAGGAGACTGAGAAGGTTTGTAGGAAGAGCCATTTAGCCTACCTTGCTACTATTTTCTGTTTCTGAAAGGCCTACATCCAAATCTTTTCTCTTTCACATTCTTGTCACAGAATTCCAATTTTTTTTTGGTTTTGTACAGCTTTATGCACTGTTTAAACTTTCCCAATTATGCACACCAGGAAAGGTCTTTCAATCAGAATTGTTTTTCATGTCAACACTGAAGCGAACGAAGCTAATGTAATTCCAAACACTTTCCTTGAGGAGGAACATGGATAGTCTCACTCTGTACCCATACCAGCCATTTAGACCTGATGATAAACCCATGGCAGCTGTAGCTGTGGTTTTATTAAGCTATAAACTCCTAGCCAATGAGAGCGCTGCAACTGCGGTATCATTCAGCATCCACTATCCGAAATGAGAGCAAGGGTGATGTTCCCAGCTTCCTAGGGAATATCGCAAACTGGTCAGTACCATGCTGTTGTTTGAGAGAATTTGCTGCATACATATTGGCTGCTGCACTTCACACAACAGTGAGTGCAGTTCAAAAAGTAGCTCATTTGTGAAGTATAAGGGGATGTCCCAAGAAATTAAGATTCCTTCTTTCTTTCAATGCTCAATACTGTGGGAGAGTACGCATGTTGCCTTGACAGTCATGATTCAATACAGAAGCAGACAAACAGACTCAGGATATTTGCACTGTGAACTAGTTTCTCCATATTTGCCTTTTGAAATCCATTCTGAGGAACTTTTCAGGTCTATTACCTTTGGGGGGAAAATCTCAAGTCTATTCAATCTTTCCCAAGTCACATTCTCCCAATTCTGCGAACACACCTTCTCTCCAGATATTCAATGCCCTTCATTACAGCAAAGGCCAGAACTGCACCCAGTGGTCCACCTGTGGTTTAACCTAGACTGTGTTAACTTAATTCAATGCCCTGGCTTTTTTGTTGTTTGCAATATGTCCATCTGCACCCAGGGTGTGTGCCACTTCAAGAATGAGCACTGCCTATAGTAACTGCGAGACCAAGTCACAGGCGGTAACCCCTTCGAAACTGACACAGATGAAGTGTTGGGCTAAGGTCAACTGGTGTTATTTTTGCTCCAGTCAGCTCTCCGTAAACCCACAGTTCCTACAGCAACAAAAATTGAGATTGCAGGTCTGGCAGCATCTGTGAAGAGAAATCAGATTTAACATTTCAGGTCAAGTGACCCTGCCTCAGAACCTCCTCTGTCATTCAACCTGAAAAGTTAACCAATTTCTCTCCACAGATGCTGCCAGACCTGCTGAGCTTCTCCAGCAATCTCTATATTTGTTTCTGATTTACAGTGTCCGCAGTTCTTTCGGTTTTTATTTAGTTCTTACAGCCATTCTACACTGAGGAGTCACAGTTGACTCAAAATGTTTCTCTCATCACAGATGATGCCAGACATGCTGAGCTTCTCCAGCATTTTGTTTTTATTTCTGATTATCAACAACCAGTGTTTTGCTTTTCTTCTCTTTTTCACCATCTGACCATTTCTTCTCTCCTTGGTCACATCCTCTGCCGGAAAGTAACCCCAATGCTCTGTTCAAATACAATGAATTTCCTTTTGTTTTGAAAAAAGTGGTAAACTGGCATACACTTCAGCAGGTTGTAGGGAAGGCAAGTGTAAATGGAAGGCGAGGGAATGGAACATAAAATAGGGAAATCTTACTAAAACTGTACGAGGCACTTGTTCAACCACACCTAGGGGATGTCCCAAGGTGGTGAAGGGTGACACAGAAATTAAGATTCCTTCTTTCTTTCAATGCTCAATACTGTGGGAGAGTACGCATGTTGCCCTAACAGTCGTGATTCAATACAGAAGCAGACAAAGAGACTCAGGATATTCGCGCTGTGAACTACTTTCTCCACATTTGCCTTTTGAAATCCATTCCGAGGAACTTTTCAGGTCATGAACAGTGAACAGTTTTGCTACTCATGTAAGGAAACATACTGGCATTGAGGGGAGTCCAGAGGAGGTTCACTTGGTTGATCCCCAGTTAGGGAGAGGTTAAGCCTGTAATCATTGGAGCTTAGAAGAATGTAACGGGATCTTACTGGAACATGCAAGATTTTTAAGGGACGAGACACTGTCGTAGCAGGAAGTTTACTTCCATTTATGGGAGAATTTAGGCCAAAGGACGTAATCTCAGAATAAGGGCTCACCCACTTAAGACAATGGAGAAGGAATTTCTCTCTCACGGTAGTGAATCTATGGAATTCTTCACCAGAGAGCTCAAGGCTGAGTCTTTAACAACATTTAAGGCTGAGATACAGATTTTTAAACAGTAAACAGACCAAGAGTATGGCGGGGGGGAAAGCAGGAAGTGGATTCTTGGATCACCAATGATCTCACTGAATGCAGGGACAGCCAATGGGCTAAATGGCCTACTTCTATCCTTATATCTTATGGTGAGAGTGGGTAACTCACTGTCATGTGGAAGCCTTGAAGCAGACAGTAGTAACGTTTTACTAGAGAGTTGTTGCATACGTAACGGACAAGGGAACAGAAGGATTGAGCAGAAAGCAGTCTCTAGAAGCTCGCATGGGGCCTACATGCTGATATGGGAACGAGGGAGGTTTTAGGTCAGTGGTACAGCATTCTTGCAGAAGGCAGGATGAGCAGACTTCATACCCTACAATGCACCATTCCAATAAATGGGATACCAGAGCTCAGACTCCAATTAGCTGACATTAAAAACAAAAACCAGAATTTACAAAACACCTTTCATGTAATAAAACATTGTAAGGAGCTTCACGAGCGTGTTACCACACCTACCCTCATAAGGAGATATTAAGCTAGCTATCCAAACCAGGTGGTCTTAAAGAACAGGTTTGAGGAGAGTGTGGAGGAGAGCTGCAGGAAGGTAACTCCAAAGTTTGAGGACAAGGTAACCAAAAACATGGCAGCTATTCTCGCATGGCTACAATCCAGAACGTACAAGAGGCCAGAACTGAAGGAGTGAAGGCTCCTTGGAGGGTCGGTTGCGGGGCTGGAGGAGGTTAGAGAGGGGCGAGACCTTGGAATGATTTGAAAATAAGGATGAGCACAATCTCAGCAAGATGGTGAGATCAGGCCTCCTTCACTACACACAGATGTGGGAACTGATACAACACTCTCACCATGAGAATAACATTCTGACAATGAAAACCAGTGAGGTTCTTTGCAGGTCTGGGAAAGATGTTCTGAGCTGGGGTAGGGCTGGCTCTAGTGAGAGAAGATGATGGCACACGGCTGCGAGCATGGAGCGGAGGATCCACAGAAAAAATTGTTTCTGGTGGCCCTGGATGTACTGTACATAACGGTTGTCGCGGTTTGGTCCAAACGTTGCTTGGAGTCCATGGGTACGAGCCGGCTGTGGGAGATGTGGCTGCGGTAACAGGCTTGTTTCACTACAAGGTTGAAGAGCTTCCGGACGGAGGAGATCTCCATGGGGTTGCAGATCAACTGAGGTCTTTTCAGAGGGAGAAGGACAACTTCTTCATGGTGGGCATCCTTGGAAGAGGCTTCGCACTAAGGTTTTCAGTCGCTCGGAGATAGCTAGACCTCTGATGGTGCCTGACCTGCTGCTTTCCTCCAGCTCCACACTGTATTGACTCTGACTCCAGCATCTGCAGTTCTTGCTACCTCCATTCTAACGGAGATAACTGGAGCATAGAAGCAGCATTCATCTCATAGCTGTCTAACATCCAGGCAGGAAATTTACCTGCTAAATTACACTAATGTCCAAGTATAAACTACAAAAGAAAAACAGTTGGCAGAGACCAGCCTGACTGAATAGCCTGTTTCTAAGCTCAAGGTTCCAGGTATATTCTGCACATCTACTATGTAACATTCAGATTCATTCGTTTGTACCCACAGAATTGAGTCATCAGGAAATAGACAGGCCACTCGTGTTTGCTACTCTATAGAGCAATATTTATCTCATCAGCACAAAACGATTTTCAAAACATAAGTATTTTATCATTTCTACAGGTTTCACTGACATTTGGGGAAGATAGTTTAGATAGAGGCACTGGACTAGCAATCCAGAGATGCAGGCCAATGCTTTAGGGACATGGGTTCAAACCCACCAAAACAGCTGCTGGAATTTAAATTCCATTATTTTATTGTCCTGTGTATTTTGCTATAAAATAGTGAAAAGTGCTGGACAGTGTCACCACTCGCTAATGCCATCTTCAAACGCAGAAAAATAAACCAAAACACAGAACTCAAAGGCAGAAAAATAAAGAAATTGTGTTCAACTTTACAGTCCCTCTCGCTAAAGGCTTAGAAATCCCGATATTCAAATCCAGTCTCACAATAGCAAAGGAAACTATCGATTGCTGTAAAAACATTTCTGGCTCATTAAGTTCTCCAGCGAAGAAAACATGCCACCCTTACCTGTTCTGGCCTACAAGTGACTCCAGACCCACAACAATGCAGATAACCCTTAAGTGCCCTCTGAAATGAACTAACAAACTGCTCAGCTCAAGGGCAAATAGACATGGGCAACAAATACTGGTGCTGGCCTTCTGAATGTAAACGCTGTCCCATGAAAAATAAACATTGAAACTGTTTGTTTTGAAGTCAGATCAGGCTTTCCTGTAACACCTCCCACAACCTCAAAAGGGATGTGCACATACACGATATAATTACTTGGGCAAAATGCCGAGGGACCTTAACCAAATATTGGGAGAGGTACCAAGAGGTTAGCAAGGGACATGGGATACAGCTCCCCATCATACTCCAGCACCCTCCTCTTCCCCATCTTCCTCCCCCACTTCTCCTCGCCACCTCAGACCTTTCCCTTATCCTTCACCCTTACCTCCCCTACCCCCCCCACCCCACTCTCCCACATCACCTCCACTTCTCCTCATTCCCACCCCAACAAATTGTCCCCCACCCCGTCTCCTTAACTTTGCTCCACTGGCCACCCCTTCATCCTCAACATCTCTTCAAAGCTCTCCCACTTCTCCTTCACCCACATCTGCTCCTCGTCAGCCACCCTTCTCCTCTCCCGTTCATGCCACACCCTCAACTTGTTCTCACAGCCTTTCTCTTGCACCTTTTTCCCCCCTCCGCCTTGAAGCTCACCCCCGCCCCCAGTCTCCTCCTTGACACTCAAGACTAATCTCTCCTACTCTGCACTTTGACTCTCAACCCCCACACTCACCTTCCTCCTCAAACTTGACCCCCACTCCTTCCCTGCCACACACCCCCTCCCCACTTGGCCCTCAACACCTGCCTCCTGCACCCACCCCTCCCTCCTCATTGAGGCTCAGCCCCTCACCTCTTCCCTCTCCCACCCTTGTTCCGCACCCCCGTCCCAAACCCGTTCCACCTTGACCTCCCCCAGTTCCCTCCCTGAGGCCCACACCCCTCCCCCACCCGCCAGGCTGCAGTCACCGCCTCCTCCGCTCACATCAGCGGCACCGACCCACGCCCACCTCCAGGCCTGAAACCCCGCTGACTTGTTTCGTTTCCCTTCCCTACGCCCTCGCCGGTTCCTCCGTCCCCCTCCCCGGTTGCGGTCCCGCCGCCGCCTGCCTCCATCTCCCCCAAGCTCCCGCTCACCGGCCGCTACCGCCGTCTCCACCTCAGACCGGAAACATGACACCGGACGTTCGCCCCCCCTACCGGATGGTTGACAGCAATTCCGGCCAATCGGCGGCCGTCATGACCGAGACACCGCCTGCGGCGGCGTTTACCCAATCACTATCCAGGCCACTGTGAATGACGTTAGAATTATCCAATGAACGATGTGAATGTTTTCACCCGATAGCGGAGATAGATGTCCAATAGCCGGGTAGATTGCATTTAACCGGCACCAATGTCATTCAATCATAGGAAGAGCCCTGTAAATCGACAGCTGCGTAGACCAATAAAAGACAGACATTGGATCGTTGTTGGCGAGGGGGCTGTTGTAATCATCCAATGACAGCCCAGCGTTTGTACATTTGACCGGCCCCCTCCGTCGCTTAAAGGGTGTTCGAAGCGCCGCCTGCCGGCTGAGTGGAGGGGGTGCAGGGAGGATGAGTCCTGACTTCCAACGCCTTGTTCCAATGGACTGTCATGAGCATTAACAGAAAATGTCTGCATCCAGAATAGTAACCGTGACCGTCCTCCTCCTCACTTTAAGCCCACCCTGCTGGGGTTTTCACTGTTTCCTTCAGGATTTTTACCATGGACTCTTGACCCTCAATCAGAGGGGATTT
>JAHRHZ010000008.1:4160686-4173985 GCA_024137785.1 Ginglymostoma cirratum | reverse complement strand
CTCTCTCTCTCTCTCTCTCTCTCTCTCTCTCTCTCTCTCTCTCTCTGCCTCTCTACCCCTCTCTACCTCTGTCTCTTTACCTCCCCTTTACCTTTGACAGCTTGCAGTGCATGGGTTTTGCATGTCAATGTTGAATTGGCTACACTGGTAATTTACTGGGTGGTGGGTACTAGTCAAAACAAAACGTCACGGAGATTTGCTGGTGGGAAAGTTGTTCGTTTGTGTGTGATAGCCAAAGACCAAACTATTACCCTCCACCCCTCACCCCCTGGATTCCTGATTCCTCCATTCATTGCCTTCTCCTTGGTTTGAAAGGACCAACCTTTTTTTTTTTTGAAAATTAAATGGTGGTTTTATTTTCGTAGTTAAACCAAATGTGAAACTGGTCAGTCTTCTGTGGGCATTGCTGCCAGTTTGAGGCCTAAAGGACAGGCCCAGCCTCAGGTAGAGAGCTTGGTTGATGTTTCCACGTTCGCTGACCTCCTGAGCCGGGGGTGTTGGCTCCCTCGCCCTCTGTGCTGCCACACTGGTGCCCCACATGCCCAATGATCCCCACAGGAGTAACTGGCAGGGCCTCCTGTTTTGATATGTGATCTGGGTCTGGATACAGAGGATCCAGGCAATCCGTCACCTGTACAACGCCCAGGGTGAGGGAGCTACAGGTTTAAAGAGAGATTCAGGCATTTACAATCAGTCCCATTGGTGTTGAGGTCTTCCAGTGGTGTGTAAACAGCAGCAGCGACTCAATAGGCTCATCTGTGAGGCAGAACATCCTGAGGCTAATCCCCAGTCCCAGACGTAGCAGCACAAAGGGCAGGACTGGGGGAGTGCTGCATTGTCAGATGTGCACTCTCTCAGATGGGGAGCGAAAGCACACTGCTCTCGGGTCAATGGGAATGGAGGATGGCTCTGGCTAAACTGTCTCAGAGGCTGACAAGCCCCAAGCACCTTCTGGAGAACCCCTCCCACCCACAGCAGGCAGAGTCAGCCTCTCACCAGCTTGTTCTCTTGTAGAAAATCACACCCGACCTGGACGAGTTTTTCCAGCAGCTCCGGACGAAGGTGAAGATCGGCGTTGTTGGAGGTTCAGATTACATTAAGATTGCAGAACAGCTGGGGGAAGGAGAGGAAGGTGAGTCTGCTCAGCCATGGGGCACCAGCGACTAGCCGTTCTCGCGAGTGGTCACCCATTCTCTGACCAATGGGCACACGGGGGGGGGGGGGGGGCCGGGTTTGTTTTTACAAGGCCCCCCTGCACACACATGTCAGCCCAGCTGTTATAATCCATTCCAGTTTAGTGAAAAGACTGGCAGGAAGCTTCCTTGGCAAATGCCATGTGTGAGATAGCTGGGCGTCACATTTACGCCAGGCCTAGGTGGTGGTGTACTGGTAATGTTCCCAGACTAGTAAAAGCAGGCAGGTGGGACCAGTTTAGTTTGGGATAATGGTCAGCTTGGACTGGTTGGACCAAAAGGTCTGTTTCAGACTCTAATCCTGTTGGAATATGTTCAAGGCCCCACCGCGATAGCTGGTGGAATTTAAAATTCAATCTATTAATCCCGAAATATGAAGCTAGTCTTGCTGATGACGAGACGTGTACTGATTTTTGTAAGAGCCCATCTGGTTCACCAGTCTCCTTTTTAGGGAGGGAAATCTGCCTTCCTTACCCATTCTGGCCTCCGTGTGATCCACAGTCATCTAATTGCCTCCTAATGAGCCCCTGAAATGCCTCTCAAAAGCCACTCAGTTCATGAGGTGGGCAATAAATCCTGCCTTGGCCAGTCATGCCCCATGTGCCACAAATGAATTGTACACAGTTGGTACTCGGAAGGAGGGAAGGCCCCTTTCTTCAGTCACATCCCTGCTCCAAGCTGCTGTGTGTTGGTCTGAGAGGATCAGTGCTAGGGAATGCCATAAGCACCAGCCATTGCCAGCAGTGTCAGTGCCAGCAGTGGTTCAAGATGGCAGCTCACCACCACCTTCTCAGGACGACCCAGGGCCTGTGCGCACCAGTCCACACACCACAAAGTGAATACAAAATGGACTTGCAGATGGAATAGCTCAGGATCTCAAAAAGGTGAAACAAATTCCTCCCCTTAGTTTCTGTGACCATGTCTGCCCTATCAAAGATGTGCAAGTTGGGGTAGACTGGCCGGGCTAAATTGCCCCACAGTGTCCAGAGATGTGCAGCCAGGGGAAATGTGGGGTTACAGGGAACTGGGTCTGGGTGTGATGCCCTTCAAAGGGTCGATGTAGACTTGATGGGCTGAATGGCCTCTCCCCGCACTGTAGGGATACTTTGAGCTGTTCCCATGATTACATGGAACTGAGGATCATCAGCTGATCCGTGATCCCTGTGAATGACAGACCAGATGCAGTGGGTTGAATGGCTTCCTTCTGCTCCTGTATGATTTCAGCCAGCTCTCCGTTCCTTTCTACAGTCATTCACAAATTCGATTACGTTTTCGCTGAAAATGGAACAGTCCAGTACCGAGATGGAAAATTCGTCACAAAGGAGGTGGGTCTATAAATCACCCAGTGTCACGTCACAGTCCAGAACAACAGCGCTCAGCACTTGGCTTTACAAACCACAAGCACAGCATTGATTTCAAATTCAGAAATGCCACTGCAATTTTAGCATGAAATAAGTCAGATGAAAGGATATGGAGAGAAAGTGGGAATACAGTATGGAGTTGGATGATCAGCCATGATCATGCTGAATGATCATGAGAGCAGGCTCAAAGGGCTGAGTGGCCTACTCCTGCACCTAGTTTCTTATGTGTTCAGGGCAAGTGGGATTGAACCTGGAGCCCCTGTCTACCCTACGCCATAAGACTGTCAGAAATACTATAAATCTGCTAAAGAGTGGGACGTGTTGAAATGTTTCACCTTGCACTGATCTGGACAAATGCAAGAACAGCAAATTTCAAACTTCCCAACTATTTATACTGCAGGGGGAATGTAGTGAAGAGAAATGTTTTTCACTCCAGAGGGCTGCAAGTCTCGCCCAGACAGAATGGCTTTAAGGGCAGAGATAGATCCCTGATTTAAGAAGGGAGTGTTATATATCTTTTTATTCCTTCATGGGATGAGGGCGGTGCTGGCCAGGCAGCATTTACTGCCCATCCCTAATTGCCCAGAGAGCAGTTAAGAGTCAACCACATTGCTGTGGGTCTGGAGTCACATGTCGGCCAGACCAGGTAAGGATGGCAGTTTCCTTCCCTAAAGGGCATTAGTGAACCAGATGGGTTTTTTATTCCAACAATGGATTCATGGTCATCATCAGACTCTTAATTTTTAAAAAATTGAATTCAGTTCCCACCATCTGCCATGGCAGGATTTGAACCCAGATCCCCAAAACATTACCTGAGTCTCTGGGTTAACACTCCAACAATAAATCCACTAGGCCATTGCCTCTCCCTTAGTAATTCAGTATTCTCAGTAATTTATTTGGTATGTGGTCATATAGTAACAACATCTTCTGTATTTGAGGTAATAGTTAACCATTCCAGACTTCGGCATATACATCAAGAAGAGTGTCAGAGGCAGACAAGAAGGTGGAGTTCACACTGCACTCAGGTCAGCCATGATTTTATTGAATGGTGGACCAGGCCCAAGGGGCTGAATGGCCTTCCCTGCTCCTGGTTCTTAGCCCAGCAGAGCTGCCAACGATAGCAGCCTGAAGTTTTCATCACGTGACCCATTCCTGTTTGTAAACGCCCCACCATTGGTCCCCTGATGTGTCCTCCCTCACACCCTCCAGTCAGTCAGAAAACAAATCAACCCTCTGCCATCCAAGTTTGAACGTTAACTGTCGCTCAAGTATCCTGTTTTCACTGATCTGTCAGAAACATCAGTATAGAATCCAGGGAAATTAGATAGAAGAGTAGCCGTGATCTCGTGGGATAGTGAGACAAGATCGCAGGGCTGAATGGCTGTATCCCTGCTCCTGTTTCTTACCTTCATACCCTAGGAATGGCACCAAGACTTAAAACCCATGAATGGTTACAGCACAGGCCATTCAGCTCATCACTTCTGTGCCAGGTCCATACAGGGGCTGCTTGGAGCAACCTATTCATTTACTCTATTGCCCTGCAATTTCTCCCCCTCTCACCAGGTGGTTGTCCAAAATCAATTGAACCGACCATGCTTCCTGATCCTAACCACTCACCACACAAGGGAACACTCTACCCCTGGGCCACAGAGTCATACAGTATGGAAACAGACCCTTCGCTCCAACCTGCCCATGCTGACTAGAATTCCCAAACTGAGCTAGTCCCATTTGCCTGTGTTTGGCCCACATCCCCCTAAGCCTTTCCTAGACATGAACCTGTCCAAACACCTTTTAAATGTCTCTCGTGGTTCTTTTGCAAGTCATCTGTTTCTCATCCCTGCTCCAATAGCAAAGACCTCCCCTTTGGGAGGCGATGACCTACTGCCATTATCGCAAGACTGTTAATCCAGAGACCCAGGGAACATTATGGCGCTGGGTTCAGATCCCACCTCAGCAGAGGGTGGAATGTAAATTAAGTAAAAATCTGGAGTTGAGTCTACTGATGACCACGAAACTGATATCAACTGTTGGAAAAAACCCATTTGGTTCACCAATGTCCTTCGGGGAAGGAAATGTCCTTCCTTACCTGGTGTTAACTACAATGTCGCTGACTCTTAACTGCCCTCTGGGCAGTTGGGTTAAACGCAGGCCACAACCAGAGATATCCCCATCCTGTGAATGAATAAAAAAAACACTGCTTTGATCCCTTTTGCCTTTGAACTCTTCAATCAAATCACCTCTCAACCTTCCCCTCTCCAAGGATAACCAGCCCAGCTACACGAGTAATGTGTATGTTGCTCACGAGCTCCAACTATAATTCACTGTCAGCAAAGGAAATGAAATCTGTAAGATATACAATCATAACTGTATCTGTCTGATAGGTGATTAGTATAGATTCCACGGAGTGTCTCACCATACAATGCAGGAGCTAGACCAAGAAATAAGGAACCTAGTGTCTGGGTCCTGTACCTGTAGAAGATTGACGCGTGGTGGCTCAGTGGTTAGCGCTGCTGCCTCACAGCACCAGGGACCCGGGTTCGATCCCACGCTCAGGCAACTGCCTGTGTGGAGTTTGCACATTCTCCCTGTGTCTGTGTGGGTTTCCTCTGGGTTCTCTGGTTTCCTCCCAGAGTCCAAAGATGTGCAGGTTGGGGTGGATTGGCCATGGGGAAATTACCCATAGTGTACAGGGAAGTGCAGGCTGGGTGGATTGGCCGTGGGAAATGCAGGGTGACAGGGATAGGATAGAAGGCTGGGTCTGGATAGGATGCTGGTCAAAGGATTGTTGCAATTTGATGGGCCAAATGGCCTCTCCTCATAGGGATTGTATGATCCTACAGAGAGGGAACTCATCTGTATAAAAGAAGGAACGGGCACAGAGGTAGGCCATTTGGCCCATTGAGTCTGTTCTGTCATTCAATGCGATCCTGGCTGATGTTGGAGGAGGCTCATAAAGTAGGGAGGTGTTGAAATTCCCCGTGGAACTTGATCCAGGGCTGGGACAAGGGGCCAGGCTTTACTGATGTCTGTCCAGGGACATCGAGACTGAGGGGTGGTGGATATTAAGGATGAAATTGTCCGAGATAATGAACGAGGGGCAGGAGAAGTTTGTTCACACAGAGGTTTGTGAGGATCCAGGACTCAGCCCCAGGGTTTGTGTGGAGATGGTGTGAATATTCCCCAGGATGTTGGGGAGGTAGGGGGGGCAGTGAATTTGCTGAAACAGCCTGGGGAGGGGAATCTGAAACGTGCTGATGTGGAGTGAGTGGCCAGCTGCTGTGTTGTTGCGATTTTGATGTTTAATCCAGAATGCAGTGGGAAGATGGACAAAATCCATCAGAAACCTAGGGGGAGTCTGGGAGATGGAAGTGTTTCTGCAGAAGCCTGAGGCATTGTGTGTTCTGTGTCCATACCCCTTTCTAACCGGTGTTCCCATCTCCCTCCTCTGGCCTTCCTCTAATTTCCTCTCCTTTCCTCCCACACCTTTCCCGTTACCTCGTATCCACTATCCTCCCCATCACACTTTCTCCATCCCTCCCTCTTTCCTCCTCCCTGCCTTCTCTCTCTCTCTCCATCCCTCCCTTTTACCCTTCCTCCCCTCCCTCTCTATTTGTCTCTCCCTAACCCTCTGTCTCTCCCTCTCCTCCCTGCATTGTTTCTGTCCCTCCCTCAGGTTATTCAGAACCAGCTCGGTGAGGACTTGCTGCAGGAGCTGATTAATTTCTGCCTGGGCTACATGGCCCTCATTAAACTGCCGAGGAAGAGGTAACGACCCCCCCATGGCCCTGGGCCTGGGGAGTGGGGATGCTGAACAGGAGGGGGTGAATGGACAGAGGAGGATGTGACTGGCGGCAGAGGGGGGAGGGGGTGGTGCGTACGACTGGGAATTTGAAGGGATTGTGAGGGGAGGGTGGGGTGGGGAGGGATTTCCTTGTGTTCACTCCTCCAAAGGGGTGGCACAGTGGCTCAGTGGCTCAGTGGTTAGCACTGCTGCCTCACAGTGCCAGGGACCCAGGTTCAATTCTACCCTCGGGTGATTATCTGTGTGGAGTTTGCATATTCTCCCCGTGTCTGTGTGGGTTTCCTCCCACAGTCCAAAGATGTGCAGGTTAGGGTGGGTTACCTGTGGGAAATGTAGGGTTTGGGTGGGATGCTCTTCAGAGGGTCAGTGTGGACTCAATGGGCAGAATGGTCATGGTTCTATGAAATACTGATCCTGTTTGTTTGATCTTCTCCTTTCACCCAACCACTGCACTAACAGAGGAGCAGACAGCCAGTGTGCTGCAAATCCATCATTCTCTAACACTATGCCTCAAAACCACTTTGGCTGTAAGAGCAGGCCCGGTGACAGTAATGTAGTAACATTATGACTGGGCTTGTAATCCTGAGGTCTGGGATAATGCTGTAGTGAGGCCGGTTTGAATCCCACCCCAGGCAGCTGCTGGGGTTTCAGTTCAATAAAAAGACAAAATGAACCTGTAGGTGAAAGGCCATCAGTGACTATTCCCAAAACGTACTCGCTTCACTCGGAGCAAATCTGGCCCACATGTGACTCCAGACCCATAGCAATTTGTGGACTCTTAACTGCTTGTCTGATATGGCAAAACAAGCTGCTCAGTTCAGGGGTGGAGCAACATTTTGATTAGCTGGGCCAGTGGGCTGAGGAGTAGCAGATGGAATTTAATGCAGATCAACGTGGGGTGTTTGGTAAGACGAACCAGGGCAGGACTTACACAGTTAATGGCAGGAGTTTAGTTGAAGAGAGAGACCCAGGGGTGTGGGTGTATAGTTCCTTGAGAGCGGAGTTGCAGGTAGACAGGGTGGTGAGGAAGGCACTTGGTACGCTAGCCTGCGTTGGTCAGTGTATTGAATGTAGGAGTTGGGCCATCATGTTACAGCTGAACAAAACATGGAGAAAGCCACATGTGAAGTACAAGGATGTTACCGAGACTCGAAGGTTTAGTAATAAAGAGAGGCTGGATAGGCTGGGACTATTTTCCCTGGAGTGTCAGAGGTTCATAAAATCATGAGGGGCATGGATAGGATGAATAACCAAGGTCTTTTTCCTGGGGCAAGGGAGTCCAAAACTAGAGCGGTAACGCAATGTGGAGCTGGAGGAACACAGCAGGCCAAGCAGCATCAGAGGAGCAGGAAGGCTGACGTTTCGGGCCTGGCTCATCCAGCTCTACACCTTGTTATCTCAGATTCTCCAGCATCTGCAGTTCCTGCTGTCTCTGAAACAATTGTAACCCCTCTGCGAAGCCTCTTCTAAGGATGCCTACCCTGAAGAAGTTACCCTTCTCCCTCAGAAACAACCATTTCTGAAGAAGGGTCCAGGCCCGAAACGTCAGCCTTTCCTGCTCCTCTGATGCTGCTTGGCCTGCTGTGTTCATCCAGCTCTACACCTTGTTATCTCAGCATCAGAGGGTGGCTAGTTGGGAGAGAAGATGGGACAGGCTGTGTCAGGTCAAGGAGGCGGGGATGAGAGGCAGGGTTGGACATGGGATGAGGCCGGGGGTGGGGAGATTTTGAAACTGAAATCAGAGGCCATAGGTTTAAGGTGAGAGGGGAAAGATTTAAGAGGGACCGAAGGGGCAACTTTTTCCATGCAGAGGGTGGTGCGTGTATGGAATGAGCCGCCAGAGGGAATTACAACATTTACAATACATTTGTACAGGTACATAGATGGGAAACGTTTGGAGGGATATGGACCGAGTGCAGGCAAGTGGGACTAGTTCAGTTTGGGAAACCTGGTCAGCATGACACGATGGGCCGAAGGGCCTGTTTCCATGCTGCATGACTCTATAAATCCCACCCCTTAGCAATGACACCCCCTTCCCATGAAAGGATTTAACAAAATACAAATAGAATGCTTCTTCTGTCAAGATCAGACTGACATTGCTCAGTCCCTTCAACATCATTGGAGTCATAATTTTATCCTGGACCCCGGTTATTCAGAGCCATAACAAAGCAAATGAGGTCCTTCGGCCTGTCGAGTCTGTCCCACTTTCCAACACTTGAATGTAAATTCTGATGCCCATCTGGGTACTTTTTTAAAGGTTGTGAGGTTTCCTGCCTGTTCTGCTCCCCTCTCTAGGTGCTGATAGCCCACCGGGGGGGTGGTGAGTGGTTAAGATGATATGCTAAGGTGGTTCCTGTGTCTCGGCTCCACCTCAGTCTCCGCAGGGAGAGCTCAGTTGCTGGGCTGCTCGTTGTCGAATAGCCAGATCCGGTTCGGAGCTCACCCTCAGGATGTCTCTCTTTCAGGGGCACCTTTATCGAATTCCGGAATGGGATGTTGAACGTGTCACCCATCGGCCGGAACTGCACCCTGGAGGAACGCATCGAGTTCTCTCGGATTGACAAGGTAATCCATGGGGTGGGGGCACAGTCTTCAGCACACACTGCCCTCCTGAATCCCCACACATGAGGGTAGGGGGCAGGACACTGCGGATGACCCTACATCCTGAGGGCTGTAGCAGTTCAAGGTGGCAGCTCACCACCACCACCTTCTCGAGGGGACAATTAGGGATGGGCAATAAATGCTGGGCCCAGCCAGTGACACTCACGTCCTAAGGAACAATGAACATCAGACACTGCAGGGCTTTTCCTATGCTATGCTCTAGTGAGTAGCTTCACATTGCAACATCAAAAACAGGAGGATGCCATTCGGCTTCTCAAGCCTGCTATCCCTTCAGTGAGATAGCAGCATTATCAGTCCTTCCAACCCCTCCCCACCCTACCCATTCCATCTTGGGTTTCAAGGAAGCAGGAAATAGAACTTTGACAGATGACCCGAACACCATAAAGACCTTTCTCCATTTTAATCTCTCCAGCTTCCCACCTTCTCCTTCAGCAGACCCTCAGGCTCAACGATGACTGGCTTCCCCCAACACTGCACCCCGCCCCCCCCCGACCCCACCCATCCACCCAACAATTCCATGGGTTCAGAGACTGTTGATAGTCCGATGCATGATAAGCAGATGCTAGTGGGGGATGGGGATGGGGACGTGCTGGTGGATATTCACGTGTGCGCACACCGGGAGCGTCCTGCCCTGACTGAGGTCTGAGTCAAGATGTTGCTTTGGGGAGTCTGGTGTGATGTAAACAATCGATGTGCGCCCCCTCCCACCCCCACAAACCCCACAGAGCTGGTTGCAAGAGATTCTTATTCTCGGGGGGGTAGGAGGGTGGGGGTAGGAGGGTGTGAGCTTGACTGAGAGAGGAAAAGCTGTTACTAAAGTACCTTCTACTATCTGCCCTATCACAGCCCTTCCATTCTGCGTCCCCCACCCCCAAGTCTCTTGGTTAAAACCTGTTCCCCAGCTGTACCTGATGAAGGGCCAGTGAAGTGAGACATGAACTGTGTCTGTGTTTCCAGCACTCACTGTTCCAACACTCAGCACCTGATTACCCTCACTCAGAGCGGGAGCTCTCGGTCCCTGGCTCACATCTGGTCTGGCCGGACGCAAGAAGTGATTCATTCTCACCTTCTCCTCCATTGTTTCCACAGGAGGAGAAGATCAGGGAGAAGTTTGTTGCAGCCTTACAGAAGGAGTTCGCTGGTAAAGGGGTGAAGTGTACAAGAGGCAAGTCAGCATCATCTGTGTGTGTGTGCGTGTAGCTGTGTGTCTCTGTATGCATGCATCTGTGTGTGCATGTGCGTGTCTGTGTGTCTGACTGACTGTGTGTCTGCATGTATCTGTGTCTGTGTAAGGAAACAGACACAGTACAACACAGGAACAGGCCCTTTTACTAGATGCTTTCCTGTTGCACTTGACCTCCCAAAATGCATCATTTCACACTTGTTTGGATTAAACTCCATCTGCCATTTTTCCACCTGGCTCTCAAACTGATTTATATCCTACCATATCCTTTGATAATCTTCCTCACTCTCCACAACTCCACCAATTCTTTTGGCGTCTGTGAACTTACTACATTTTCGTCGAAATAGTTTATATAAAGTACAAACCACCGAGGTCCCAGCGCTGATCCTTGTGGATCATCACTGGTCACAGACCCTCAGTCATAAAAACCCTTCCACAACTACTCCCTGCTTTCGATGATCAAGCCAATTTCGTATCCAACTTACCGCCTCACTGTGGATCCCATGTGACTTAATCTTCTGGACCAGCCTATCATGAGGGATTGTGTCAAATGCTTCAGTAAACTCCATGTAGATGGCATCCACTGCCTGTCCCTTATCAATCACCTTCCACCACTTTCTCAAAAAATTCAAACAGGTTTGTGAGTCAAGACCTGCCCTGTATAAAGCCACACTGACTATCCCTAATAACTTCATTCTTTTCCAAATGTGAGAATATCATATCCCTGAGAATCTTCTCTAATAATTTCTGAACCACTGATGTAAGGTTCACTGACCTTTAATTTCCTGGATTATACCTGTTGCTGTTCTCAGATTTTAAAAAAAATACCACTGGCTATTTTCCAGTTTTCTGGGACCTCACCTGTTGCTAAAGAGGATATAAAGATCTCTGTTAAGGCCCAGCAATCTTATTATTATGGAATGGAGCCCATTAGGCCCTGGAATCTTATCTACTTGATGTTTTTCAAGATACCCACCACCTTCTTAATATCATAATTCCTTAGAATATCAACATATCTCTCCATCACCCATGTGTTTCTCGGTGGATTGTGATGTGAAGGACTCATTAAAGGACCTCATTCACTTCACCTGGCTCCACACATAAATTTCCTTCTTTATCCCTTTTTTTTTCTTTATTCATTCACAGATGAGGGCATTGCTGACCAGGCAGCATTTATTGCCCATCCCTAATTGCCCAGAGGGCAGTCAAGAGTCAACCACATTACTGTGGGTCTGGAGTCACATGTAGGCCAGACCAGGTAAGGATGGCAGTTTCTTTCCCTAAAGGGGATTAGTGAACCAGATGGGTTTTTCTGACAATCGACAATGGATTCATGGTCATCATTAGATTCTGAATTCCAGAGATTTTTTATTGAATTCAAATTCCACCATCTGATGTGGCAGGATTCGAACCCAGGTCCCCAGAACATTATCCGAGTCTCTGGATTAACAGTCCAGCGATAATAGCACTGGGCCATTGCCTCCCGTATCCTGCGTGGACCTATTGTTTCTCTAACTTGTTCCTAATTTACATGTGAAATGCCTTGGGATTCTCCTTAATCCTACTTGCCAAGGACATTTCTAACCCTCTGAGTTCCTTGTTTAAGTCCCTTCTACTTTTCTCAAGGGCCTTGAGAAAGTTTCCTCAACCTGGCATGTGCTTCCTTTCCCTTTTTGAAAGGGCTTTCACTATCCCTTGATACCAGGGTTTCTGAATCTTGACACCGTTATCTTTCATCCCCACGGGAACATGCTGGCCCTGAGCTCTGATCAACTGGCCTTTAAAAGACTCGCACATGTCAGATATGGATTGACCCTCAAACAGCCGTCCCCCATCTAATTTCTCCAGTTCCTGCCTAATACTGTTGTAATTAGCCTTCCCCCAATGTAGCACTTTCATCCAAGGACCAGTCTTATCCTTATCTTAAAAACTTACAGAATTATGATCACTGTTCCCAAAATGCTCCCCCACTGAAAATTTTGATCACTTGGCCAGACTCATTCCCCAATACAAAGGTTTAATATGGCTCCTTCCATAGGTGGGCTACCGACATAATGTTTCAAGGAAGCCTCCTGGATGCACCCAACAAATTCTGCCCCATCTAAGCCCCTGGCACTTCCCATTAATATTGGGGAAGTTAAAATCACTCTGTGTGTATGTGTGTTTGTGTGTCTCTCTGTGAATGTGTGTTTATGTGTGCGTGCGTGAATAATGATGTGGGTACGAGAGTGTGTGCAAGTGTGTGTGCATGAGTGTGTGTGACTGTGTGAAGCTGTAACTCTGCATGTTATTCCTTTCTCCTGGCCTGTGGCACTGCCTTCCGTTGTGAACTTTGCCCTTTTACCAAATGTTTCGAAGCTGGGTTCCGTGTGGTTTGTGTTCACACAGCATTTACAAAGTGGGATCAAGGGCTGAATCTATAACTAACAGCAACATAACCTGACTGAGATTGTCTGTGGGCTCCTCTTGGCCTGGAAATGGATGGGCAGCCAATTAGAACTAAACTTTACGCTGTTTTCATCAAAGAGCCTTGTTTACATCTCCGTCAGTGCAAAGGTCATTCGTTTCTCAATAGGGCAACTGTCCAGAAGTGAAATGTTAGCAGGACACAAAGCAGTGAGCAAACAGAAACCTAGATCAACTAATACCCAACATACAAGTAAATAGACACACACTCACCAATCACACACACACACTCACACACACACACACGCACACACACACATGCACATACTCACGTGTACGGTGACAGAGATTCACACGTACATACATGCACACAGACACAGACATACAGGCACAAACTCAGACACGCACACTTAGAGAGAGACACACGCACACGTGCTCTCACACACACACTCACTCTTTCTTTCTTTCTCTCTCTCTCTCTCACACACACACGCACAGTCTCTCTCGCACACACACGCACAGTCTCTCTCTCTCTCGCACACACACGCACAGTCTCTCTCGCACACACACGCACAGTCTCTCTCGCACACACACGCACAGTCTCTCTCTCTCACAGGCACACACACGCACAGTCTCTCTCTCTCACAGACACACACGCACAGTCTCTCTCACACACACACGCACAGTCTCTCTCTCTCACAGACACACACGCACAGTCTCTCTCACACACAC